>OZ005651.1:369461796-370056470 GCA_963930645.1 Salticus scenicus
TGAAGCCCAAAGCTTTAAGCTATAACTGTCCAGGTGGAGTGAGTTCAAACCCCGAGACAAGCAAATGATAGTTTTATTTATTTATTTTGAGTTTCAGAAAGTTTACAGCAGCGTCATGAATCAAAAGCACGAGCAATTTACAAAAGTGCTGCAAGTTTCAACAGAAGTGCTGGAACCCAAACTGGCAGTGTTTATAGTTATAAACTAACAAGAGGTATTATAGTGATTTTTAAATAATTTGCAAACGGTTTTTCTTACTTGGAAGCAAAATTCTTCTAAGAATAATGCACAAATGGGTTGAATATATATATATATAAATATATTAAATATCTAAATTTTAAAAATAATTTAAACTATGAAATTCTAAGGATATAATTTGGAAAAAAAAAAAAAAAATTAATTTGACTGTATAAGATATCATTCTTGGTGTGGCAAATAGATATATCTTCCTGTACGGAAAAATCGTGTATTTGTGATTATTGGATTTAATATAAATGAATAAATAAATAATTTTAATCCCTCAAAGACTTAATCTATACATGTTTTTTTTTTTTTTTTTTTTTTTTTTCCCATTCCAAAAACCTGTGTAGAAGTTTTGGAAATTCATGTAAGTCATCTTTTTTTTTATCTTGCCATATCTTTGGGGACATTTTCTAATGCAACTCTAAAATTTTGTACATATATTTATTTGTGTGTGAGAAACGTTAACAAATTTATGTAAAAAAAATGGAAAATACACTCACTGAAAAACTTTTGTACAAGAACCATTTAAATTTATAATTCTTGAAATTAAATATGTTGGATTATTTTTCATTTTATAAATTATGTGCTTGTGTCTAAGCAACTTTGTGATTTATATTGTATTAAAGATGAATAATTAAAGAATTAAAGCAGTGGTTAAGGTTATCCGAACACACTGTTAAGTAGCGATAAAAGTTTTGAACACTTTTTTGGCGATATATATATATATATTTTGATTCAGCTTACTTTATTTAATAATATTTTATTTTTTGTATTTAAGCTTTTTCTCTGGCACCACTGACCAGCACTGCAATTGGCAACTGGAATTTGCCACTTTGTGCGAAAGTAAAAGAATTGTTTTTCATTATTTAAGTAAAAGAATTTGTGTTTCCTCATTATTTTCCTAATAGCATTTCCAAGACATTGCTTTCTGTCAATAGAATAATTCTTAAGTAAGTTGAATACCTATATTTTCAGTAATTATTATGAAAAGTTATAATCAATATAGAATTTTAAAACTAAAATACAATTGCTTATTTCAATAAAAAGAATTTTATAGGTTTGTTTGAAATAGAACTTGCAGCAAACTGCGTTTAGTTTTAACTCAAAATAAAAACTGTCTTCATTTAAATTGAATCAAATGTGAATAAAATTGCGTGCTCGAATTGATGCCACACTCTGTATTAATACCATACTATAATTATTTTAAATAATTATTAGGAAAAAAACAGACTTTATTTATTTATTATTTTTTTTTATTTATTGTTGATGTACACTGCTTGGCAAGTGCTAAAGAATAAATGATTTTTAGTAACGTAAAGTTCACGAAAGCCGACCAATCATAGTAAAATTAAATGTAGAGGGCTTAGAAAGGCAGAGTCTGTTGTTTTCATAAAAAAGCAATGCACGAAAGGTCCTTACCCATTCAAAAGTTCACGCAGTTAGGCGTGTAACGAAAATAGCACTTGATGTTATTGAACTTATTTTTATTACATGTGACGGGGCAATATTTAAGTGAAAAATGGCAGCAAGATCTAATTTGAGTGCTTGCGATCGTGGACAAGCAGTTGAAAGACGCGAAGGTCTAAGTGTCTTTACTGTGTCGAAAACTGTCATATTGCTGAAGGTGGGAATGCTATTCGAAAGCATGCCGTTGGTTTTGGCAGAAACACCGCACCTCAAGACGATCAATACATATCCCTAGTGGCGAAAAGGAATAGAAATCTCACTCCTAAATCGAGTGTATTTGCCAGAAACATTTTTCGGCGATTAGAATAAGTTGTTTAGTATACATGGAAGCTTGTTCAGTGCATCCCATATCAACTACGCCATTGCCGAGAAAGATAGTGTTTGCGTGATGAACATAATGGTTGTGGCAATGATTTGGCAAATGATTGGTTGTGACCTGACGAATCACTCTTCACCGTGGCAACTGATTCTGGCCACCAATTACTTCAGATTGATGGGAATATGTATGCACCATAGAATGTTTATGTAGGTAATCGGTGTGGTTAAGGCGTGAAGGGGGAAAATCTTTATGCATGATGGCAAAACGTCGTTTCATATCGTTGAGCAAAGTACCATAACACATCCAGCCTTATTGCAGAGAAACCATTATGCATAGTTTTAGGAGTGTGGTAGTTTAAGATTTTTTGTTTATGGACAAAAATGAGCGGTCAGGCTGGACCGCTGAAGTATTGGACATATTATAAATGGAAAATATTGAAAAAATGGAAAGACGTGGTTACTCTTTGGAGTTAAATTTTATACAGCATGCTCTTGGAAGACAAGTTTCTAAAAAAAACTTACCCTCCCTGAACTGTATAAGGATTGAAGAAAAAAAAAAAAGGTCCTTGAGAGAGGAGTGTGACAACTCTAAAGTCAATTCAGTTATTTAGTAGGCAGCATGAATAACATTTTCAAAATGTGTACTAGTGTCCGAGGAGAGCATATTTCTCATTGAAAGAGACTATCTATCATCCTGCCACCTGGAAATATTTTTTTTTCTTTTGTAACTCTGAAAATTTTCAAAGGGGAAAACTGTATTTGATATTTTATTATCCTACTTTCCCATGGTGTAAAATTCGTACCAATTTGCATGATAAATATAACACTCCATCTCCATTACATACGTACTTAATTTCCTTTTTTCCCCCAATCATTCCATATAATTATTTATTTGAAAAAAAAATTCTGTTCCTTGGCATTTGTCCAACAGTGAATTCATTTCATGCGATTACTTTAGAATTATAATGTTTAGATTTACAAATATTTAGAATTTAAAAGAAAAAATGAAAAGCGACAGCCTTTATAAATTTTCTGAAAAATAAATAATTAATTTTCTGTGTTTTACAAATTGAAAAAATTCTATGGGGTTTAGACATCTTACCATTTAGAGACTTGGAATTGGGTGGAGGAGGCGGAGGCATCATGGACGATACCACTTTCGAATTATCAGAGTTTGATTCTTTGGACGCACCATTACTATTTATAATAAGACCGTTGCCACTGCTGTTGCTGCTACTATTGTTACTCGTCGTTGATTGGTTATTATTACTAGAATTGTTGCTACTATTGTTGGACTTTTGGTTGGACTGTTGGGCTTGTTTTTGTTGGTTTAGACGTTCTTGCTTCCTAAATTTCGCTCTTCTGTTTTGAAACCAGACCTAAAAGTATATATGCATAATATTCATTAGAAAGTTTAGCTAACAATTTTCACTAACAAGGAAACATTCAAAAGGTGTCGTCTTCAAAAATTATTGAAAAAAATATATGTGATTCTACTTTTCATAAAACACCAGGAAGTGAAAAAATTATCGGTTGAAATGAATTACAGCGACCACAAAAAATTATCAAAATTAGGCATATTTGGCGATTTAGCTCTGTTCGCTAGCACCGAGACTTCTGTGTACGAACAGAACTGTGTTTTGTTTCTCCGCCAAGTACTCAAAATCAATCGCCTAACAATGTGAAATCGCCAAATATGCTTAATTTTGATAATTTTTTGTGGTCGCTGTAATTCATTTCAGCCGATAATGTTTTCCCTTTCTGGTGTTTTAGGAAGAGTAGAATCACATATACAGTCAGTCAAATAATTAACTGTACATGAAACCTTTCTCAGAATGCCAAAGAATGAGTCAATATTTTAAAAAAAACCTTAAAAGATCTTTTTTTTTTTTACTTTAAATCATTTTATTGAAATAATTTTGTTAAAATTTTAAAATTTGAAATGCAATTTACTTTTTTAAAATGCATCAAATCAAAAAATTATCATCATCTATATTTATCAAATCACACAGAGTTGAAATTCAAAACTTATCAATTTTTTATTTTTTTAAATAATTGTATATAAATTGTCGTCTTTTAAAATAAATTGGTCTCTAAATATAAGTATTGAAATTCTAATGTTGTTTTTTAAAACAATTTAAAATTTGAAATACAATTTACAATTGACATTTCATAATTTTTAGATTTTATAAATTTCATTATTTTTGAAAATTAATTAATTAATTAATTAATAATTAATCCTTTCTAGACAAATTTTTCCTACTTCTTAAATTTTTTTGTCGTTTTCTTTATTCAAAATGTCGTTTCCAATCAATTTATTTAAATCTGTTGCTTCAGATCACACACATCAATCTTTAAATATACATTAAGAGATATTAATAAAAATTTGCCTTTAATATGATTTCAATTTGTGACCTCAAAACGAGTCAGCTGTTTGGAAAACAGCTGACATTTAATTGCACCTGTCTTTCCGTGAATGATGCAATCACATATCTGAGTAGCAAATAAATGTCTGTTGTAATATTAACTGTCCTTTCTCAAAATGCCAAAGAATGCGTTTTTTAATAATATATTACATTAGACTTATCAGTATGTCAGTATAATTTTCTTCTATATAGTGTATAATTTTGGGTGGTAATGGTAATTTTAAAATTTCTTCTTCAGATTGATAATGATTTACAAGACTGCAAAATGTCCACCAAACAAGTGATTTCATTTTTCTCATTTTAATAAGAAATATCTAAAGGATCAGTCAAATAATCCTTTCACAGAATGCTAAAGAATGATTCAATATTTAAAAAAAAAACTTAAAAAAATCTTTTTTTTTTTACTTTAACTCATTTTATTAAAACAATTTAATAATAATCTAAAAATTATGAAATGTCAATTGTAAATTGTATTTCAAACTTTAAATTGTTTTAAAAACAAGATTTGAATTTCAATACTTATATTTAGAGATCAATTTATTTTATAAGACGACAATTTATATATACAATTAAAAAAAAAAAAAAAAAAAAAAAAAAAAACTGATAAGTTTTGAATTTCAACTCTGTGTGATTTAATAAATATACGTAGATCATGATAATTTTTGAAATTATATATGATGTGTTTTAAAAAAGTAAATTGCATTTCAAATTTTAAATTTTTAACAAATTATTTTGATAAAATGAGTTAAATTAAAAAAAAAAAAAAAAGATTTTTTAAGGTTTTTTTTTTTTTTTTTTTTTTTTTTTTTTTTTTTTAAATATTGACTCATTCTTTGGCTTTCTGAGAAAGGTTTCGTACAATTATTTTTTTTTTTATGAACCTGGTTATTATGTAAGAGAGCAACGTTGTTTTCACAAAAACTATAATTTTTTCTGCCTCAAAATAACAATATAATGGAATCCTTGAAAAGACCCATTAGACGTTTGCAAAACGATTACTTAAATACAATGATGCATTTTAAGAAATCTTTAACTGATGGTGCGATTCAAGATATAAATGCATTTGAGGAAGAAATGAAATCTTTAGACACGAATATTGATAATTTAATTAAAAGAGATAAGGAGTTTTTTCGTATTATTGATATTTTAACTCTTATGCATATAATAATTGACAAGTGGACTAATGAATCCCGCAATTTTCATCGTGCAGTTCGAGAAAATGTTGGCAGATTAGAAAAGCTATCGACAGAATCCCTTGACACAGATATGACTAAGGAAGTTCAAGGCGGTTTATATGAGGGTAAAGAATACAAGAATAGATTAGATTCGGCGTTCGAATCCATAGGAAAAGATTATTTTAAAATGAGGCGTATGGTGGATCATATGACGAAGAACAATTTTATTAAGAACGATGAATATATCGAAAGATTGAAATCCTCAATAAATTATTTAAAAGAGTGTTTGTGTAAAATAACGTAAAAAAAAAAAAAAAAAAAAAAAAAGAGAAAAAAAAGAAAAATATTTGCTTGGTATATAAAAGGTGATTAATCTTTTTTTTTTTTTTTTTTTTTTTTAATTATAATTTGTACTGCTTTATAATAAATATATAATGGAATCTTTAATAAAGACTTTTCGGCGTCTTGATGAAGATTATAATAATACAATATTTTGTATTGGGGAACATTTAGATGATGAGGATCAAAGTGAGTTAGAAAATGAAATACAATTTTTGGAAGCAAATATCGATAATTTAATCAATAAAGATAAAGAAGTTTTCTGCATTATCAATATTTTAAGCACTATACATATAATGCTTTGTGAGTGGACCAATGAATCCCGCAGACATCATCACACAATTCGAGAAAATATTGACCGCTTAGAAAAGCTGTTGGCAAAATTCGATGAGCTTATATATTTAGATGGACATGCAGACGATATGTATGAAGATGAAGATGGCAAATACATCTCTAAATTAGATTTGGAGTTGGATTTAATAGAGAATTATTATTATAAAGCGAAACAAATTATAGATGGGAAAATGCAAAATAATTTTGTTAAGGACGATGAATATGCAGAGAGGTTAAAATCTTCATTAAATTATTTAATAGAGAGTTTTGATAAGAGTGCACAAGACATTAAACATTAAATTAACAGAGTAAAAAATGATGTATTTTAAAAAAAGTAAATTGCATTTCAAATTTTAAATTTTTAACAAAATTATTTTAATAAAATGAGTTAAAGTAAAAAAAAAAAAGATTCTTTTAAGGTTTTTTTAAAAAATATTGACTCATTCTTTGGCATTCTGTGAAAGGACAGTTAATTATTTGACTGATCTTTTTTGATATTTCTTACTAAAATGAGAAAAATGAAATCACTTGTTTGGTGGACAGTCTTGTAAATCATTATCAATCTGAAGAAGAAATGTTGAAATTACTATTACCATCCAAAATTATACATTATATAGAAGAAATTATAATGACATATTGATAAGTCTAATGTAATACATTATTTAAAAAAACACATTCTTTGGCATTCTGAGAAAGGACAGTTAATTATTTGACTGACTGTAATATATTAAAGTAATAAATATATATTTTACTATAGTTTCAGCTTTTTTTGTTTTATTGCCAAACTCAAATATTTGTATCATGGAATATTGAAGACGTATCGTAAATTTAATGAAGTTATTAAATGCAATAACTTAACAGTAATTAATGTAAGGCATCATGATTCTTTGAGACTGGAACCACATATTCATGTGTTTATTGGTTCGAATGATGAAATTGACAAAAACATTTGGAAAGATTTTGAAATTAAAATAGGCTCAATTAGACATGAAATATATATTTCGGTTTTGTATGATTCTGATTGTACAGATAATTGTGACTATTGTTTTTTATACATTGAAAGATTGGTGTTTTAAAGCGATATGGAATAACATTCGTAATTTTCACGATGTCGAATTTTTGAATTTACCGAATCCGCTTTTACAAAAAGCTATTCGAGAGCACGATAAATATATTATATCTTCTGATTATCCAAAAACCTTTTCATTCTGACAATTTTTCCAAAAATAATACTTTACTGCAATTATTTTCTGAAGTAGATAAAATGTTTGATAGACAGCCTATTTTCAAGAACGACGTAAAGTATATACCATGGATTATGGAAGTATATTTTCTAAAATTTTAGATATAAGAAATACATATATATATATGTTAAGTTTTACTTTGTAAGAAACGATAATGATGTGTTATAAATGTGTGAAATTATTTCTTTATGGAGAAGAATGTTTACTTAGTAGATTTTACTCAAAAATATGTGTGGATAAAGACATGTTGTTTGTCGAAAACAAAAATAATTGGTGTTGCATATGTAAGCTAACGCCTTTGTTTCAAATATTAACTGCTGATGAATATGCAAAGTACTATAAAACGACTAAGAATCCAGTGAAAGTTCAAAATTATCAAATGTGTAAATATAGTATAAATAAAATAACTTAAAAAATTAAAACTTAATTCTGTCTATGACAGAATTAAGTTTTAGTACGACAGTTATGCATGTATTTTAACATAAATATTTATTGCTTATGTATAATTTATCGTCAATTAATCTTTCATTTTCCTTATTTAACACTCTTTTGTAAAAAATCTATGTTTTCGGGCAATCGTTTAACTTCTTCGAATAACGCTTTATTTGGATATTTTTTTTCGGTTGTGGTAGTTTACAATATTGTTCTGAAATTTTTCTTTATTTATTGAGTATTTATTTATGAAAAATAAAATGTCCAAGTTTAAAATCATTTTTAGGAGCTCAATAAATAAAGAAAATGCAAAAACGAACCGGATCCAATGTTATTAAAATAAAATAAAATCGGATGAGAATTATTATTTAGAAGAAGATTTGTTTAGTATGAATAAGTTGGAGGAATGCACTTGATATAGAAATTGAAAAAGAAAAAATGATACTTTGAATAAAGAAAATCTTTTAAAAATACATATTTGACTTAAATTATTTTCAAGCATGGAGTTGGAGTTGCAATGTGAATGTATCTTAAGTGGTTATGTGTATGGTAGATATTGGACAAAGCACATAGAAATTAAAAATTAATATATCACGCCATAATAAAGCAACAAAAAAAATACATATCATTTATTTAATAAAATTGTCAAAATCCATTCGATAGAAGTCATTAACTTCAACAAGAATGGTTAACCACATCGGAAGAAGAATATAATTAGAGATTTGTCACACGAAAAAAAATTATTATTATTATTATTTTTTTTTTTTTTTACAGCAGTAACTTTACTGGCCGTTATAAATTTTTCAAATCATTTTCAAGCATGAAGTTGCAATGTGAATGTATCTTAAGTCGTTATGTAATTCGTAGATATCGAGACAAAGAACATAGAAATTTTAAATTAATATATCATGCCATAATAAAGCAACAAAAAAATACGTATCGTTTATTTGATAAAGTTGTCAAAATTCATTTGATAGAAGTCATTAATTTTATATACCATTATAAAGAACAACTGGAGCCACATATACATGTGTTTATAGGTTCAGAGAGTGAAATTGACCAAGAGGTTTGGAAAGATTTCTTATTTGGATTTAAAATAAATTTAATCGATCATGAAAGATATGTTAGAATATGCACTTGAGATTTACGACTATCATTTTTTTACGTTAGAAGATTGGTCCCTTAGAACGATATGGGATAATATTATATATTTTCATGATATCGAGAATTTGAATTTACCTACTAGACTTTTACAAAAAGCTGTTAAAAAACATTATAAATATAATGTACATACTACTCAGTTTGAAGAAACATATAAGAGTTTAATACAAAGTTTTAAGGTTTCTTTGAAAAAAAAGAGCCTATAGAAATATTATTTTCTGAAATAGATACAGCATTCGACAAATATAGCGCATACTATTTTAAAAGTCGAATGTATCACATGTCTCAAAAAAGAGAATTAACAGATCAATTTTATTATGTTCGATCTTTCTTTGTAAAGGATAAAAAAAGGATTCATATGTGTTTGAAAAGCATGAAATTATTTTTTTATGGAGAAGAGTGTTTAATTGATCGATATTTCTCTATAGTACGTGCGCATAACACTCAAAAGTTTATAAAAACTATGCAACATTGGTGTCGCTTATGCAAACAAACACCTTTATTTAAAGTACTAACTGAGGAAAATGTTGAGAAATATTATAAGACGTTTATCAATCCCATAAAAATTCAAAAATATCAATTGTGTCAATATACCATGAATGAAATAATTTAGATGAAAAAAACATAAGTAATTCTTATTGTCTTCAATGTTTAAAAGAAATGGGGAAACATAACTTAGAAAATAATATATGTCCAATTGAATGGATAAATATTATTGTTATATTATCGGCTCACAGTAATTCTTATTGCCCTCAATGTGTAAAGAAATGGGAAAACATAACTTAGAAAATACTATATGTCCGATTGAATGGATAAATATTATTATTATATTATCAGCTCATAGTAATTCTTATTACCTTCAATGTTTAAAGAAATGGGAAAACATAACTTAGAAAATACTATATGTCCAATTGAATGGATAAATATTATTATTATATATTATTGGATAAATATTATTATTTGCATGTTTCTTTTAAAAATTTTAAATATTTGTATCATGGAATATTGCAAAAATGACACTTTGAATAAAGAAAATCTTTTAAAAATACATATTTGACTTTTAAGAAAAGTTACAAGTAATTTAATAAATCCTCAGTAATAATCTCATTATATTTGTTATAATCAACGTTTTTTCCTAAGGGTTTAATTTCAACTTCTATCAACTGGTAATAATTTTTGTCATTTAATAAATCATCTCTTAAATATTTGAAATGTAATAAACTATAACGTGTTTTTATAGACAGATTTGTTAATATCAAACAATCTTCAAAAAGTTTATATTTTTCCATTAAAACACGAGGGAAAAAATCTTCACATGGGAGTATTTGAAATAATGGTGCTTGTCTACATAATTTGCACCAATTGTTACAATTTTGTATATAATCTACCATATCCCGACAATATTTTTTCTTCAAAGTAAAATGTCTAAAAAAATGTACATGTTTGTCCACAAAAGTATAGTTTTATACATTTTAAACACAATTCAACAATTTTAGAATTTTTTGTAATATGAAATCGAATCAAAATTTTTTTTCCAAAATCGAATAAATCTAAATCCGAAAAAATTTTGACTGGTATAATTTTTTTAAAATGATATAGAAGATTTTTTCTTTCGAAAATTACATCTTGTTTGGACGTCTTGTTCCATGACCTTTTTAAAACTATATCTAATATATAATTGTATAACTTCATCGAATGTCAACCTATTTAAAACTAATCCAGAAAATTCAAAGTATTTGTGACTTTGGTAAATAGCTTTCCGTAGAAGAGGTTTTGGTAATTTAAAATATTCAATATCGTGAAAATTATAAACATTTCCCCATATTGTTTTAAACGTAAAATTCTCTAATGGATAATCAAATGTACATATCCATGTTTCGATTATCCAAATGGGTTTGCACGAGTATAAAGTTACATGCTTGTTAGGTTCTTCCAAGTCTTTATAAGTGATATAAATATTTTCTTTAGAATATTTAATGGCATTTTTAAGTCGTTCATATAGATTATTTTGTACTACCAATTGATGCACAAAAATTACTCTCTCACCGTTTTTGAATTTTTTCAATTTTATCATGACAGATGTAATATGTTTGCAGAATCTCACATATAATATTATTATTATATATATATATATATATATTTAAGATTTATAGCAAATTAAATAAAGGTTCAAGTTTAAGAAAAATTATAATACATTTTTCTAATATTATAAAGAATGATAAACACTCTACCTTCTGCAGTAAATGGTAAATTTACAAGTAATCATAATCCTCCATATGATGAAGGAAATAAAGCTGTACTTCAATGTGATCCCGGATATAAATCAAACAATATATATTCTTTTTAGTTAAAAATAAAAATGATCAATTTATGTGGAATCCGCCATCCATTACATGCATACTTACACCTTGCAGTAAACCACCTTTGTTAAAAAATGGTTATCATATCGGATCATTATATTGTTATCCTAACAAAATCACTTATAAATGTAATGAAAGTTATAAACTCAACAGTTTTATAGATAATCAATATTGTACTTCATTTGGTGAATGGTCTCCACCTATTAAAAATTTACGTTGTGATCTAGTACAATGTAATGAAATAAAAAATTTTAAAAACGGATCTGTGTCTTATCATCCATCCAATAGATTTTTTGAATCGGTGGCAACTCATAAATGTGATTTGGGATTTTATATCGTTGATGATGCCGGTACTGATGGAAAACGAACTTGTTTAAATGATGGAACTTGGAGCGGTAAAGATATTTTGTGTGAACCTTGTCCAAAATTACCCGATAGATTAAAAGTAAAACTTACCTTTCCAGGATTTGCCATAATTAGTTGTGATGATGGAATTACAAATGCTACTATAAAATGTAAAAAAGATGGAACATGGACAAAACCGAACTGTCCGAATCTTTTAACCGCTCCGGTTAGTTCATCGTCATCGGCGGATAACCCATTTCTAAATTTACCCGTTAATTCTCCAACAGAACCGACCGTTGATTCATCGGATAAATTTTCGTTATTTCAAATTTTTTATATTTTTTATGTATCATAACAACTTTTTTAATATTTTCTGTAATAATTAAAATGTTAAAATTGGAACAAATTAATATGTTAAATAAAAAATCCGATTATATTTTAAAATGAATTTTTTTTTTTAATGTCAAAATAGTTATTCCATTTAAAAATATATATACTATTACATTTTAGATTAAAATATATATAATAGTTTTTTTTTTTTTAATTTTTTTATTTTACATAGCCGTCGTTAACTTTTCTCCACATCGGTGGTTATAAGATTCCCACAGACTGCAAAAATTTCGTTTGCTCTTAGTTATGTCGTCTAAATTTTTTATCGATTGGAATTCTCACCATATATTAAAAGTGACTAACAACTTAAAATTTTCAGAATATCGATCTTATACTTGTTACAATTTGCGAAAATATAATTTTAAAATTCCATGTAAATATCTATCATATGTGACTTCCCTTTTAATTGAATCTGTGGATGAAACTTGTATTTATTCCACAGGATCTAAAGTATGTTATTTTGATGGTAATATTTTACAAGTTGGAATAAAAGAATTATATAATATGCGAAAACTAAAGGATAATATATACTATTGTGAAAATATATTTTTAATTGTAGATGAGAACGTCTTAAATCTTCTAAAATTACATCAATTTGAAGAATTTCAGAAAATAATTATGAATTATTACCCTCTTACCGAGTTGGTATTTTCCTATGCAAATGATTGGATAAAGTTGTATAAATGGAAAACGTTGTATGATAAGATATTTAAAATACACATTGCAAAAGACTATCATAATGCTACTGGTTGGATAAATATGAAAATGGAACAAGTTTTACTCACTCATAAATTAAAAGATTTTTTTTATCATGGATGTATTTAAAGACAATTAATTAGTGGATATGTACTTTTTGTTCTTGTTTTTTTAAATATTAAAATAAATAAAGACATTGTCAAAAAAGTTGTTTTTTATTTTAACCTAAAAAAAAATACAATTATGCATTAAAAAAACATGGTAATTAAATTATTTATATACAAAAATAATTTTATTTTTTACAGATTGCATATCATTTAATGTTATAATTTTAAATTTACATGTCATACATAAAGAACATAACAATTCAAAATGCATAGCTGGATAACAATGTTGTCTTGACAAATCTTTTTTAGCAGTATAATATTTTTTATATATTCTTATCATACATGTCAAAATTTTCTCTATAATATTTTTTGTTTATAGTACAACAAGGAACTAGATATAATTCTGAAAATTTAGAAGCATGTTTTTGAAATATTTCATTTATTCGTATTGGTAATTTTCTACAAGCATGAATAGCTATCCATACATTATATGATAAAACTATTCTTTCAAATTTATTATCATTGATATCACATTGTATAAAATTACATATATCCATTTTCTGTAATAGTTTCATTCCATTGTATTGTTTCAAATCAATACATGTCATTTTGGTGTTTAAAAGCTGAATTCCACAAGCCTTTCCAGCACATATATTAACTATATTTTTATTTTTGAAATCTATGAGATTAAATACAGACTGAGTTTCTAAATATTCTTTCCTCAAAAAATGATAATCGAAACTATGCTTATAATAATAATCGACAGAGTATTTTCGCTTTAAATTTGTAGACTTGTTTAAAAGCAGCAATTGGTAAAAAATAAAAGTAATAAGACATTTTGGTTTTGTTTCATTAATGTCTAAATAAAATCCCATATAGTGTCTTAAACTCAATTTGTAAAATATGTTGATATTTTGTCTATTGTATTTATTCATGTAAAAGAAAATTATTAAAATTTTCACAACAGGATGTATTTTATACAAATAAGTTATCATACAAATAAAATAAAACATTGATCCTTTTAATTCAAGATGTTTATTTACATTTTTAGAACCTTCATATTTTATTAAAGAACCGAAAAGTTTTTTACATTTGGAATCGGAAAAGGATTCATTAAAACTATATTTTAATGAATCTATATTTTTCAAATTAACAATAATTTTATCATAATAGAAAACATACAATTTATTAACATTTGTATAAATTAAAAATAAAATATAATAATAACGATATATTAACCATAAAATAACACAAATATACAATATTGACGAATCCATTTTTCCTACAATTATCAAAAAATTATTTCAAGATGACAATACTATATATATATTTTATTATAGCATATAATAATAACAATAATAATAATAATGAAAAAAAAATAATAATAAAAATAATAATAATAATAAATGATTTGACATCATACTAATATTACGTGAAATACAGTCCATTTTGACTCTGTGTCGATTTACAATTCGACCAATCTGTCAATATTCTTGCCACTTCTATTTCCTCCGGTGTATATTTTTCTTCAATCGATTCGGTTGGAAAATTTGTTATTTTAAAGTTTTTCTCGTTGGTTTGGAGAATTCAATTCTGTAACATCTTTCGATTTGCGGAGAGCTGCACGAAAATTCATTTTGACCATAGTGTAATAATCTCTTTCATTCGAAGTTTGTCTTCCTTTCAATCTAGCCCAGTCTAGAAAGATTGAAAAACGATCTCGATTACAATGACCATATTCTTTACGAGTCCAATTCAATTGAAAAATGCCAGATTTTTTGTCCACCCATTGTAGAAAACATCCATATCTACCATCATTGAGAGCAGGTAAAAGAAAATCTCTAACGATCCTTTTATGCATATTCGTCGGCAATGCTTCGAAATGAATCGAGAGCTGGGCTTTAAATACAAAAAATAATAAAAATAAATAAAATAAAATAAAAACAGACTGACTGAGTCATCAAAGAATGATAATCGAGACTATGTTTATAATAAAGTATAAAGTATTTTCTATTTAAATTTGTACACTTGTTTAAAATAAACAACTGGTCAAAAATAAAAGTAATAAGACATTCTGGTCATTAATGTTCTAAATAAAATCCAATATAGTGTCTTAAACTCAATTTGTAAAATATGTTCAGTTTTGTCATTTAAAAGAAAATTATTAAAATTTTCACAACAGGATGTATTTTATACAAATAAGTTATCATACGAATAAAATAAAACATTGATCCTTTTAATTCAAGATGTTTATTTACATTTTACTAATGAACAGAAAAGTTTTTTACATTTTGAATCGGACATCAAAACTATATTTTAATTAATCTATATTTTTAAATTAACAATAATTTTATCATAATAGAAATCATACAATTTATTAACGTCTGAATAAATTAAAAAAATATATATATAATAATAACGATATATTAACCATAAAATAACACAAATATACAATATTGACGAATCCGTTTTTCCAAAATTATCAAAAATCAATATGACAAGACTATTTGCATATTTTATGTAAACTATAATCTGGACAGCTTGCAAATATCATCTCAAATATTTTGTTAGTTTAACATACGTTTTCAGGCATTTCACAAAATGTTTACATCTCATTAACTGAGAAGTACTTAAAAAACGGAAACCCTAAAAATATCTTTTACTCATTTTATTAAAATAATAAAAATTATATCATAAACAATCTCGCTTCATTGTGGTCGAGTCACTTGCAAGTAAATATTTGTCCCTACTTTTTAATTAAACAATTTGACTTTTGATGTCTTTCAAGAAAACTCTTAATAGTTTTATTTACTTCCATATCAATATCATTACGAATCGATGTTATGTCATATTTCAAATCTTCATCTTTCTGAATGACGGACATTATGTCTTTCAATGAATCCTTTATCATTTCTTCTTTGATTTTTTTCCACATCGTTGCCAATTTTCGAATACGCAGAAATATATCTGTTGTAATTCACGTAATTTTTCATCTTGTATTTGTTAAGATCCCGTTCGTTGAACTTTTTTCGCTTCACTTTAAAAATTGTTCTCGAATGAGATGTTTCTTCTGCGTCTTTCTTCAGCACAAATCCTTCCAGAGGACAATTTGCGTAAGCGCTCGGATATTGTTCTACTTTTTCGTACAAATCTCCTATCGTTTCGTAGCCTAAATCTAAAATTTGCACGTGGGGTAGATTCACTTGCTGGAATATTTTTATGGCGTCGCTGTACTTCATGAATGTTTTCGAATCCAATTGGTAAATGTCAAAGGCCCGAAAAAATACTGTTTTGCTTCCGAATACAGATTTAGATTCGAAATCGTAGTATTTAATTCTTCTGATCGTCTTGCCGAATACTTCTCCAAAAACGATGAAATTGCAATTTAAGATATCTTTGATTCTCTGCACTTTTTCTGTCAGCGGTCCCATGATCTCGTTCAAACCAAAATTGCTTGTATTTTTATTTAACACTACGTTTCTAGACTGCGTCCTGAATGAATTGTCAATGTAGCCTATTCCAACATTTGAACCATCAATTTTTTCTGTCGCGATTAAAGATGTGTTCAAATAACTCTGCTGGAGATGTCGTGATACTTAATAACAGTCTCCATCGTAAAAATGTTTAAAATCAAACACTTCGATGAAAGATTGTCCTGAGAGCTGAGCTTTATATACTCTTCTAAAGGATGATGAAAAAAAATCTGACTTTGCCAGATTTTAATTTAGTGCCAGAGGCCTAATACTTTTTTAGTATTACTTAAAATATAAAGAATCTTTCAAAAATTAAATCATGAAGTTCTTATATTTTTTTGTTAAAAGAACACAACAATAAAGTTTATTTATTTTAAAAACAAACCTGTAAAAGGATATTCTTTTTACATAAAATTTTAATTTTATGAACATATTAGTACGACAGGACTATTTCAGAGATCTCATTATTATTGATATTCATGATCAATAATATTATTACTTCCATTACCCTATTAATTTTTTAGTTACATTCTCTAATCGCATAAATTGGAGTCCTCTCGATCGGAATCCATTATTAATCTTTTCCGGTCCATACATATTTATCATGGTGAGAATTAAATGTAAAATATAATCTGGACAGCATTTTTTTTAATCGTTAGCCATTGAATATCTCGTATCATAATTATTAATAATTATTTCTTTTTTAATTCAGTTTTTTGATAGTGATCATAAAATACATTATATCTACTCTTATACTCTGTGTTTTCATTCAACGTTATAGGATAATTTTTATCTTCTTTCCAAAAAGTATTAACAGGTAATACTTTTTTTGGTTTTTCGTTTCTATAAAGACATAATTTATGATACAACGATGCATATTCATCATAAGATAAATTATTGTTGATTATACTATAATAGTATCTTTTATATTCTTTCCAATAACCTTTTATGGGAAAAACCTTATATTTTCCTTTTCTACAAAAACATTTATTTTTGTAAATGCATTTTGTAATTATTTTTTTATTTTTCCCCATCGCATTAAATAATGCGGTTCGTTATCAATAGTCACGATACATTTTTCTTTGAAATGATAAATTTTAGGTCCGTCCAATACAAAAATATAACAGGGCCAACGGAGGGTTTTCAAAGAACGGTTCACAGCGACCGTAATCTTGGGAGATATGCGATAAAATTGGATGTCTTCCATCTTATTGACCGGAAAATATAATTTTGGAAATATATAGTGAATATAATAATCAAATAAATCCCATTCCATTTTTACACTTATTATCCTTTGCATAGGATTAATGCCACCTTTTATCAGATCGTCTAAAGACAGATAAGTTTTGTCTAATTTTTCAAAGTTCAAATAATTAAAATAACGTACGGTTAAAGACGCATTTTTTTCATCTACGGATATATAACAGGCATCGTTGTGATTATCAAGATACCAACCGGTTTCCTTTTTCGAATCACATATATAAATCCAAAAAATTCATCATAGGGAATTGACCAAAGATTAGGATTTGATAATCTTAAATGAAAATCGGGTGAATTTAATAACGTTAGTTTATCATGAAGTGCAATATAGTCATTAAAAATAATTGATAACACATGATTATTTAAATTAAAAAGGGTAAGCGGAGAATTCTTACTAGGCATACTTGAAAATATTTTGATATTCTATTACGATAGAAACAGTTATGAAATACGTATATTTCCCATAAATATATTTTCTTTTTTTTTTAAATAATAACATTTCATCATTTTTAGGTTTTATAATTTCTAACATTTTGTAATTTTTTTGATTTCATAGTACTAGATATTATAATTTTTTCATTTAATTATTTTAAACATTTCAGAATTATAAATTTTTAAATTTTTAAAATAATTAAAAAAAAAAAAAAAAAAAATTGAAAATCTAAATTTTTGAAAAACAAAAAATTGAAAATCTAAATTTTTGAAAAACAAAAAATTGAAAATCTAAATTTTTGAAAAACAAAAAATTGAAAATCTAAATTTTTGAAAAACAAAAAATTGAAAATCTAAATTTTTGAAAAACAAAAAATTGAAAATCTAAATTTTTGAAAAAACAAGAAATTGAAAAATCTAAATTTTTGAAAAAACAAGAAATTGAAAATCTAAATTTTTGAAAAACAAGAAATTGAAAATCTAAATTTTTGAATAACAAGAAATTGAAAATCTAAATTTTTGAATAACAAGAAATTGAAAATCTAAATTTTTGAATAACAAGAAATTGAAAATCTAAATTTTTGAATAACAAGAAATTGAAAATCTAAATTTTTGAAAAACAAGAAATTGAAAATCTAAATTTTTGAAAAACAAGAAATTGAAAATCTAAATTTTTAAAAATCAAAAATTTGAAAAGTAAAAATTTTGAAAATCTAAAATTTTGAAAAGTAAAATTTTTGAAAAGTAAAAAATTTGAAAATCTAAAATTTTGAAAAGTAAAAATTTTAAAAATTAAAAAATTTGAAAAGTAAAAGATTTTAAAAATTAAAAAATTTTAAAAGTAAAAAAATTTGAAAAAGTAAAAAAATTTGAAAAAGTAAAAAATTTGAAAAATAAAAAATTTGAAAAGTAAAAAATTTGAAAATCTAAAATTTTGAAAAACAAAATAATTTTGAAAAACAAGATTTCAAAAATTTAGATTTTAAAATCTAAAAAATTAATCTAAAATCTAAAACGTAAATAAAAAATATTATACTCAAAAAAAAAATATATATATATAATATTTTTTATTTACGTTTTAGATTTTAGATTTAATTTTTTAGATTTTAAAATCTAAATTTTTGAAATCTTGTTTTTCAAAATTATTTTGTTTTTTAAAATTTTAGATTTTCAATTTTTTGTTTTTCAAAATTTTACAATTTCAATTTTTTGTTTTTCAAAATTTCAGAATTTCAATTTTTTTGTTTATCAAAATTTTAAAATTTCAATTTTTTGTTTATCAAAATTTTAAAATTTCAATTTTTTGTTTTTCAAAATTTTAGAATTTCATTTTTTTGTTTTTCAAAATTTTAGAATTTCAATTTTTTGTTTTTCAAAATTTTAAAATTTCAATTTTTTGTTTTTCAAAATTTTAAAATTTCAATTTTTTGTTTTTCAAAATTTTAAATTTGAAAATTTTTCTGTTTTCAAAATTTTAGATTACAAATTTTTTTTTGTTTTCAAAATTTTAGATTACAAAATTTGTTTTTCAAAATTTTTCATTTTAAACTTTTCATAATTTTGCATTTTCAAAAATTTTACTTTTCAAAATTTTACATTTAAACTTTTTATAATTTTACATTTAATGTAAAATTATGAAAAGAAAAAATTTTAGATTTCAAAATTTTTCATTTTAAACTTTTCAAAATTTTTACTTTTTAAAAATTTACATTTTAAACTTTTCATTGTAAAATTATGAAAAGTAAAAATTTTAAAAATATAAATTTTTGAAAAACAAAAAATTAGAAAAAATTTTTGAAAAACAAAAAATTAGAAAATCTAAATTTTTGAAAAACAAAAAAAAAATTGAAAATCTAAATTTTTGAAAAACAAAAATTTTGAAAATCTAAAATTTTGAAAATAAAAATTTTGAAAATCTAAAATTTTGAAAATAAAAATTTTGAAAATCTAAAATTTTGAAAAGTAAAAATTTTAAGAATCTAAAATTTTGAAAAACAAAAAATTGAAAGTCTAAAAATTGAAAAACAAAAAAATTGAAAATCCAAAAATTGAAAAACAAAAAAATTGAAAATCTAAAATTTTGAAAAACAAGATTTTAAAATCTAAAATTTTGAAAAACTAAATTTTAAAATGTAAATTTATGAAATCTAAAACGTAAATAAAAAATACTATATATATATATATTTTTTTTTTTTTAAAGTTTATAATATTTTTTATTTACGTTTTAGATTTTAGATTTCATAAAGTTACATTTTAAAATTTTGTTTTCAAAATTTTAGATTTTCAATTTTTGGTTTTTCAAAATTTTAGATTTTCAAATTTTTGTTTTTTGAATTTTTAGATTTTCAATTTTTGTTTTTTAATTTTTCAATTTCAATTTTTTGTTTTTCAAAATTTTTTGCAAAGTAAAAATTTTGAAAATCTAAAACTTTTACTTTGCAAAACTTATCCTGTCGTACTAATATAAACTTTATCTGTAACAGATCTTTATTTTTTTCATATCCATGTTTTTTCTTAAAAAATATATCATACTTTATCTATCGTATATTTATTTATATATATATATTTTTTTATCTTTATCATTTTTTATCTCTTTTTTTGCCTGTAAAAAAGATAATCTTTTTTATAGATTCATAAAATTTTAATTTTATGAACATATTAGTATGACAGGACAGTTTGCATCATTACCAAATTTAAAGTTTTGAATTTTTATTATAAGAAATAAGAATAGTTATTATTATGATGTTGTAAAACTTATCCTGTCTAATATAAATTTTATCTGTGACAGATCTTTATTTTCTTTTTTTGAGATCCATATTTTTTTGGTTTTGTTCAAAGCAAAAAAATCTTATGTATTCTCTTTTAAATTCAATTTTTAAAAATATATCATACTTTATCTATCATATATTCTTTTTTATATAATTTCTTCTTTTTTCATCTTTATTGTGAAAGAAATTAACACACAGCAATAACTGTTATTTACATTAAAAACATTTCTACAAAAACATCTCAGTTAGACATACATAAGATAATTTAAACAGGACAAAGAAAGTTAAAAATAATTACAATCACAATCTTCGAAATTTACAGCATGAAATATTTTAAAGTACATAGAAATTCTGCCTGCCAAACAATCTTTATCATGACACTTGGTACATAAGATTTTATCTTTTTTCACATTAAAATAATTAACAGTTACTCTTTTCATGTTTAATTTAAAATGTTTCTGTGTACGTATAAACAAAGTTTCAATTTTAAACTTTTTGCAATAATGTTTTAAATATTTTTTCCATGAGTTTGGACACTGTTTAACACCAATTATACGTTTGAATGTTCCTAGAGAAAACGCATCAAATTGTTTATTTTTATATCTCACAGCTAGATATGTAAAATTAACATTTCTTTTTACGTAATATGAGTCCACAGGTAAATTTTGGTTTGTACAATTATCTTCTTCTATATTTTGTGGATCTGTAGGATCTACAATATTTGTTTTTATATCCTCTGAATTTTGGTTTATAGAATTACTTTCTTTATCCATTTCAATATTCTCCTCTGGTGATTGTTTAATCCAGACATTGGAAAACAAATGTTTTGCTTTTAAAAACATAACTTGTTTTAATTCTTCAATTATACTTTCAATTTCTTTACTCAAATGTGACAAACAATCTAAAAATTTTGCATCATATGCAACTTTTTCGTCTTTTTCTGGAGGTTGAAGATATTCTATTAATATATCTCTTGAAAAAGAAAACATGTCAGAATAACATGTCTTTTTTGAATTTGAGTTAAAACATATTGTGAAATATCACTGAAGTCCAAAAAGTTTGGTAATTTATCCTTTATGGTTTTAAATAAAGGTTTTAAATAAATAAATAATCTAATAAAATTTATCATAATACTTTCAACAAGATGTTTCATCGTGAACTGAAATCTAAGTGTAAAACAGAGTGATATATATATATAGTTTGAACAAAAAGGGTGGAGCTTAGTTTTTTTTTTATTAAAAAAATTATAATAAAATAATATAAATAAATATAATAATATAAATAAATAAAAATAAAATCATGTCACAATTTATTAAAGTATTAATGTCAAGGTCAATTATTATTATCTCGACTTTTATCACTTTTATCACTTTTAAAATTTATCCTTTTATAGTGACCATTAAAAATCTTATGTCATGATAATCTAAATTTTATTCCTTTAATTGAATTTAAAATATGAAAAGCATTTGTGCTTTTCGAAATCCAGTTTCTAATTAATTTGGGATACCGATATATATTTTCAAAAGGCTGTCGACAGATTGGACAAGTAGACTGCCATTTTGATAGACATTTTATATGAAATAAATGTTTACAACATAACATAACAATATTTTTATCAAGTGAATTTAAACAAATAGAACAGTCTTCTAAAGATTTTGGGCATGTTGATAGACAATTTATAGAATGTTCGTCGATTGAATCACCGTAATAAATATTCCCTTTCTTGCAAAATTCATTTTCAGGATCAATTAAATAAAATATAGCTAAAATTTGTTCTTTTGAAAAACCTAATAACTTTAAATCATAATGTGAAAGGCCTGTAGCAATTATACTTTCAATCAGTTTAATATCAAAATCAGTAAACCCAATTTCTGATAATATTTGAGATAGAATTTTTACATTATCAGAATTTATATCCATTTATGTCGTTAATAATTGTTATTTGTCACTATATATATTCATATCTTTTTAAAAAATAGATAAATATTAAAAGGAAAAAATAAAAATAAAAAATAAAATAAAATAAATGAACGACAGAAACAAACAGTCAGTTTATTTTGAATTGCAAATTAAAAATGTACATAGTATATACATAAATCTATAAATCTTTAAAATAAACAACATTTTGTCAAACATGATTTTTTTAAATACAAATGCTCTTCTTTTTTTTATGATGTCAGTCAATTTTTATTTGTTGAATATCGTTAATTATTTTAAGATGACTTTCTCATAATAAATGCAATTATTAGAAAGACTAATGGAAAAGGTTTAGTAACCACTGATACAAAGTTTTCTCTAAATCACCTCACACCATGAGGGATTTAATAGCACTTTTAATGACTAGTCATAACATTAATTCTTGCTTCAATCTTCATAGTCCTTTTAAAAAATGAACTTGTCAAATATATTTTTTTAAACACGAATGCTCTTTTTCTTTATGAAATGCAGATGGTGAAATTTAGCATTTAGTACAAATTTTAAATTTTTATTTGTCGAATATCCCAAATCGTTAATTATTTCAAGATGACATTTTAAATTTCTCATAATGAATGATATTATTAGAAAGACTAATGAAAAAGGTTTAGTCTTTGTGGCGATAATTTTTTCCAATGAAGTTCTTTCCAATTTGATTAAAGTTTTCTCTAAATCATTTAGTTTTCTAATTTCTCGCAAAATTACATGATTAAATGGCTCCATCTTTTTCAATATTCTTGAATGCGTATTTAGGAAGTTATTAACATTTTTAATGATGAAGCTTTCACCAACGTAACTTTCCATTATAATAAACATAGCATTAAGTATCAGTTCGTTTAGAATTCTTGCTTCCAACTCCATGGCTCCAGAGATCTGAGATTCTAAGCAACTGCCAAGCCTTTTTATACTTTATGTGCGTTGAAAATTGCGTAATATTTCTTTTTTTCGTACTGAATAACAATTAAAATGAATTTAGATATAGTAAAGGATTTGTTAAAATTTTTTTATATAAACTTGGATCATTCTTTTTATACCATTTAGGATTATAATCTGACAAATCCATTAATTCTTCCGATTTTTTTTCTTTTAAACTTGTGAATTGTTTTAAACTTGCAATTTGTTGTTGTTGTTTGACTAAATTATTCATAACCCTTAGTTTATAAAAAATTTATAAATATATGTGAGTATTATAAAACAAATAAAAATAACTTAATTATAAATATTTTAATAGTAACAAATTACATTTAAGTTAAAATTTAGAATTTAAAAAAATGTTAAATTACTAAATACCCAATTGTTAAATATAAAGTTAAGAAATGTTAATTTTTAAATTGTAATATTATTAAATATAAAAATATTAAAGTTAATATTATCAGATTTAATATTTTAGATTATACAATTTTACATATTATCATTTTTAAATTTATAATATTAAGGAAAAAAATCAATCTTTAAAAAAAATATTGAATTATTTTTTAAATTAAATTAAATGTACCCATATTGAGAAATGAAGTTCTTGGACATTATTAGGAATTTTTATTCCCAATTTATTCTGATTTGCTTTTAAAAAATCAAAATTATCTTTTGCAAAATTTTCCACAAGTTCTAAAGTTCATTGAGCACATTGTTTCGCTCGTTTTGGATGATATGGACATTTTTTATTAGGATATAGATACAAAAGCCATTTTATAGATGCACAATATCAATATTTAAAATGTTTGGAATATTTGCGTCGTGCAACAATTTAGAATGGTCTTTGTAACAGAAAACAAGTTTTTCATCTGGATATAAGTTTTGTAATTCTTGGTATTTGTTTTGTAGAAAATTAATTAGAAATTCATAAGTTACAGTTGAACCTGAAGTATGTATTGGATTAATAAATGCATGATACTTATATCTTAACATTCCATCCATAATAATATCAGTGAATACAAATTCTAAACAATAAAATTTTTTATTATTCACAAAACCTTGCAAATTTACAAATGCCACAACAATCATACTTTGGTTGTTCTTTTTTTAAAAAGAATATAAAAAGCTTTAATTTACTATAGGTATAGTCCAGAATTGAAATTTTTAAATATATAAAAAATCAAACATTTTTTAAAAAACAAAATTGTTGTTAAAGATTATATTGCTCTTTTTGATAAAGTGATCGGTATTTATAAAACAGTGGGGACATGTCGTTTTTTTTTTAAAAAACATAAATATTAAAATGGACATTATTTTTTCTTTGTCCTCTTTAAGATTTGTGATGTCCAAAAATTTGTTTTTCATTATAATTATCTCTATATAGTTTTTGTAATATATTATAAATACAACTTTTATTCGTTATACCTTCAAAATCAGGCACTTCATGAAATTTTATATGAGCTTTTATGTCTTGATTTTTCTTATTATTCAAATGAATAAAAGTATCAGATTTAAGTTCTATAGTTCCCATAACTTGGTATTCTTTTGTAAAATGTTTTATTCTTCTTTTAATCCTGGATGGGCAAATTAAACCTTCAACTTGAATGGCGTGTAAAACATGACATTTGTCATTTTCATTTGATTCTTTTAATAAAATTAATTCATTAGGATTATGTAATAGATATAAATGTTTATCATCAGATTTATAAATATTTTCATAATGACATTGATCTAAATATATTGTTTTTGAATCAGGAGTTACTAAACATCGTTTTATAGAATTAAAAATATAATGTTTGTCATTTCCTTTAATGAAAAGATCACCATCAATAACTGAATAAATTGTATCAAAGGAATCTATTAAGTTTTTTAAAACAGTTTTACGTATAGGTAAAGTCATATTAATTGCAGCACGTTCAAAATGTTTATTATATCGACCATACTCTGTTAATTTTATACTAGATTCAGACTGAATAATATGTAATATATGATAAGTGGTATCATCGTCAAAGAAAATTTTATCCATTTATGATAAATTCAAAAAATAAATCTATTTAATAACGTATATATAATTATATACATCTATATATACGTGTATATATATTCTTCTTAGCTATATATATTTTTCTTTTTTTAATATTTTTAATTAAAATATTTTTTAAAAGTGGAAATGAATATAAAATATATTTTCAAATTTATGAAAAAAATTCTGAAGCAAATAATATTTTTTATTAGTAAACAAATATTTCATTTCAAATTTGATATAACAAATGTAAATAATAATAATAATACATTGATTATTTATATAAACAATTATATTTATCTCCAAAATCAATGTTTAGATTCAGTCAATGTTTGAACACATTTTACATGTTCATCATTTTCTATGTGCATTTTATTACTCGATATAATGCCATTTGTAAATAAACGTAAATAGGCCTGAATGCGCATTCCACAGTCCTTCCTAATGTTCAAAATAAATGGTAAATCGGTAATTCGGTAATGGTAAATGGTAATTCGGTATCTGGATCCGAATATTTAAATTCGGGTAAATTATCTGAAGTATAACCGAAATTCCATAAGTAATCCATTATGTCCACTGTTTTTTGATCTTTAGTTGTTTTCAAAATGACATTCAGCATTTCTTTAAAACTGTACACTTTTGAGTCTTTGCCATTTAAAACTTTTTTATAATGACTAGGTGTCAAATTTTTCAAGTCTTTTGAAGGTTTGGGAAAAGTGCATCCATAAAAACGATCCACATCCACAGCAAAAAAATATACATTTCTGCAGATCTTATTGTAGGTTTGTTCACCAAAAATGACACTTTGAAAAACATTGTATTAACTAAGGACGTGGAATAAAGGTTACTAAGGACGTGGAATAAATGATACTAAGGAATAAAAAACGTGGTTTTTATACACAATGAGGAATGACGTCAAATGATGTCATGAGATTATGAAATATATAAACTTTACAGTTAGATTGGCTATATGACCTAATGTTAATTTAACTAGATGTTCTATAATTAATGTTAAAATTCAAATTTTATTTTTTTTAAATAGCTTATTTAATCTTGAATATAAATAAAATATCATTTGAATTTTAGCATTTAAATATATCGCGATTTTTCAAAATTGAAATTTTAAAATCTGAAATTTCGCTATATAATTAAATCCCAAAATTGAAATTTTTTTTTTTTTTAAATAGCTTTTAGACTTTAAAATAGATATAATTTGACATTTAATTATATAGTGATTTTTCAAAATTGAAAATTGAAAATTCGAAATTTCACTATATAATAAAATGTTAAAATTCAAAATTTTTTTTTTTAAATAGCTTATTTAATCTTGAAATAGAATAAATATAATCTGACATTTAATTATTTAGCGAAATTTCAAAATTGAAATTTAAAATTCGAAATTTCACTATATAATAAAATGTTAAAATTCAAATTTTATTTTTTAAAATAGCTTATTTAATCTTGAAATAGAATAAAATATAATTTGACATTTAATTATTTAGCTAAATTTTAAAATCTGGAATTTAGCTAAATAATTAAATGTTAAAATTCAAATTATATTTTTAAAAAATAGCTTGTTTAATATTGAAATAGAATAAAATTTCATTTGAATTTTAGCGTTTTATTGGATAGCGATTTATCAGAATTTCAATTTTGAAATTCGAAATTTCGCTAAGTAATTAAATGTTAAAATTCAAATTTTGTTTTTTTAAAAATGGCTTATTTAACCTTAAATTAAAATTAAATATCATTTGAACTTTAGCGTTTAATTAGATAGCGATTTATCAAAAAATGTGAAATTTCACTATATAATTAATACTAAAATTCAAATTTCATTTTTTAAAAATAGCTTATTTAACCTTGAAATTCTCATTTGAATTTTAACGTTAATTAGATAGTGATTTACCAAAATTGAAATATAAAAAAGTAATTTTAAAAATGAATAAATTTATAAAAATGTCTAAGTTTTTAAAAATACAATTATTTAGGTTCGTCGTGACTATACGTATAGGGAAATTTTTATCATTTATTTACTAAGATTTTCTGATAGATCTGGTGAATAAATATTTGTGATGAGTTTCAAAAATCTATTCAGACATGAAATACATTGCAGCCTACTTTAAAATATATAAACGTGGGTTTACAAAATGTTTATTGAATATTGTTAAATAAAATCTTACATTATTATGATAATCATTAAAAAATAAATATTGAGAACTAAAAAATTAAACATTTACATATTTTTTAAAGAAATCCTAATACATTTTCGATTTTTGTATCTATTAAAAAGTAATAATGACATCTATAAAAAATAATTTTCCCCAGGTGAGAATCGAACTCACAACCTCGGCATAACTCACAATTATACTGTTTTATAAGTACCATGCGCTAGCCAATTGCGCTACTGGGGACATAAAAAAGCATTATAATCTTATTTAAATCCTGAAAAAGTTTGAAATGTTTTTAAGTTTTAATTTTTATATATTTAAAATTCCAATCTTGATATATTTATTTATAAACCATGATAAATATATTACAAAATTATGATTCATTTTTAGACAATCTTCTTTTTAGCTCCACAATTTCCGTCTCTCTCAAATATTCGATTTTGTTTTGAAGCAAGTCGTTTTTATTCTGAAGCGAATCATTTTTATTTTGAAGCAATTTATATTCTGTTTGAAATGACTCTTCAACGGTTTTCAATTTATGTTTCAATTCCCTAATTTCTTCTTCGCGCCTTTGTTCAATTTCCACTCGTAAATTCTCAAATTTGTTTTTCAATTCCCTGATTTCTTCGTGTTTCTATTCAATTTCCATTCGTAAATCTTTATTTTTTCTCTCCAATTCTTCACAATGTTCCATGATTGGTTTAGCACAATTTAAACAATCTTGTTGTCTCCGGCTAGGTTCCCACCAATCCTCTTCGACGACTTGATAAAATAATATTTTTTCATCAATGTCAGTTTTCTGTTGTTCGACCAAATAGATTTTTTTTCCATTATTCAAATGCAAATAGCGATCCGAGACTTCTTTGGAAATTTGGACATTCTCAGTCACAGGTAAAACTAAATTCATTTGATTCCAGGTAAGTTCTTAATTTGAACTTTCCATTTCGAATCCATCATTTCCAATTGAATGCATAGCAAATCCTTAAGATCACAACGATTATAATTTTGTCCTATCAATTTCATAACACCTCCGTCCCAAAATGTTGCCAATACCAACCTATAATCCAAAGGTAAAGTTTCTGCTATATAAAAGTGACCGCTATTTTTCTTTTTAATTTTTTTCTTATCGTAATATTTTTCATATTTGTCCTTACAAAATCTAAAATTACATCCGGATTTGCGCTGACTCAAATAACCCATTGCGTTTACCAGATGCATTTCGCATTTGATACGTTTGTATTTCTTACATTTGAATTTAGGATAAGGTTTTATTATGTCTTTTGGCACAACAACATTTTTCCACATGCGTCTGAAATCGTCCAAAGAACGCGAAACCAAAATCATGTGTCTGTGTTGTCTAAAATAGTCGTCCGATTCCTTTCCACCATTGCACCAACAAGAAAAGGGTATGATTTTAATATCCTCATTATCTTTTTCCATGGCTTGAACAAAACTTTCATAAACCACCACTCGAACCATTACATGTAACCAAACGTAACCTCCTCGAACATATTTTTGAACACAAGCAGCGGCTAAATTCAAAGTTTTGTCTTTAAAAGTTACGGGCAATAGTTCTTTGCTCAAATCCAAAGGACAAACAGGTTTTGCATAATATTCTTCGATACTAGATATTTTTTCATGACCGAAAAAGTTTTGTTTTTCGCACATGGGCGTAAAATCAAAAAATTGCAATTTTGTATCTTTTTCCGACGATGGTAAAACATCTTTTTCAATTTTCTCTTTTTGCATCAGCCGATATTTAAAATTCTTATAGCATTTTAACAAATGATTCGCAGCGTCATTTTTTTTTCTTGAATTTCTCAACTCCAAAACACCAAACACAACATTTTTTGGCATTCATGTTGTCGGTACAATCTTTCGTACAATGTTTTTCATATTCTTTTGACAAAAGACTTTTTCCACATTTAGGACATGGAAAACGAACGGTGTCTCGAGAAAGAACTTTACGGTATCGATCTATTTTGTTGCGAGCCATCACACAACGTTGTGTAAAATCAAAAAATTGTAATTCTTCTGGTAATGATGATGGAATTTTCTGTTTTGTGTAACCACAATATTTAAATTTCTTATAACATTTTAACAAATGATCCGCAGCGTCATTTTTTTTCTTGAATTTCTCAACTCCAAAACACCAAACACAACATTTTTTAGCATTCATGTTGTCGGTACAATCTTTCGTACAATGTTTTTCATATTCTTTTGACAAAAGACTTATTCCACATTTAGGACATGGAAAACGAACGGTGTCTCGAGAAAGAACTTTACGGTGTCGATATATTTTGTTGCGAGCCATCACACAACGTTAAAATATAATTTTGAGTCTGAGAAAGTGAAATATATATCAAAAATATATAAAATTAAAAAAATATTTAAACTCTATATAAAAGATAAAATATACATTAAAAAACATAAAATATTCTACAAAAAAATTTAAATTTTCAATTTTAAAGAAGTGGACAAATAATGTAATTTCCAATTTAAAGAAGAGGACAAAAATGTGTCAAAAATGGTAGACGTACTTGTACTTGTAGAGTGAATTTTTTATTAGTTGTTTAATAAGATTTTCTGACAGAGGATTTAATTTTTTTAGCTCTGTAAACGTCGGTGAATAATATTTGCGATGAACATGAGTTTCATCTTTTTGTATCAGAAGCAACTATATAAAATACATTGCAGCCTTATCTAAAATGCTATGTATTATATATTTGATGAAGTTGAATTGTAAGAATAGACTTTAAATTTTTACATAATAAAAAAGACCTTTGATCTTTTAATTGAAAAAAAGAAATAAATGTTTATAATAATTGAAAAAAATTTTTGTTGATGGCTTTATAAATAGTTATTCGAAATGTTTATTTGAAGAACGAATTCATTTATTAATAAAAAAATTTCTAAAATCTTTAGAATACAATTTTTTCTAAAATCTTTAGAATAACCTCGAGATTGTCAAGTCTCGGTCCAGATTTTTTAATTCACCAAAAAATTTATAAAAGTGATATTCATAAAAGGCGAGATCTTAAAATTATAGATGACAGTTGAATAAAAAATACACATCGGGTGGGTTAATATAAAATCTCGATCTAAAGATTTTTTTTTTAAAAAAAATATATCATTAAAAATTACAATTATGTTATTTGTTATGATTCAAAAAAGAAGGACAATTGATTGAACCAAATTTTTTTCATTTGTTTGTCATTTATTTTATTAAACGAGAAATGGTCGATTTCTATTTGCAAATGATAAATATTAAAATGTATTTATTTTTATCTAATTAAATATACGACACAAAAAAATAGTCAGTTTATTTTGAATTAAAAGTTCAAATCGACAGTTCATTTGACATTATATAAATAGTTTTTTTTAACAAGAGATTAGAAAGAATAGCAGAGATCATAACAATGAATTGCATTCAATGCTCCACAGCAGCAAATTCATCTACATTGATGAAGTGCAAACACAACATTCATCTCTCATGTGTTAGGAATTTTATCCTGTCGACAAAAAATGTATGCTGCCCATCTTGTAATGAACCAATTCAAGCTACAGATTTGTCTACAATCCTTTGGACGATTAAAGAAAATGACCCGATGCATGAATTTTTACATCAAGAAATGCTAAAAAGACTGGTGTTAGATCTTTATGATTGTGATTGGGATGACTCCAATTCATGTTAGTTTTAACAAATCCAATTAAAAAGAAGAACTTTTTAAAAAAGTATTTGAGAAGTTGTTAAATTATTTATATACATATATAATATGTACACATTTGTAATTCAACTGTTATTTGACTATTTTTTTGTGTCGTTTATTTAATTTAGATAAAAAATTATTTATTAGTACGACAGGACTATTGATTTCAGACAGCGTCATCACCATTTATCATGTTCCACTTTGAAAATGCTAGAATATCTGCAATTTTATAATTTAATTTCTTAAACAACTTTCAAATATTTAACTATATTTCTGTTTTATCATACAACTCAAAAATTAGAATAATCTCACAGGATAGATTTTTTTATTATTAAAATTACTTTTAATATTTATCATTTGCAAATATAAATCTTCCTTTTCTTGTTTAATAAAATAAATGACAAACAAATGAAAAATCTGATTCAATCAATTGTAGTTATGTTGACCTTTTTTGAATCATAACAAATAATATAATTGTAATTTTTAATGATATATATTTTTTTCTAAAAATCTTTAGAATAATCTTGAGATTTTATAATAACCCACCCAGTGCACATTTTTTATCATCAATAATTTTAAGATCTCGCCTTTTATGCATATCACTTCAAAAAAATTTTTGGTGAATAAAAAAATCTGGGTTTTAAGAGACTTGACATATTTTCTTTTTGGATGAAATTTTATATGAACTTTTATATTTTGATTTTTCTTATTATCAAATGAATCAGATCGTTTTATTTATAATTTTTTTAATATTTAAAATATTTTTTAAAAAAATGCAAATGAAAAATTTCAAATCTATGAAAATAAAATAAAACAATTTGAAATAATTTTTTTATTAGAAAACAAATATTTCAAATTTGACTATTTCAGAGTCCACCAAACTATTTTCAAAAAATAACATTTGAATTTTAACATTTAATTAAATAGCGAAATTTCAATGCTTAAATCTTGAAAAAAATGAAGTTTCGCTATTCCGCTAAAATTCTATTTTATTCTATTTCAGAGTCCACCAAACTAGTTTCAAAAAGTAACATTTGAATTTTAATTAAATAGCAAAATTGAAATTTTTAAATTTTGAAAAATGAAATTCGCTAAAATTCAAATTCTATTTTATTCTATTTCAAATTTCTATACACGATCAAGGAATTTGTTTGAAAATTTAAAAAAATAATAAGACATTTAATTTTGAACAGTTTTATTAAAGAAACAAATATATGAAATATATATACAACAGATTTTAATTAAAAAAGAGCATTATATACAAATATAATCATTTATAAAAAACATATAAATAATGAATTACAACAGATTTTAATTAAAAAAAGAGCATTATATACAAATATAATCATTTATGAAAACAATATAAATAATGAATTATTCAATAATAAAGATATTTTTACAAATCTTTGGACATTGTCGTGGGCCAAATTGTTTTTTCAATAATTGTTATTGCAGTACAATGCTTTTAAGAACAATAATATGACATGATGTGAACGATTATTAGTCTATGATGGATTTCAACACCACAGAAACCTGGTACCAAAGACCAGTTTCGGCGATGCATCAGTGGAAAGAGAGGGAGGCCGATTAAATTATGTGGAATCGTAATACAGGTGTTGAACTTTCAATAAAATCCTGTGAAAGAAATTTTTGATTTATACAAGTCAACATTCCAAGGCGGATTGGTCTATATGCGAACTTTTTTTTAATGTGAATTTTTCACATAACGAAGTAGAAGCAGCATTTTTTCGATCAATGTGAATCGCTTTTTTTTTTTTTTTTTTTTTTTTGTCAAAAAAATCGAGGAGAATCTATCAACTATTCAGTTGCGTGGATTCAACGATAGTCCTAGAAACAAGACAATTTTTTTTATGACTATCTCGGGATTGCTGAACTGTCTGCTAAATGAGATCTCTTGCTTTTTCTATGTTCCTGCACTTAAAACTTCATTCTGCTACAAATCTTGTTAAGATTTCAATGGACTTGAATTTCTCTTCTTCCTTGGTTCGCGAAAAAGAAAGATTCGGAGCTTATTTGCTAGTTTTCCGGAATCTGTAGATATGAATCTGATTCTCGTTCATCAACTGTTGTTGACATATACGGAGAAAAGACCAGTCGTTTCCGATAAAGAAAGTCTAGAATCTCACTCATTCATGCAGAAAAGCCATATGTCTATGAATTATGTTCTAAAGGATTCGTAAGAGGAATTTTATATAACCATAAATATAATCTACGCATTCAGACAGAAGAAAAGCCATATGTGTGTAAATGTCCAGAAAAATTTCGAGAATTTTTACATAAATCATACGCACTCATTCAAAAAAAAAAAAAAAAAGACATACGTATGTGAAATTTATTAGGATTTGTGAGAATTTTTATGAATAAACAATCAATAAACTCATACAGAACAAGAAGGATTGTTTGAAATTACATCTATAATAGATTAAATAAATATAAAAGAAATTACCGTAATTCTCCAAAAGAATTATCAATTTGAAAAAGATAAAAATTAGAGTAATTATTTTATAATATTTTTTTTAATACAGAAAGAGAAGGTATGTAATTTTTGATTTATATATATATATATATATATATATATATAACAATTAGTTTAACAGAACAAAGACAATTTAAAAAATTATTTGAAATGCTGCATAATATTCTATATATTTTTAATATACATTTAGCTAAGTACTTTTGCTGATATTTTTAAGTAATATTTTGGGTCTCTAGATCATAGTAAAAAAAAAAGAAAAAGAAAAAGAAAAAAAAAAAGAATAATAATAATTAGAAATTGAAAATAGATAGGGCGAAAGTGCTTGGTGTGATTGAAACATGATTTATTCATATATTTATTGATTTTTCATGAACACAATTTTTTTTTCATTTGTAGTGTATATTTATCACTACATTTTATACACAAATATTTATTTTATAATTGACATTATTGCATATAAATATAATTAAAAAAACTAAGTATTTTTGCTGAAATTGTCATGCAATATTATTTGTATTGCTTTAAATATCAATGCAAAGTTTAACAAGACTTAAAAAAAAAAAAAAAAAAAGAGGAAAATCACAACAGCAGATGCTTGGTATAACTCTAACATTTTATTCATATGCTCATTGATTCATTTTGCTAGACAATTATATTTTATTTAGTATATGAGTATTAAAAAAACTAAGTATTCTTGTTTAATAAAATCTTTTTGTAAAAAAATAGAACCGACTCCAAAAGGAACTACTATTCAAACAACTAAAAATGAAAGAAAATTCGCAGAAAATGGAACTGTAAATTGCGCCTAAAAGTATAAAATAATTTCCTTCGCCAAACAACCTATAACACTACAATTAATCATAACTTTTGAAGTCGGCGCAAAATTAAATAAAATTTAATTAGTTTTTAAAGGTTTGTCTTTAGATCGGTAGCAACAAATGCTGTTGTTTCGAATGATCCATTTTCATGTTTCCTTTATTATTTTATCACTGTGTACAATTGGTCCATTAGTAGCATCTACATAGAACAGTGAACATTCTTCACAATGCGGTATTTATGTTTCTACGAAGTTAGAGTTTCCTTTGCAAATTTGGTATAACTTTGATAACTATCATCCTTGATGGCTTTTGGATTTGGGGATCAAAACGTAAGGCAAAAATATACACGCAAGATGTATATTTTCATAATATATATTGTACGATGTGTTGTTTCATATTCTTGATTTATCTCTTGATATACCTTATGAAAATAATCATGATATTCCAAAGAAATTAAATATGTTTGCCAGATAATTTTGCGATTTTTCTTTCACCAAGGACGTCAGATAGATACCAGCATCTTCGCCAACTTTTGCTGCTTACGAAATCTTATTTGTTTTCTTGAATCAAATTAGTTCTCGGTTGCGTTTTGCAGGTAACAATGTGAGATGTGTATTTTGAATAGGATATGATTTTTGTATTGAACAAAGGTATCAATTTTTATTTAATTTTGCGCCGACTTCAAAAGTTATGATTAATTGTAGTGTTATAGGTTGTTTGGCGAAGGAAATTATTTTATACTTTTAGGCGCAATTTACAGTTCCATTTTCTGCGAATTTTCTTTCATTTTTAGTTGTTTGAATAGTAGTTCCTTTTGGAGTCGGTTCTATTTTTTTACAAAAATATTTTATTTCTCTCTTTTCAGTGAAAACTTATTTATATAGCAGAGCATCAGAAGACGTTCGACGGAAGTTTCACAAATCATAAGTTCCATGAAAAGTGACATTACTCAAAAAATGGTTTATGTCACTGAAAAATACATGAAATGCACCCAATGTGAAAAAAAAAAGTTACATCTCCATCTAGAAAGTTATCCACTCGAGAGACAGTTGTGCCAGTTTTATTATAGTCAAGTTATTTTTAAGTTGATTTTTCTCAAATGCTGCATTTTTAAATTGTTTTACTTTTCTTGCCTTTATCGGATATGAGCAAAAAACTATCTATTGAACGAACATACGTTAAATTAAAAAGTCTTTAGAAATGTAAAGGACGGATACGCTGTATTCGTAACCGGAAATTCTGTTAGGCATATATATTGTACTTTACAGTGAATACGTGTCTCCCGCTACGCTGGAAATTGCGCAGCGTAAAGTTCAAATAAAGAGCAAAATATGCATTGGAGCTGACGGACAGAAGTTTCAACATCGATACTTACATAATGCTTTTACCATTGTAGCTGCATGTGTTCAGCAGTTAGAGTGAGAACAGATTTTTGTGAGTATCCTGTAATTTGTTTATATCTTAATAAAATCATAATGAAACCTATTTCAGGCCAAGATCATTACGACAACAAAAAAAGTATTAAAATTGAATCATCTCTTACGAAGTTATAAGCTAACAATTTTCAACAACAACAACGAGAAACATGGTTTGCATTGAGAACCTCTTCCTTTATGAAGTCGGTTTAAAACGTCTATGCGTTAATCGATGTGACCGCTTACAATAACCATACTTTGAATTTTACATAGCATAAATGTCACCCGCTACGCTACAACATATGCAATGTCATTCAAGTGTGCACAAAATAGAAAATTGTGAACAAACAAATGCACGTTTTAAGCGTTCGGTTTTTAGCATTAATTTCTAAACTATCTTTGCGTACTACATCGATGATGCTCTGCAATTTTATAATTATTTTTTTACCCTGTCTTGAAACGTTTCCGAGATAGGATCGCTAACTCCACTCTTTTCCACCAGGTGGCGCTTTAGGCGGTTGAATAGCGTAGCACATGTCCACTTTACTATGCCTACATACCACTTTTATAACTATAGCTGCAGCTGTTCAGCAGTTAAAAGAGTCGGGACTGACATTTTTGGGCACCCTGTATTTTCTTTTGATCGTAAAGATTTTACAATGGGATTTATTTCAGACCAAGACCTTTACAATAAAACAAAAAGTATCAAAATCGGATCATCTGTTCAGAAGTTATGAGCTAACAAACAAAAACAAAAACAAAAACATACGCTTTGAATTGAAAACCTCCTCCTTTTTGAAGTCGGTTAATTAGAGCATCTCTTACGAAGTTATAAGCTTACAAACACCAACAACAACACATAGCTTGAATTAAGAACACCCTCCTTTCTGAAGTTGGTTGAAAACGACTTTGCGCTAATCGATGTGACCGCTTACAGTAACAGTACTTTGAACCACAGAGTATACGTGTCATCCGCTACGCTGCAAAGTGTGCAATTTAGTTCAAGTGTGCTCAATGTACGAAATTGCGAACAAACAACTGCACGTTTTAAGCATTCTATTTTTAGCAATAATGTCTTTTCGTAGTAAATCGAAGATGCTCTACAACTTCGTAATTAACTTTTCTCCCACCTTGAACCGTTTTTGAGATAGGAGCGCTAATTCCGCTGTTTTTCACCAGATGGTGCTTTATTTTCTTTAGATTGTAAAGAAGGTATAATGGGACCTACTTCAGACCAAGATCTCTACAACAAAACAAAAAATATCAAGTAACCGCATTTTGAACTATATTGCGTATGTCTCAGCAGCTACGCTACAACGTGAGCAATGTAGCTCAAGTATGCATAGTGTAAGAAATTGCGAACAAAAAAATGCACGTTTTTAGCCTTGTATTTTTAGCATCAATGTCAAAACTATCTTTTCGTACTAAATCGATGATGCTCTGTAATTTTATAATTCACTTTTTCCCCCTGTCTTGAACCGTTTCCGAGATAGGAACGTTAGTATGAATGTCTAAACTATCTTTTTGTACTAAATTGGTGATACCCTTCAGCTTTGTAATTTACTTTTTCTGTAGAACCGTTTTCGAGATAGGAACACTAACTCCGCTATTTTCCACCAGGTGGCGCTGCAAGCGGTTTAACCTTGTTCAGCATGGCCACTTTTCTATACTTACATACCATTTTTATCACTATAGCTGCAGTCGTTTAGCAGTTAAAGGAGTTGGGACTAATTTTTTTGGGCACCCTGTATTTTCTTTAGATCGTAAAGATATTACAATGGGACCTATTGTAGACCAAGACCTTTTCAACAAAACAAAAAGTATCAAAATCGGAGCATCCGTTCAGAAGTTATGAGCTAACAAACATAAAAAAAACATACGGTTTGAATTGAGAACCTTCCTTCTTGTTTTGAAGTCGGTTAAAAAAGGGGCATACAGTAGTATAAAAATGTATGCCAAGGAAAATAATAATTTAAAAAAAAAAAAAAAAAAAAAAAAAACAGGAATGCTTGGTAGACAGTTATTTATTTTTATGTCACATAATATATTTATTAATATAGTGCATTTGCCATATTTTGTATTTGATTCAGTAAAACAAATTAATATATAATGGCCAAATCTAGAAATATCAATATCCAATTAGTAATTAGTTTTGATGGGGAACCATGTTTGGTAGACTTTTTCTTTGACCAAGTGTCCACATATGCTAAACTAAATAAATTGTCACCTGAAGAAGCCGTCGCTATAATGAAAGGAAAATTGATTAGAGCTGCTTTAAAGTATTTGACTCAATCACCAAATTTGTATAAATCAAATGATCTGAATTTTATTAAAGAGGAGTTTAAAACTTTCTTTACTCCAATGAGCTATACTCAGGCTCTTATTGAATTTAATAACTTAAATTTACTCCCTCAGGAGACTATTAAAATTTTTTCACACAGGTTGAATATTTTGGCAAATATTATTAATGACAAAATAACACACTAATGCACTAGATAACATTAAATTCACGAGGTTCATTTCGTCTATACCATCAAACGTACGCATAAAAATTATGGAAGAGGGAATCACTGATTATAATTCAGCTGTAAATCGCGCACAAAGGTTGCAGGAAATAAATATGAATGAAAATATCCTGCTGAAACAAAATGACACTAGCTTAGTTAACTCTTTATCAGAGAAATTGGTCGAATTAACAGAAAAAGTTAATGCTTTATCTTTTGGACATAAATATAAGGAAGAGGAAGTAAATAACTTGTCTGAATCGCGAAATTACAGTAATGGAAAAAATCGACACAATGAATATAGGCAAAATTTTAAAACACATAAGGTTAAGGTATCACAACATAAGGAGGGTTTTAATTATGTTGCTTGACAGCTTTCCAATCGTCGAGGGCATGTAGCATCTAGATGTTACAAATGGCAAAGAAGCCAAACCCAGAATAATAACTTTCCAAGGGGACGATTTTACAAAAGAAATGACAATAACAAAAACTTAAACTAAACACGAGATGTAGTGTGGCTGATGGCCTTAAATCTCAATTACACCCTAAATCATCAGCACCTAATCCTAGTTTTAGTTTGTCAAATCTGACTGGCATTGCAAAGTTATCTAATTCTAGAAAAGTAAATTATGTTGCCTCACAAACTGTAAATAAAATAAGTATTGCTGATAACAAGTCCACACAAACTGTAGAAATTTCAAATGAGTATATTTTTAATGTAAATAAAATTTCACCTACACTACTGTTATTTAAAATTAACTTAGCTAAAAATGTTATCACAGGATTAATTGATACAGGGAGTTCAATTTCATTGCTTTCTGAGGGCACTTTTAAATCTTTAAAAGAAAAACTAACTTACAAGCACCTGTCTTCACCAGTGTCGATTAAAACAGTAAATTCAAACGTACAATTTTCCTCCTGCATTCAAACTACTTTCAAAATAAATAGCACATTTTTTTCGCAGAAATTTTATATTGTTGACATTCCAAAAGATTCAACTTTTCAAGCCATCCTTGGATGGGATTTTATTCAACAAAATAATGTAATAATTGACATGTATAAAAATAATATCAAACTTAAAGATATAATTATTCCCATAACAAATACACTAGTAGAAGATGAAAACTTAAACAATTGTAGAGTTTCGAAAAACACTGACACTCAGAAAAAAAAAATGATTCCCAGAAAGGTAAAAAATTACAGTTAGAACTTCCCAGAAAATATTTTTAGAACCTAAAGAAGAAAGCTTCATTGATGTAAATACAACCTTTTTGTCAGACAGGGACTATTTGTTTGAAAATACAGAAAGTAATGCAAATATATTGGCAAATATATTGTTTATAGATTCAGTGATAAATAGTAGTAATTCAAAAATGCTAGATAATGATAATAATAATTGTAATAGAGGTCAATTTCAAATTTATGTTAAAAATCTAACTAATGAAACTATTCATATAAATAAAGGTACAAAAATGGGCATCTTAACAGAAATTGATAAAATTATCGCACAAGAAATAGAAATTGATAAAAACAGTAAAAAAATAAAGTGATAAATCAGTTGTTCCCGATGCAACAACATAAATTTTGAATTACATAAAAGCTTCTGATGAAATAATTAATTTGAGAAAAAAGGAACTGTCTCCTTTGGATTTTGATGTTAAACCTCTCCAAAGAGACCAAGAAAATTTTTTTTGGGTCATACAGACAAAGTTATACCAAATTTAAAATTCATCACTGAGTTCCCAATTAAAACATTACCTTTTCCAATACCACAATCATTACAACAAGAAGCTAAAAGTCAAATAAATCAACTTGTGGAAGCTGGGATTATTGAAAGAAATTGTTCTGAATGGGCTTGCCTCATTCTTTTGGTTAAAAAAAAAACTTGACGCAGAAGGTAAACAAAAATATAGAATTGCAGTGGATCTTAGAATGCTTAACTCAATAATTCAGGGACCTTCATACCCTTTGCCCAAAATACAGACAATTATTGCTGACTTATCAGCCTACAAATACTTTACATGTTTAGATTTTCAACAGGCTTACCGCCAGATTGCACTTCCTGAAGATTTACAAGATAAATAAACATTCACTTCTATCTTTGGTAGTTTTAAATACAGAAGACTTTGTTTCGGACTTAAAAATGCTACTTCTCAATATTAAGCTTTAATGGACGCAATTATAGCCAAAATTGATTTGGAAGGAATACATGACCAAGATGGCCTCATCTTGGGCTGGAATAGCTTTGAGGAAACATGTGCTAAATTAAATAGAATTTTAGAAGTTTTGATAAAGTATAATTTAACGCTTGCACCTAACAAGTGCACTTTTCATCAAACTGTAGTAAATTATCTTGGATTCCATATTCAAAATCATTGTATTTCTCCAATGCAATCAAATATTGTAAAGATTAATTCTTTTCCTACACCATCAACCAAAAGGCAATTAAAAAAAAAAAAAAAAAAAAATCATCGGTGTTGTAACATTTTATAAATCTCTTGTACCTAACTTTTCTAAATTAATGCAACCTTTAATTGATCTAACAAAGCCAAAATCAAAATTTCATTGGACTGTTGAACATCAACAGATTTTTAACAAAATTCAGTAAATTTTCTTTGAATCACCAATGGTCAGACTACCGGATTGGGATAAAGATTTCTATTTAAATACCGACGCTTCAAATATTTCAATTGCTGGGGTGCTAATGCAAAAACACGATAATAAATTACTTCCAATAGCCTTCTTTTCTAAATCATTGAAGCCATCTGAAAAACACTACCCTGCACTGAAATTAGAGTTAATGACTATATATAAATCAATCATTGCATTTAAATATTATTTGTACAACAGAAAATTCATAATTTTATCTGACAGTGCTCCATTAAAGAGATACAAAAAGACAACTAATCCTACGGACCTCACTACCAAATGGTTAATGGAAATTTCAGAATATTCTTTTGATTTTGAACACATTCCTGGTTCATCAAATGTATTAGCAGATTATTTTTTGAGAAATGATTTCACAAACAATCAACAAAATTTGAACTCTAATCCTGAATTAATTTTTGATAAACAACCTCTACCTATAGTACATGATGATGTTAATGTTGTTAATCACTTTGCTGATAAAAATTGTAATAAAATCTAACAACAATACACTAATTGCTTAATTTCTGGAGATTCGAATAATAAAGACCTACTGTTAGAAATCTCTAATGATACTTTTGTAAATGAACGAATAAAAGATCCTCTATTGTCAAAAATTTACACAGAAATTTTAAAGAAAGGTTTTTCAAAAAAATACTCAAACTATTTTATTCATCCAGATACAAAAGTACTAATGTATAAAAAGCAATTTCCCAATAGCTCAACATTCTCATATCTTATTATTGTACCTAATTCGCTAAAAGCTAAGACATTAACAATTTCACATTTGTCTCATTTTGGATTAAATAAAACATATAATTTTTTGTCAAACAAATACTTTTGGAAAGGAATGTATACAGATACTTTAAACTTTGTCGCTTCATGTAATCGGTGCTTACAGGCTAAACATCATAACACTCTTCCAGCTCCATTACAACCTACATACACACCCACACATCCTGGACATACTATTAGTGTTGATTTAGTAGGACCATTTAATAATGGTCAGTTAGTACTCACTGTGTTGGACAATTTCTCACGACATCTTGAACTTTATCCATTAAAAGATACATCAGCAGAAAAAATAGTGAAATGTTTGTTTAGTTATATTACTACCTTTGGTAGACCTTCAGTTATCCTCTCTGATCTTGACCCTCAATTTACATTTAATGTTTACAATGCTTTTAAACATTTAATGCTCTTGGCATAAAAATTACATTCTTCAGTAGCACACCCGCAATCGGACGCGCTCTCAGAGAGAGTCAATAAATCCATTAAATATTCAGTAAATACTTTAATGTCTGAAGGCCATACATTTGAAAACTCTTTGTTTATACATAAATCATTGTATAATTGGTCTAAACATTCATCTACTTTGTATTCACCTAATTTATTACACTTTGGAAGAGAAATTTCGTTAATTTTTGACACATATGATCAACAGCTTAATCAACCTTTTCTTGACAAGAATGTTGATACATATAAATTATTAGAAGATTTAAATAAGATTTACTTTAAAGCTTACTCTAACGTAAAAGATAATCAAAACAAAAGATATCAATATTTTCACAGACATGCTAAATTAAGACCAGTTGCTGTACATGACACTGTTTATTTAAAATCTGTTGATAGGTTCAAACCAAAATACACTGGACTTTTATAGTTCTACAAAAGCACTCACCAGTCTCATTTACAATTAAAAGATTACAAGCACATGATAGATTGTAATCTATCAATGCGAGTCCACATTGACAGACTTATTATTGCACCACCTAGATATAGCCACTTACAAGTCCTAATAGAAATGTTAATTATAATTTAAGACAAGGCCACAATTGTAATTTAAGAAACAGAAATTAATTTTTAAAATCATATTATGTAATGTTTTACAAAACTTATGCGTTTCAAGAGCTCTGTAATGCATGAGTTGTTTATTTTTATGTTTGTTTATTTATAGTTCTGTCAATCATTGTCAGCAGGCAATTGGTTGGAACAATATATCAATCCTGCCCTTTTTTTTAATAACAATGGGTGACACTATGTGAAACATTACATAATTTTCTCTTTTCTAAGTCATATTGATACAATTTTCTTAGCATCAAATTTAACAAAATTAATTATAATTCAATAACTTTATGTAAAAAAAAAAATCTTGTTTAAAAATAATTACAATTGAAGAGATATCAATGTTTCATAATATTAACAGGTGATAACAATAATGTTTTTAAATACTGTAGACGTAAATTATCAATATATTAGAGACTTAAAGTTAAAACTCGAAATTTTAATATGTGGCAATTGCCTAATTATTATTAAGAAAAGTTAATTTTTAAAATGCTTCATTGGGTTTTGTGAGTTGTTTTGGTAGTTTTTATCTCACCACACTAAATTCTGATAGTATTGAGAATTCTTATTTTCTTTTTCAATTTTACCCTCTATGTCAATGCTAACTCGTTCAAAATTTACCCGGGAGAATAGCATTTCATTGTGATGAGACCCCCCACACTTCTTTTGAAAATTTTTTACTACAATTCAAGTTAGATATCTTAGTTACCCAGTTTTGCGAGGTGTCCCTACAGAAGTCTTCGACTTTGCTGGGGGACGGAGGCCTGTCCCTAACAGGTCAGGTCTTTTATACACGCCCTCTCTCGCTAGGACAATGGCCTTAAGCCAAAGTCGTCATACTTGCTGCTTCATGCAAGATTTAGGGGAGATATATATTTTTTTGTCTGTCCAATGGACGTCGTTTTTGAATATCTCCTGTGCGGTATTGCACGAACATTTTTTTTCATTTTTGTGATATTTTCTCTTGTATATGCATACATTTTTCATTTTGTGTTTATATTTTTAATTTGCTTGTACACATATGCTATTTTTTCTTTATTTTATATTGATGTTATATATATTGCAGTATTACAGGCTATATATTGTATATTGTTTTACAATTTAGATATTACTGTGAGATAGCTTTAAAGCATACAATTTTAGTATTCTATATATGTATACGAATATTATAAGAAATTTTATTACAAGAAAAAGGACCTTTATCAATGTGAAAGAAATATTTCAATTGAAAATATGATGAAACATAATGACTCTGTTCTGCAGCACACATCAAATAAAAAAAAAAAAAAAATCTTGACAACATATATGTAAAAAACTGGATCCTAAAAAAAAAAAAAAAAAAAAAAACTGTTTGTATTGTATACAATACTTGGGAATAATATATTCTCATCTATCAATATGTTTCATGATGAAACAAATTTGTTTTATGTTAACGATTATAATTGACTATGTTTCATTGATATATATATTTTTATTTTTTTTACTTATACGGGATTCTGGGTCGCCGGGAGAAATATGTGAAGATCTTCAATATATTGTTAACTTTTAATTTAATTTTAATAAAAGAGAGATTAATTAAATTTTAAATTAGATATTGTATTATTCAAATAATTTGTTCTCAGGCATTTGAGGAAAGAATTGTTTTTTAAATGTCACCAGAAATTACACAATTTTAATGATACACACGACTTACACTATATTAACATGAAATGGTAACAGACATCATTCATAGACCTAAATTTTATATGTTTTATCTCAAGTCGACAGTTAGGCGCTTGGGAAAAGCTAGCCAAATGCAGGGTTAATGATTTTATAAACCGTCTTTGATAATTCAGAAAATTAGCATTGGTTTATACTTGGAAACAAAGAATTGAAACTGACATGCATTTGGAGTAAAACACTGATAACGGAGGCAGATAGCTTCCCTACTTGGCGGACCTCCCCGTGAGAATAAAACGAAAATCCCCACTTTTTCTCTGCTGCTAGCGGTCTAGAAGGATACGTATTTGGTTATCGCCCTCCCCCCCCCCCTCTCTCCCTTGCTCCTCGAGAATTCTAGAATTTATTCCTGAACAATATTTTTAAATATGAACCTGAAAATCTTTATTATATTTGTTAAAAAAGTCACATTATAAAGACTGTATTTAACTTTCAAGACTTTTAATTCTTTTGTTATCAACACCGCAAGCGTAATATCGAATAACTTTAAAATTATCAAATAAAGTAGTTGGCAACTTTTTATATAAGCTGACCTGTTGCTGCAAGTATTTAATTTTATCTCTAAAAAATGTTTTTTAATGTATAATTAACAAATTTTTAAGTCACATACAATCATGAAAAACGGCAGTTTTTCGAGTGACGCAAGCGGAAGGACAAACGGACGGAAAGCTGCGAACTCATATATACGCCTAGTTTGACATCAAAGAGATTTGTAAAAGCCGACACTTAATATCTCAGCAAATAAGCCATAGTTTGTTCTGATTTTTTCAAAATAGTCTTTTATCTTCGGTCTTAATCTATCCTGAAAATTTTACATTTCTACATGCAGTATGTTTTGAGATCTGAATCTCAATTTAAAGCGAAAAAGGGAAATTGTGTGGTGTAAGGATGTAATAAAAATATCTCTAAAACCGCACGAACGATTTTAATTTAATTAATATATGTTGTTAATGGTTCATTTTTCATTTTAATGAAATGGTTTTTTTGGTTAATGTTTCATTTTTCGTAATCGGACTGGCTCTGACTCCGATGGGAATGATACCGCAATATTAATTTCTTCTGAAAATGCTTCCTGTTTATCAAATCCGAAATCACTTTTACAGTTTCCAAGAAAAAAATTTTGTTTTTAGTAGTGCATTAGTAGTTGAGTTTGGGTCACATTTTCATCATAGGCTCGTCGTCTTTTGTTATGTACTGGCGAAAACTTTCTTCACTATTTTCTAATAGAAAATTAAAATTTTTTATACATGATCTGGCTTGTGTTCGTTGAGAATGGACAACTAGAACGAAGTGGAGCTTTCAATGTTTGTGGAAAAAAGCTGTGCTATGATAGGCTACATTCCACTGTTTGTGGGTTAAAAGAAGACTCCTACAGGTTAAATATATTTACTAATTATTTTGGAAGATGAAGCAAGATTTTTCAGATTCAGGTGGAAAAAATCTTTTTTTTTTTTTTTCAAATTATTATCCTGAGAGTGTTTCTTTAGGATTCGGGCGAAAATAACTTTTCAAATGAGCCTAATTTGCTTTACTAATGATACTTTTTCTCTAATTCTCTTTTACAAAATTGTACTCCAAAAAAATTTTTTTTTTCTGTTAACAGCTAGTCTCAAGTATCAACTGTACTGAAAATGAAATTAATTCCAAAAAGCCCCCACGCATAGCCTCTACAAAGTCACCTAGTCTAAAGAGCTAAAACTTCTTTCTAGTTAGAGCTAGCTTCCTTCAAATCTTATTATTATAATTTTTTTTTTTTTTTATGTCAGTTCAAATTTATAAAAAACACGATGTTCAATTTAGACCCTTGAATGGAAAGTCAAAACTTTATAGTTCCAATAAAGTACAGCCCCATTAAATAATGACTCAGTGACTTTTAGATATAGTGTAAAGCTGTTAACAATTAGATGGACAGATTTAATGAGGGACTGTTTTCAAAACTCAATTCGACGTTGTAAGTTTTTGAAATAAATAGATCGTTATTATGGTAAAATCAAGCCAGTTGTTTGTGACTCTTTCTCTAGCGCTTCTCATCAGATAAATTGGATTGACTTAGATGCCCTGAAATGTCAATTCGAGGATTATGCTATGCATTTACTTCATTTTTACACGTCCAATTGAAAACACGCCAAGAAAAACTCAGTAAATGTTTCCAAGTCATAGCAGCAGGCTTGTACTTTAGTCCTTTCTAGACAAAGATTGTAAGTGTTTAAAATTTTCACACAACATGAGTGCTGTGTTTCCAAGACTACATTTTATCTATTCTAAAGTGCCATTAGATAGTAATAAATAAAATAGATTGTGCCGCCCTCTAGATTTGAGCGCCCTAGGACATCGCCTAGTTTGCCTATATGGTCGAGCCGGCCCTGCATACAGGAAATCAATTTGTAAATAAGCATGAGGCATTTGTAAAGGGGGTCTAATATAAAAGAAAGAAAAATTATAAATTGTAAACCAAAAAGGTTTCAATAGTAATAAACAAATTTCACTTATATTACTTTTTTTTTTTTTTTTTTTTTTTTTGTAAGTTATGTTTTTATTTTCAGATACAGTATAAGCTTAATGTAGTTTTACGTGCCATTGTGATAATTATATCTCCAGAAAAATAATATACTTCGTATATAAGATGTTCATGTTCATATTGCTTTAAAAAAGTTTACAAAATAAAGTAATAATCTAAAAAGTTTAAAATATTTTTCAAGTCTGCCAGTAAATGTGTTAGAATACATGCTTGTACTATATTCGAATTTATCTGGTTACAGTGGTAAGTTCAACTATTAATTACTTTTTTGTTTTTTATTTCAAATCAAAAAAATTTTTACCTTCTGTGTATAACTCTTTAAAGACCTGATTAAAAACTTTTAAATTTAATTTACAAATGAAAATCAAACATGTCGAGGCATTTAGAATAATGTATGAACTGATATTCATCTTTTTCTACTGCTTCTGGCATTTTCGCATTCTGCTAAAGCTTTCTTTTCTGATTTTAGCTTTTTTGCTAAAGAAAATTTTCACTCAGCTTAAACCCTGATTGATAAGCATTGGGGATTAAATTTTTAACGGTTTCTTTGATTATTAATTTGACTGAAAAATTATTGTTTGACGTATGTGTTTATTAAATATTTTGTCACATACTAAGGCAATATTATTTCAGTCACCAATTATAAAATCCGACATTCGGGAGTCACACTGTAAGTTAAAATATATTTTTTTTTGCACTACCCGTCTTTTTTTCAGATAAGTGTTTGTTTATATATATCATACTAATATGTTATGCATTACATTTTATTTTTATTTATTTATATTTTTCATTCCTCGAGTCACATACTTTTCTTTACATTGACAAACAACTGTTTTTTCTTGCTTATATATATAAATTGTATTTTAATTAGATAATTACAAATTTTTTCACAGAAGACTAGATTTTAATAATTATTTAGTGTTGCTTTATTCAGGGGTGAAACTTTTCAAGGGCTATCCCTGAATTCAGGGTTTTTGAAAATTTTGCTTTCTCTGAATTTCATGTTAAATTATCTTGTTTTTGCAGAAATTCCTCATTTTTAATGCTTAATTAAAATGTAGTTGTTTCCTTAAAATGTATTAAGAACTCTTCAAATATCACTTATAATAAGTAGCCATGTAATATATCACTAATAAGTGTGCCCTATGTGCATGCAGGTATTAGTTTTCAGGGTTTTTGTGGCCATTGCTATTTGGACCATCAGTGCAATTAGTGTGGAGGCTATTCAGACCGCTTCCTTGTTGTGTTGGTCATAATAATGATTTTGCTTGTTTGATCTTGAATTTTCTCTGTAATATACTAATGCAGGGCCTAAAATTTCAACTCCGATTACACTCACCCCAAAAAAAGTTATACTCGCCGCAAAATAGGGTTGTCTTTTCTTTTTTTTTTCTGTTTTACGCATTTTGGGCTTTTTATTTTTCTAACTATCTGAAATGCTTTTACAAATATGTCTAAAATTATATATATTAAAAGTGTATTGTATATATCATTATGTCTCATAATCATCTATAATCAAAAATCATTATAATGCATTATATTTGAGATCTGAAAAAAAAGGTTAAAATATCTATCAATGCGTAGAGTCATAAAAAAAAAAAAAAAAAAAAAAAAAAAAAAAAAAAAACTTTTTCAATCAACACCCTGTGAAAATTTTATTATGCAAGATTAAGCTTCCTTATTTTCCTATTTATATATTTAACTTTTTACATCAGAAATGTCTTTTTCATCCATTTTATTTTTATAATCAGACTGAATGTTGATGTATAACTTGTTCATTGTTGTCATTTGAAATAGCCATTTCGGAATTACATGTTCGATAAAATTGTTGTTTACAAATCATAACAAGAGTAAATTCTTGGTGTTTCAGCAAAAACTCGAAAATGTTAACTGTTTTTTTATCATTATTCAACAAAATAAACATAGGCAGTATCTTTAAAAGGGCTCGGGATCATTTTCATGCGCCAATATCGCATAGGCAAACTTTCATTTTTTTTTCTCTTTCTAATACACCTAGCTATCGGTGGGCGTCTAGAGCAAAGAGGCTCTCTACTTGTCTATTCTCACACTGCTTAAAGAAATCACAGTGGGAGAAATGAAACTGCCTAGAGATTAAAACTTTTATGCGTGTACTTTTATACAATTTTCCTTTCTCAGGCTGGGACGATTGTTGGGCAACGCGCACACAGACTCGACACTCAAAGAAGAGAAAAAGGAGAGGTTAAATATGAGGTTATAAGATGGCAAGATTTTGCCATATTTAAATCTATAAAAAGAATGTTTTCTGTCACCTTATCATTTAAGAATTCCATCTATAACTAGACCAAATTTTTACTCGCCACAGTGAAAATTCCACCCACCAATGGGGAGAGGAAATTTCGCGCCCTGTACTAATCATTTTGCTGGTTTCAACTACAAATTCAAACTTTTAACATTTTGAAAGTGTATAATGCGATTGATCTACAATCCATGTTTATTTCAACATTGTTGTTAGAAAACATTACAAAATAAGTACAAAAGTTATTTTCAGAAAAATCGTACATATATTTGTATAGAAAATTGGGTTTGGTTTAGAGCTGTACCGAGTACTCGGTTAATTTGCCGAGTACTCGTTACTTGGGCGAATTTGGACTAAGTATTCGACCAATACCGAGTAGTTGTAAGAATTTCATTATTTTTATATATTATTGAAAGAAATGTAACATTCATAAGAATTGTTTATTAATAACTAAACTAAAAAATTAAGAAAATATAAATATAAAAATAAACTTTTGCTGCAGTTAGTTTTCGCAGTTAAAATGGGCGAGTATGCCACCAAACTCGGTATAGCGACAATTCATGGTATGAGCTTATCCCTTTTAGTTACAAGTATTTAAGTATAACCATCTTGTATGTGTTTAATATGCAATTTTTTTTAATAAAAACTTAGTACATAAAATTGTATCTGTGAAACAGACAAAAATAAAATATTTTAGGAAAAAGAACCCTTATATAATAAATTTGTTTGTTATAAACCCTTATATAATAAATTTGTTTTTTAAATTTGTTTGTTTACATTTTATATGTGCTTATTATTTGAATATGCTTAAATTATTTACCATCATATATGATATATGATAGATTAGTTTTATTAATATTGAGGAAATATTTTATTCAAAAATTATTAGAAATCGTCTATCCATTTTGATGTCTATTTATGAATTAATAATAACTGACTCTGTATCTGCAAAAGAAAACTGTAAACAAAAGCAATAATCTCTAATCTGCAAATTCATGTAATCCGCCTAACCTCTGGACAAAACTTTTGAGAGTTAGAGGGAGTTGACTGTAAAACAAATGAAAAGTTTTTTAGTAGTTCAATACTGCACTTTATTTTTCAATCCTAGAGAACCGGCAGGAGAGTTTAAAAATAGGTATCTTAGTATTTATGGATACAGTTCGTTGGGTACTAGCTTCGAGTTTATACAAATAATTGTATCCTTAACCAAAAAAAAGTGCAAATATTATGGCTAATTACGTAATTATCCACTTGTACTGTTTGAAGGTATAGTAATATGAGATAGTATCCATGCAAAAAATTCTAAAAACATTAGCATTGAGAAGTAAAAACCCATCACTTGTATATAATTTAGTGTTTGTTATCAAATAACTTATTTTTCTAAAAATATTTTTAATATTAATTAGATTATAGTTTAGATTTGACATTATATTTATGCTTTCAGTGTATATAGTCCATAAATTTTAATTTTGAACATCTGTTTTGTCTTCTGGTTGGTTTCATCCATTTCTTCCGGTTTCTTCCAGTTTCTTCTGGGTTTTTCCAGTTACTTCCACTGTCCTGGAAGAAACCCAACCCTGGTTCTAAGTAAGTTTTTAATACTTCAATTCATGATAGTTCAGCATCATTAAGATGAAATATTTAATAATACTGGGATTTTCAAAGGAATTTCATAAAACAGCACTTTGTTTTCAACGCCAATATCCTATAGCTTACAAAAATTCATTTTTAGCCATTAGTGAGAAATCTTTCAGTTAAAAATAGATTTTGTTACTTATTTTTAAAAAAAATAACACATAAAAATTTTATAAAGGACTGAAATTCAGTTTTATTGAAGAATTTTCAGTTTTTTGTGAAAAGAAAGTAAACAAACATTTTACAATTTTTAAGTTTTAGAAAATTTTGAATGTGGGCAAATTTCTTGTAGAAATATATTAAAAATATTCATTTCACGCATAATTCATGATTGTTTAGCATCATTAAGATGAAATATGCAATAATAGGTATAGTGATTTTCATAAGAATTTCAAAAATAATACTTTGTTTTCAACGCCGATATTTCTGGATCAACAAAAGTCTGTTAGTTTTGAGCCATGTTATTATACTATTATAAGAAAAATTTTTTTTTTCCAAAGTTTTGTACTAATTACTTACAATGTTATTACTGTATGTATTATAACTGCAGTGAAAACTTTTTATTTTTAATTAACAAATCACAAAACAAAGACGTATGTAGGTTTAAATAAAATTAATAATAGGAAAAAAGTTGCCAATGCAAATTAGGAATATTCCACGAAACTTTGAGTATATATCAGCCAGGCCGGCCAAAGCTTTGATATTACCAAGGCTTCATTCCATCTCTAATTTTTACTGTATATTTACCAAAAAATCTGCTCAACGTTCAAAGTTTTTCAAAATGTAAAAATTGTTAAGTATTTGTTTACTTTTTTTTTCCCACAAAAAACTGAAAATTCATTAATAAAACTGTACTTTAATCCTTAATAATACTGTTATATGTTATTTGTTTAAAATGTTAGTAATAAAATCTATTTTTAACAAAATGTTTTCAAACTAATGGCTGAAATCAAATTTTGGAAGGAGTTGGTTATTGGTGTTGAAAACGCCAAGTACTATTTTTTGAAATTCCTATAAAAATCCCTGTATTATCCCATATTTGATCTTAATGATGCTAAACAATCATGAATTATACTTCAGATTAATCTATTATGAATATTTTTATTATAATTTTACAAGAAATTTGCTCAACATTCAAAATTTTCCAAAATGAAAAAATCGTAAAGTTTCCTGTTTACTTTTTGTTCACAAAAAAGCTGAAAATTCATGAATAAAACTGAATTTTAATCCTTTATAAAATTTTTATATGTTTATATATATTTCAAAAATGAGTAACAAAATCTATTTTTAACTAAAAGATTTCTCACTAATGGCTAAAAATCAATTTTTGCAAGCTACCCAATATTGGCGTTGAAAACAATGTATTATTTTTGAAATTCCTATGAAAATACCTGTGTTATGCATATTTCATCTTAATGATGCTAAACTAACATGAATTATACCTCAGACAAGTCTCTTATAAATATTTTTACTATATATTTACAAAACAATTGCTCAACATTCAAAAGTTTTCAAAATGTTAAATCTGCGAAGAATTTTACTTTTTTTTCACGAAAAGCTGAAAATTCATTAATAAAATTGAATTTTAATTCTTCATAATACTGCTATGTTGTATTTATTAAAAAAACAACAACAAATTAACTAAAAGATTTCTTAATATTGTGTAAAACCAATTTTTGGAAGCTACCAGATACATTAGAAAAAAAGTGTTTTTTGTGAAATTCTCAATGGCAGCTATGCGATAGAAAAAAAAGAATCAACCTACACTTCCTATGAGGTGGAAGGACTTGTTTTAATCTTTAGATCAGTTGATCATTAACCCTTAAAAAGTAATGATATCAGAACAAAAACCCTTAACGGGTTAAAAGTTTGTGACGCAGCATTTTATTTCGATATGAATTGGAAATATGGGTCTTAAAAGTAATGATATCAAATTTGAGTGACGCTTTGCTATTAATTGAAATATATTACATAGATTTTCTTATTTCATCATTTGTTTTTTTTTTCTTCTATTTACATCACAGTGTATACATAATATTTTCAACTTCAGCACGAAAAAATATATAGAATTTACTCCCTGATACTTTTTCATCTGCACCTCGTGAATTCAAAATATGAGTTTTAAAAGAAATGATATAATTTCTGTGACGCCTCAGTGTTACTTTAAAAGATTTATTTTTAGATTTCATTACAATTACTTTTGTTTTGCTGAATAAAGTATATTTACACATTGAAATAATGCTTTTAATTTTCAAATATACTGTCAAATAATCACACTTTTACTGAATTTATATTATAAATTGAAATTATCTAGTTCAATAAATTGATTTGTCTATTGCGTCACGCTATCCAAAACTGTAAGTAAAAATTTTGTAAATGTTACTTTGTATCATAGTACTAAGTGAAAATGTGTGCAAAGAGATTGTGTGATGCAAAGAAAACATTTACATAATTTTTATTTACAGTTTTGGATAGCGTGACGCAATAGACAAATCAATTTATTGAACTAGATAATTTCAATTTATAATATAAATTCAGTAAAAGTGTGATTATTTGACAGTATATTGGAAAATTAAAAGCATTATTTCAATGTGTAAATATACTTTATTCAACAAAACAAAAGTAATTGTAATGAAATCTAAAAATAAATCTTTTAAAGTAACACTGAGGCGTCACAGAAATTATATCATTTCTTTTAAAACTCATATTTTGAATTCACGAGGTGCAGATGAAAAAGTATCAGGGAGTAAATTCTATATATTTTTTCGTGCTGAAGTTGAAAATATTATGTATACACTGTGATGTAAATAGAAGAAAAAAAACAAATGATGAAATAAGAAAATCTATGTAATATATTTCAATTAATAGCAAAGCGTCACTCAAATTTGATATCATTACTTTTAAGACCCATATTTCCAATTCATATCGAAATAAAATGCTGCGTCACAAACTTTTAACCCGTTAAGGGGCCGCTTCACTGACCGTCGCCGGAAGCTCAAGTCAATGTTTTCCTATGGAGAATTTTGTTTAATTATAGCTCATTAATAAATTCATAATTTTAAATTCTGTTTTCACATTCAGAAAATTCACAATTGTTAAATTGGCCGCCGTTTTATGAAAACAGATTTTTTAAATTTTTAATATTTTATTTTTATGCAGTAACATGCAAAATTTCACATATTAAAAATTCGTATTTTACAGCTTTAAAATAAAACATTTAAAATTTTAAAAATCCATTTTTAGAAAACGGCGGCCAATTTAACAACTGTGAATTTTCTGAATGTGGAAACATAATAAAAAAATATGAATTAGTTAATGAGTTATAATTGAACAAAATTCTCTATAGAATAACATTGGCTTGGGTTTACGGTGACGGTCAGTGAAGCGGCCCCTTAAGGGTTTTTGTTCTGATTAAGTTATACGTATATTTGATATTTTAATTTATTTGAAAATCCTTTTGCATTTTGCAAATTTCAAGTATTAATTTATAATTTTAATTAGCATTTAACATTTTATTTGAAAATCTGAAAAAAAAAAAAAAAAATTCATTTTTTGCTGAAAATAAAGATTTTTAAATTTACTAAGATATAATTTGGAAATTCAGTTCATTTTGCATTTCGAACTCAGATTGTGGATATTTGCAATTATTTAAACGAAACTTTCATTTCTTGTTTAGTATAAATTATCTTATTGTTTCCCTCATTTGTTTACTGATTCCAATTTATAAAATTAATATATTTTGTAAACGTATGGATGCTTTCGTAAAAATTACTTATGAATAAAGATGATTGGAGCAGCAAGAATATTTTTTATATTCTTGCAAAATTGTGTATTTTATATATATTTTGTATATTTTTTTATTCTTGCAAAATTGTGTATTTTATATATATTTTTTATATTTTTTTATTCTTGCAAAATTGTGTTTCTCTTTTAACATCCTCCCCCTCCCCCAGTTGATACAAAAATAAGCATCAACGATGTTTTTCTTTTGGTGAAGGGAACATGGAATAGTATCATATCTTCTAATTAAGCACATTTCATTATCTAAAACAAATAAATTTGTTTTTGTTAATTTTTCATAAATTCAAGCGCTTTCGATACTCTCTCTTACATAAAAAATAGAATTCAATGTGTGTTTAAAATTTTTAACTCTTCATAAATTAGTTTCAAATTTGAATAATCCCCATTGTGCCTATACATATTTCCTAAAATTAAAGTCATAAAAATATATTTATTTAACTCCTTAACGCGCGCTGTCCTCGCTGCGAGGACGCAAAATTTAAGATCCAGCTGCAAAAATTCATCCCGGAAATTTTTTAGCAAAAATTCACGTTTATAACATATCAGAAAAGGCCGGTTTTTTAAACCTTAAAATTTTAAATTTCTTTTAGTTTAATTTAGTTCATGAATTCCGGTGGCAGTATAATTTAAATGTTTCAAATTGTCTTGCGCCGCAAAGGGTTAAGTTAAATTTATTTAAGCTTAATTAGCACATAGAATTAAAAAACTGTTTTTTTTTTTTTTTTTTTTTTTTTTTTTTGGTAAATTTTACTTAACCCGTGAAATAAATATTAAATAACCGGAAAACTGTATATTTACAACATTAATGTGTATGTTTTGTTAAAATTGGACCATGACATTGAGTTAAAATTATTTTAATCAATTTAAATTTTGTTCTAACAAAATAATCTTAACCAGTTTTCTATGAACATAAAAAAGCATTCTAATAATCGATTGGTATTTTTTCATATGTAAACTGTTATGTTCTTTTTTATTTTAAGCTAAATACGCTATGCTTAAATAAATTTTCAGTTAATGTAAGTCTTCTGCAATTGAAAAGTTTGTTAATATACGAGGGGTGATCAGAAAAAAAGGTTACAAGCTGCAGCATTTGAAAACTACATATTGTGGAGAACTTTTGTTTCCCCAGAGTGGAGACAGATGATGCTACTTGTCATACAGCTGGTGTGCGGGTAGGTAGTGAAAGTTCCTAGACGGTTCAGGACGATTGAAATAGCAAGAAGCTTAGAAAATTGGTCTCGTGTGGAAGTGCGAGCCGTAATTCGATTTTTATAGGCAAAGAATGTGTCCGCGAAACGGCCGGGCATGTTGAGTGAAGGTGTCATCCTCCTTCATGACAATGCTAGGCCCCATACTGCTCAAGCAAGGCAGGAATTGTTGCGATGGTTCAGGTGGGAAATCTGAAGTCCCCCCATACAGCCCATATTTGGCACCCAGTGACTATTTCCTGTTTCCGAGTTTGAAGGAGCACTTATCCGGCACACATTTCTTTTCAGACAGTGCTGTGAAAACATCCGCCGAGACCTGGCTCAATGGACAGGGACCTGATTTCTACCAAGACGGGTTAAACAAGTTGATTCTGCGTTCTGATAAATGCCTAAATAGACTTTGTGATTATGCCGAAAAGTGATAGGCACGTATGCCTCTTAATTCTCTTTTGTATTTTCTGTTTATTGTTAATAAATATTTCTTTATTCAACTTGTAACCTTTTTTTTTTTTTTTTTTGATTACCCCTCGTACGATCGTTAGATTTAGTTTCACATTTATAAATAAATATGTATGACAAAATTGTAGTTATAAAAGTGTTTATTTGAAATAACATTACTTAATTTATTTTAGTGTAAAATGCATAGAAAAAGTTTATTATTATTATTATTATTATTATTCAAACAACCATTTTTAAAACCAACAAAAACTACAACGTCTAGAACGCCAAGGAGAAAAATCTGGGAAGCAGACAGCTGTTTCGGTAACATTTAATGTACCATTCAGAGAAATGCATTTTTCACAACTAGTGTTTCTTAAATTGCTATTGGTCAGTCCCCCACTTTCTTCGTAATTCTAATGGTTTATCAGAATTCGGTTCCTTTCCTGTATAAAAGAGCGCTTCTGTCTCATTTCTTTATGCACTGAAGACGAAACGCTGAATGCTAACGAAACAGCTGTCTGCTTCCGATTTTTTTCTCTTTGGTGTTCTAGTCTTTGTAGTTTTCCTTGGTTTTAATAATTCCGCGCCAAGTCTCCTCTTAATAAACAACAGTTTTGTTTCGAATTTCATTGTGTCGCCAATGAGCGATAAATAGCCAAGAAACGGACTTTTCCATTATTTTTTTACAGACGATGTATATAGATACCGCTGATATATATATAAATTTAAGGGACGAGTTTTCTGTAAATTTTTCATTAATTTCTGGGTATGCACCATGTGCGTATGGAGACTTTCTTTGTAAGAAACAAAAAGCATAGTCATAGAGGGAGGAGGTGGGGAGGCATTTAAATCACCGATTGTTCCCTAGCCTTCTAACTCCATAAACCAAAAGTCAGTTTTATGTTGTTGTTTTATTTTGCTTTTATCTTATTTTCTACAGATAGAATATTTATCTAAAGAATGACTTTTTAAAGTTATATTCCTTCTATTTCTGTTATTAAGGAATTGTGATAATTTTATACAGACATATTAATTATGATTAAAAAAAAAAAAAAAAAAAAAAAAAAAAAAAAAACTGAATCATAGTCTATTATGACAAATGTAGCGCTAATTTCTATTCTTATTATTGTTTCTATTAGTGGCTGACAGGTTGAACATTCAACTTTTGGACGTTCTGGTTGGAATAAAATGTTATTATTGCCTGCGGTTTTAGGCTAAAATAAAATTAAGTTGTACTGTCAGTTTCATTATTAATATATATATATATATATATATATATTGAAGACAAAGTTGGTGCCTATGAAAATTTTCAATAATATCAAAAGATATCAAAGAGAAAAAGAAAGATTATATGAATATTTATTGAAAAAAAATACTCGCAAGTTAGAGATTTCAAATCTGTGAAAAATATATCCAAAGCCATAAAAGTTTTTTTTGTAACTAAATTCGTACACAGTTTCATAACAAATTTCAGAAACTTAGAAAAATCAAGAAATCCGTCTCTTTTAAAATCAAAAGCCTTAGTAATTATTTGCTTGTGCGAATTTTCATCGCAAGAACACAGAAAGAGTTTTGAAGGAAAAGCAAAGTGATGAAACGGAGACTTTTAATGAAGAAAAATGTTTTTGATCACTATTTATTATAGTCAATAGAAAATAAAATAATTTGTTAATTATTTAGAATAATAAATATATATATATATATATATATATATATATATGAAGTTTAAATAAACTATGAACAATGTTCGTCATTTTACTTTTACAGCTAAAGCTTTATGGCCTTTAAGTTATACGGCATATAGCTTTGAATATTTATATGTGTTTTAAAAATTTATCTATAATTTTAACCGAAGAAAAAATTTCGAAAATTCACACATTTTTCGGGACTTTGTGTCCGTTTTCCAAAAGTTACAAATTTAATAAATAATACACCTACAAAAAGTTTGCGATATTTAAAATGAAATGTGAGGTAGCAAATAAAAAGATAAATCCTTAGATTTTTTTCAAGTATATAAATCATGTAATTTGCACCATCATTCAATAATCATTGTTTCCTGATTTTTTTTACAATTTTGTAGTGCACGAAATTTTGTATTTACCCGTTAATTTATGAAGTTGATTTACGTATCAGAAGAATAAACAAAGATACCTGACAAATATTGCAGTACTCCATTCGACTCGGTATTCTGAGATTTGCTCTTTCCGGATGTTCAGTTAATTTCTAAAGAGTGCGAATTGCTTTCAGTCAACAAAAGTAATTCAATTGACCGTGTTTTGTTTAATGTAAATATTAATACAATAATTAGGAACATGATATTTAGTAAAAAGTTTGATTTGATGTTTCGGAATATAATTAATATTTTTTTAAAATTACTTTCTTCAAAAGAAGGATAAATTAAATTTACCAACTTAAAGCATGCAGCCGTTTCAGTTAGCTCCTTGTCATGTTGAGAAATTTGTCGAGTTGTATTTATTTCTATTAGCAGTTCAAATTTTAAGAGTTCTAAAAAAATATTTCCCGTCGTCCCAGTTTGAATAACCTGAAACTAGTGAGCAAAAGAAAACGGGGCAGATGAGGATCTGTGTTATTTCAAAAGCCGTCCGGTTGTTCATTCTAATTGCGTTAAGCATAATCGAATAAGAATCGTAGGGGAGAGGCACATTATGGATGTGACTCAACTCTCTATGGCTAGACATCATTTAGAGAAATATTTCAGAGTTTGTTTTCCCTATAGAAAATCTTCCTTTCCCTGTCACATAATAGAAATATATATATCTTCTTATAAAAAAAGTAAGGAGATTACCTACACAGTAATATAAAAATATACCTTATATATATTAAAAATGAAATAGGAATGCATTTTTACGATTCTATGTACAGTTATACAAAAAAAAAGAGAACATTTTTGAAAATGTGAAAGAAAAACGTACTATAAATATCAGAACAACAATTCATTGTATGTTATATTTCCTTTGAAATTTACGTGTTATTAATTTCGTAATTGCCTTATCAATCGAATAAAACAGGATATTAATAGAGACTGATTGCATGGTTCCTCATCAGTTTTTAACTCCTTTAGAGTTCCTATTTTTGAATTTATTATTCTGTAAAAATACCCTACAATGTCGTTTCTTTTCTCTTCAGCTATGTCAAGTAATAAAGGCTTACATTATCCCTGACTCCTCGAAACTCCAAAAAATCCTGATCATTTTTGAGTAATATATATCAGATGAATGTATCCACATAATTGGGGGAAAATAGAACTACTGAAAAGTTGCGCATAAAACAATATTTTGAAGAGAAAATGAACTTTTAATAAAATGTATTAAAACTTCTTTTCTTTATGAGTTACAAAATTCTGTTTTGAAATGCAATTCAGTTTACCGATTCCATATAAGTGCTAAAACTATAAAGTTTGTAAAGTATAGTAAAATTTACACCTGCTGTAAGGAAGACCTGTGTACCTAGGACCCACATGTGCCTGGCGCCATTCTACTTTTATTTGAATAAGAGTTGGATCTAAAAGTATCAACATTAAGTGTATTTTTGTCACTTTAGGCGTTGGAAAATTGTTTTGTAAGACAAGAAGTTATGCTTTGAAACTTACTCTTTTATTTTTTTTCAAAAGTAATTTAAATAATTTTCTTTAATTATGATTAGAATCTAATATGATTAATGAATCAATTTAATTATTAATTAATGAATAATTAAGGATAATTAATGAATCTAATATGATTAATCTAATTATGATTAGAACTTGAAGTGCTAAATGAGATGTCACTTAAAGCATTTTTCCACACTGAATATTTTGTAGAAGCCATTTTGCATAAAATCACTACATCTTGTTTTTCGATTCCTAGTTCCAAGTAAGTTGTTATCGAATTCTACGCGATTATATCATAAAAGATTTTAAAATAATAAATGCAGAAAAATAGAATTTACCTAACATTTTTATTTCTGTAGTTATTTACTAGTTTAAATGTTGCTACTAAAACTAGTAAAACTGGTTTTGTTTAGCGAATTCTACTGTAACTGACTTCTACATAAAGCTAATAATAATAATAATAATAATAATAATAACTTTTGAAAATGTGGAATAAAGTAACACTGGAAAAATTGTTGGATTCTTTTTTCGACAGACTTGTTTTTATTCTATTTTTCATTCAAAGAAAAAAATAAATGTAATGGAAGAGACGAAAAGAAAAAATTCGTACTTTAAGTACTACTCATAAGAAGAAATTCAAGAATTTGGATTCTTTTTACGTGAGAATTCATAAATACTGTTTATTTAGTAGGAATCTAATAATTTTCATGATTAAAAATTGTCTAGAATATTTTGAGTTATTTTACTTTTATTTATTAACTAAACAATTACTTTTCATCGAAAAATGGAAATTTATTCATCTTCATTTATTATTGACATCCTCCAGTTTTGGGTCTCCTTCATTTCAAAAATATTTATGAGAAAATCAAAACAACGCTATATTTGTGTCGTCTAGTTGTAAAACCGGCCACCTCTTTCCATTTGGAAAATGCCTTTTTTTTTTTTTTTTTTTTTTTTCTTTAAGTAAATGTTTTCACCATCTGGAAACAAGAATCCATGCCAAAGCCAATCCACCCGTGACCTTCGAAATACTCCAGGCCATGACACTAGAAAAACATGGCGGACGTTTCCGTCCGTCTTTCTTCAATATCCGCTCTTAATATATTCTTGTTTTCAGAACAAAAAATTAAAAATAATTAAATTTTTACGAAAAATAATTTATAGTAAACATATTGAGAAAATTGTACATATTTTCAATTATATTCCTGTCTGCCCATGTAATCAGGGTGTCGACAGTCGAAATTTTTTCTTTGATTCTTCCACCAGTATCTTTCTTTCGGAAATTTTGGTAGTAAGTTTGAACGATCAATTAAGTAAAAAAAAAAATGTTTTATTTTATATATTCACTCGTGTAAGAATCAGGGAAAAATTTCGACTATCAACACCCTGGTAATGTATGCCCATAATGTATTTATTGATGATTATACTGATTATGCAATCCTAAAAATTTTAATTTTAGAATACAAACCAGAAGCCTTATCATTATTATCATTAGTCTTATGTTATAGTGCTGAAAATTCAAATATGCACAAAACACATGTTTATTATAAGTAAATAAATAATTAAAATAAATTAAATATTTGTACATTTATTCATTTAAATTTCACTGTCATGCTTCGTAATTTTTTAAGAGGCATTTTGAAGAATAGTTACTTTTTATACATAATTTTTATACATCGGTGAATCAGATTATAATTATTTAGTACACTGCACTGAATAATAGTCTCTAGTAAGCAGTTAACAAATATGTATTAGCTTAATAAAGAAAATAAAAACTACATAGTAATTTCAAAATAATTTTTATTTCCATAAATGTTTCTCAAGAAATAATGTCTGTACTAGAATCCTGCGCGGGTCGGGTTTTACCCTACCCGAACCCGACAGATGAATTTTATATCAACCCGAAACCCGACCCGAACCCGACAAAAAAATTTTCACCGACCCGAACCCGACAAAATTTTTTTCATCAACCCGAAAACCGACCCGAACCCGCAGTAGAGAAATTTTTACGACACGCACCCGACCCGAAACCCGAAAACTAAATGAAAATTACTTATTCATCTAAAAATCATACAAAACTTTTTTAAATTATAAAAAAGGGTAAATTTTCCTTGCCATACAGTTGGTAAATTATTTTAAAAAGAATTTGAAATGTAATTATTAATTGTTTAATTTAAAAATAAAAAAAACTGAAAAAAGATCAATAATAATTTTTAACCATTTATGTGAGTTGTGAACTTCAAGAGTAAACTAGTATGTTGTGGCCACCACAAGACTTTCTTCTATACTTTCCTATATTTTACTAAGTGCAAATAATTTATTAAAAATATTATTTTTTAAGATTATCTAACAGGATTAATGCAAACGATTTTCATCTGAGAGACAACTAACACTAAATATCCAAAGAAAGACAGTTTTATTGCCCTATAAATAACATCTTAAAAAGTACGTTTTTATAATGGTTATCTCACATATCAGGTTTTGTAGAGTTATATACCACAGAAGTTGAGATATAGCCTTCCCATTATCGAGGGATATTGCAGTATAGCAGCTCCACCTATTGGCCGATTAGCATCCAGATTGATTCAACATAATGTCTCATTATGGCTTTCTCACATATCACGTTTTGTTTGATTATACACAATAGAATCTGAGATATAGCCTCCCAATAAATTGCAAATATCGCTGTATAGCAGCGCCGTATTGAGCGGTTGACACCAAAAGTTGAGATACTAATGTGGGTCAAGGTGCATCTACATATAAATTTATATACAATTTTATGCAGTAGTTCCTGAGATATAGCCTTCCCTTAAACTGCCGAAATCGCTGTGCAGCAGCGCCACCTGTTCGCCGATAAGAATTCAAATTGAATCATCATAATGCTTCTTAATAGTCTTTTCACATATGAAGATTTGTTTGATTATACTCAATAGAACCTGAGATATAGCCTCCTCTTAAATCTCGGAAATTGCTGTATAGCAGCGCCACCTGTTCATCGGTTGACAAAAATTGATAGGCACTAATTTAGGTCAAGGTGCCTCTACATATAAACTCATATATAATTGTGAACAGTAGTTCCGGAGATACAGTTGCCACAAAATTTTTGTCTCACACACACACACAAACAGACCGACATTTTCTATAAATGGTAAAAACGTGTTCTAGACCTCTCAAAATGTGTAAATCCGACGAAAATATTTATGAATCCAATACTTTCTTCTACTGAATATAGAAGAAAGTAAAAAATGCACCTCATTTTAAATGTTCGTAATTTATTATTTAATACTTATAGTCTGGAAAAAAAAATAACGATGTATTATTCTTTATTGCTTTTGTCCGATGTGGATGTTTACTTTACTATAATAATTTGTGTAGCATGCATGTGATTCGCAGTTAAACATCTGCTTTTTAAGGATCACTGATCACTTTAAATTCGCATAATCAGCAACTTAGCTTCTTCTCGTTTCAGTTTTACTTGGTGCATTATTTTTTTGTTCTAGAGAAGACGATAAAGAAATAATCTGCTTTGGTGGTATTCGTTTCCTTTATGTGTTTATTTTGCTTTACTTTTTTTAATTAAATCACAACAAGTATTCCCTGTATATTTGCTGTATATGCAAATGTAAATGGAAGAAAATTCAAAATTTCGTTAACATAAAAGCGAGGATTAAAATTCATTGAAAATAAAGATATCTTAAAAAAAAAAAAAAAAAAAAAAATGAAAATTGAGAAATAACGTAAATTTCCAAAACGTAAACGGGAGAACGGGAGGTTAGTTGTATTTCTTTTATATATATATATATTAACAATAGTTAATAAAAATTTATACAGTACTTTAAAATTTTCATACAATTCCTACAGATCATCAGTTTTAGATTTGTTGAAGAAAAGAAAACGTATACGGATATTTTTTTCTCATGTGGATATCCGCGTATAGGAATACGGAGGTCCGACACATGTCTAAAATCAGTTAAAGAGCTATAATTATGTCTACAAATTTATGCTTTCAATTGTAAAATTTTTTTTGAAAGGTGTTCTCAAGTCGACCCGACTCGTAGAAAATGTTTCTCAATCGAAACAAATATTCCGATTAAAATATTCCACATAAAAAATCACGATTTTATATAAACAATATTTGATCACATGACGGACTAAGAAAAATAAAAATAAATAAAAAGTAATTACATAAAAAAAAAGAATAAAATAAGAAGAAATTGTAAGAGAAAATTAATTGATAAAATTGAAAAGTAAATAAATAAATAAATATCTCAATGAGGTGCACCCAAGCAGGGTCGAAGCTACCCCAATCTAAAGTTTTGTAGCTCTACGATCAGGCTCTACGCCTGAGAGCCAAAGCGCACGCAAATATAAAACGACAAAGTGCATTTATTGATATAGATGAGTAATCATCTTTCAAAATTTTCAACATATGTTAATTACGAATTCATGATAGATGAGAATTCTTCAACATTATTTAGGTTTGACAATAGTCATCTGGCCTACTCTACGAGAAAGCATGGTGGGTAACACAATAGAAATGGGGAACAAACAGAATTCTATAATAAATATTTCTAAGACATATATAGTCTGTGGCAGGCATCTGAAATGGAATGGCCGAAATGGGAGACCCTAAATATGTTAATCTTGTAATATATGTAAATAACTGTAAATTTAATATGTAAGTAGGTTAGTAAATCTTAGTTAAGAAAGATGGAATGTTTATTTGCACGTGAAATATTCCACCACTGAATTATCGGTTAAAACTTGAAAAGGTTATGCATTTAAGGATGATAGTGATTCCCCCCCCCCCCTTAGCTTATAAAATCTATTATTGAAGTCACAGCGTAAAATTCACATTTATTATGGAAAAAGAATTTTAAACAAAATAATATGGCTTATCACTTTTAAAGGTATAGATGCTGATCTTACACTTTTCATAATTAAGAATTCAAATACAGTAGACTCCTGTATAACGCGGAGATTCGATCTGTGCAATAGGAAATCGTGTTATGTGGGACATACATTATCAGACCAATTTATGCAAGTCCAGTCCAATTTTTACTTTATTTTATTTTTATTATTTTATTTTTGTGATTTATTGTTTTCTAAGTAAGGTTTTGATGTTTACGATACAAATTAACCTATTTTTGTAATATTAACGCATTGCAGGCGGGAAATTTGAATAGCATTCCAAAAGAATAATAAACCTCACCCTCTGGCTTCTTCACTTTATTTAAAAAATGTTTCATTTTTCTTAATTTTCTATTGTTTGACTCTTTAATAGGACGCTAGAATATATAAACGAATGAAATTTATCACTTCGATTGTTGATGACAGTTATTTAATCAGGAATTTGTTAAATAATTTGGTGTTTTAGAGAAGACTTATTGCTCAAAATAGGAATGCTTTTGGACAGTATCTCTTTTTCCTTCAATATTAAATATCCTTTTCGCAGATTTTTACCATTAATTTTGTGTTTAAATCTTTGTATATTGTAGGTTTGTACGCCTCAAATTGAATGTAACACTTTCTAGAAACACTTTCATACTGGACTTACTCTACAAAATAAAAATATACCTCACAGAAATAGATAAATTCGTTTTCTTTAAATATTAAACATTTTTCTTAAGTTTTACCGTTATTAATATTATTATTATCATTTTTACTATTTTTGTTTTATCTTGCTATCTACAATTTTTGTAACTGAATATTGCAGGGTTCATATGCCTGAAGCTATTTAAATTTTAACGCATAAAGTGACGTAGTAAGCTGCTTCATTTTTATTAAAAAAAACTATTTAAAAAAAATAATTCATAAACTGTATTTAAGAAGAAAAAATATTAGTCATTTACGCCTTAGAGGAATAAAAAATTTGAATAGCTGTGTGCAATCTTGCGCATTATACGGAATTGTTTATCGCGCTGTATGAGCACTAGTCACAATTCTTTGGTCGTGTTTCATGGTAGCGCGTTATACGGGTGTCAACTGTGGTTATTCAGATACGTTTAGATACAAACAGTTTATGTTTAGATACTTTTAAGTACAGAATAAGTTTAGATACTTTTGTAGAATAACTTCGTTTTATTTCATAATTAAAATTTTTGTACTTTTTTTCTGATATGAATCTTAATGAATAATGTCCTTTCTATGGTAGATCATAATTTATTTTTTCTAAATATATAGACGGATCCCTAATACATCTTTGCTTGTAACTCTATCAAGAATTAATTTAAAGCATATAAATAAGACTTTTTCCGAACCTCTTTGATCTCAGAAATTTGAATATGAGATCAAGAATAGGGGTTGCCATTTAGAAAAATGAAGTTGATGCCTGTTTTAATGTGTAGACGACCCCTTAAGCGAAATCTAACTATACCGTTATAAACTAGACGTTATTACTAATCGATTGACACCAGTCGCATATTAATAGGACGATTTGCCACAAAATTAGTTGGGGGGGGGCGTTTTTTTTCTTTCTGACTGTATAAAATAATAATAATATTTTCACAATAAATATATTTTATAATTTTGTTTTGAAGCGAATTTAGTTATTTAAAAAATGCCTTCTTACCCTTTAAATCCTACCCTTATCATATAAAGTTTTCAACTGAGAAAATTACCATAGGCATAGAGAATGGACGTTTACAAACATACCGTACAAGATAGTGTGTAAAGAATGTTGTTTTTTACAATGGAGCCATATTAACGATTCAAAATGGTGGGGGAGGAAGCCTTTCTACTGAGAACTGTACCACTATTGAAATGTATACGTAGGTGGGATGTAATCTTGTTATGCAGCAGATATTTGGGTGAGTTAGTAAACGGAGGGGGGGGGGGTTGGATTAGAATGCGCAAGGATACGTCAGAACACACCTGAGCTCCCTAAATACACACACCATTGCTTTGTTAGGATCAACACATTTGCCCTTTCCGTCGGAGAGTAATTGAAACTGTAAGCATGGCCACCTGGTTTAGTGAAAGAACATTATTACTATTCTATCTATTTTAATGTGTTCAAGAGACTCGTCATATTTGAGGTATATGGTAAAAACAAGAATATTTTCAAGTATTTTGCGCATTATTAAAATTTTTATGAATAATTTATGATTGCTAATTATGCAATGGAAACAAATTAAGCTGAACAATGATTCATGAATATTCATTGAGCATCATTTAATAAAATGAGCGTATTTAAGAATACGAAAGTGGAGTTAATGAATAAAATCATTTTTTTTTTTATATAATTAAAATACTTAAAACTTGCATACTACGAAAAAACGAATTATTAATTTATTCACGCATTTTCTTCTAAGAAAAGATATTTTTTAATTTAAATATACTTTTTAAATTGACATAGAAAATTTTATTTCTAACCTATGAAATGAAAAATCATCGGAATGTATTTGTAAATGTGGTTTTTCTTTTATAAAATATGGATATGAATCTTTTTAAAATTCATTTTTGTAAGCATATTATTTAATGAAAATTAATATTTTAGAATAACAAGGTGGGGAATTTCGAGTACGCATAGCAAAATTATGCAACTTGCAGAAGAAAAAAACAAAATAATAATCTGGAGTTAATTTGTTAAGAAATATTAACACTATGTGTTCCCTAGATAATTACATTTCATTATTAATTTAGTTAAACAGTGGGATGTGTTTTAAGCACAGGAATGTAAAATTACTCTTATAAAATCAAATGAAAAATTTTAATTAGGAAAAGAAAAAAAAAATAAATAAATAAATAAACCACGTACATTATTCCAGAAAATACTTTTTCACAAGCGAAAATTTGATAGATTTTTTTTTTCCAATAATACAATTAACAGATATTTAATTGCTAAATATGATATCTAAACTATTTTCCAATTATTTCCCGTTTCGATGGTAAAACTGCGTCTTTGCTTTAGAAAGATAAATTTTCAACTATACAGTGTCCCAAAATTACAGCGACAAACTTTAAGAAAGCATACGGCACATCATAAAGGTTCCAAATAGCATAGGAACCTGTGTCCGCAAATGCCACCTTAACTCTTTAAGAACTTAGTGTTTTGGGGTATTTTTTTAACACATGTTGGAGTGGTTTTTAAATTTTGAATTTTTAATATGTATGTATATATATTTAGGCAAATAAAAATGTATACATAGTAATAATACTATTTCTAATCGATGTACTTAAAGTATTGATTGTATTAATACGAATATTGTACATGATTTTGTAAAATGATGAACCGTACATTTTAAAATTTACAAGGTAGGCGAAGCTGGAAAAAAAAAAAAAAAAAAAAAAAAAAACCTAGACTACACATGAGCAGTCGATAATACTCATACATGGTGGTAAGTGTTAAAAACACCAGAATGGTATCCGCTTCTGAAAGGGTTATTATGGTTTTTGCGGCCATGAGTTACTATGTATTCCTCATTCCTTCAGCTGTTACATACATCTACTTAGAGCTACGTTTGTGCCGCTCCCATCTGCTAAAAAATACCCCAAAACACTCGTTAGCTAAAGGATTAAGATGACATTTGCTGACATGGGTTTCTCCTCTTAAAGTTTGTCGCTGTAAATTTGGGACACCCTGTATGAGTAAAGAAAGTAATTCTATTCAAGTACATTTTCTGAATAAAAATATATTTCGTTCATTTTGGGGAAGAGGAGGGGTAGTTTGACATTTATCTCATCCTTTTGTCGCGTTTGAAAAAAAAAAAAAAAAAAAAAAATTACATTCGAAATTTAAAATGTTACCGTTTAAATTTTATAGCTATTTTTGGTGGCAGCATGTATTAATACATCCTATAGAAAGTCTATAATTATTATTATTATCTTTTGGTGTTATTGACACGGAAGAACTGTCAGTTCAGAAAACGTATGTTTTATTAACATAGATATTTATAAGCAGTGGCGGCTCGTCATTAAGGGCCAGCGGGCACGGCCCCACTTAACATTTTTTTTTTTTTCGATTAATTATTATCATTATTATTATTTTTTTTTTTTTCATTATTTCATTCTTTTCCTTTACTGCTCAAAAAATATATATACAAACTAACATCTTGCATCCATTTTTTTCTTAATATGCTTCTCATTATCATTTATTTGTCAATATGCTTTTTTCAAGAGTCATAAATCACTTAATACATTCGCGACCGCTGACGTGAATTTACGTCATTTCAACTTCTATAGCTAGTTACCGCTGACTCTAATTCACGTATTTTTAGATTCTATTCCCGGTTACCACTGACGTGAATTCACGTCATTTCAAGAATTTCTATGGAAACAATACATTAGTATTATTTTGATAGTATTATTAGAGTATCAATTCTTTGATAGTATTATAGGCTCGTTCTAATATTATATAACTAATCTTCATTCCCAGCTTCAGGTAATTACAAGAGTAACATTTCAAAACATTACATTCAACTTTTATCCACGTTTAAACATCAAAAGTTTGCGACAAATAGCTTTAGTTTACTTTGATATTCCCCGGCAATCAGTTTTAGAAAAGACAAAAGTATGCCGGTCGCGAAAGTGTTAATGATTCACCCACCAAATGTTGAAAAAAAAAAAAAAAAAAAAAAAATACAGCCTTGGACCGACAGATGCTTCGTTCGTTATCTAAGCGTAGGGCTGCATCATAAACGGCCCATCTTGGAATATTCATTTATACATTAGTTATTCTATTAGATCAGCAGGTTAACACATTTGGCGACGAACTCCTTCATCAGCATTAGCACGCTGTAATTTATCGTCTGTAGGGCACCGGCAGAGTGGCCCTTTGAGACAAAACTACAGAGTAAAAAACTGTCTCTTTTAAAGAATGTTAACCATACAATTCCTTGATAAAATTTGGCGACTTTTGAATTACTTTTATTTGTATGATTTTTCGGTGCATTTTTTTAAAACTTACACATGATAGTTTTAAATTTTAGCATTTAAAAATTAATTCTGTTGATAGTTAAAAATATATCTTTTAGATTAGCATTTGAGATAAAAAAGCTCCTAATTAAGAATTTGAAACCTCTCTAACTGCGGTATTTTTAATTTAAATGAAAAAATGGAAAGAAAATGTGCAACTGCGATATTTTTCTTCAGATTGGTATACTAAAACTTTTGTGCAAATAAATTGTAAAATTTTAAAATAAATAAATAGTGGATTTTCATGGATATATAGATATTAACTATCTACATAAAAATGTATTTTTTTTTTTTTTTTTTTACTGGATTTCTTAAAAATACGATTTGGTAAAACAGTTTTATTATGAATATTATTTAAAGACGATAGACAGTCTTTTTATTATTATTATTATTATTATTATTATTATTATATCCTTTAAAAAAAATTGTTTTTTATTTTATTTAAGAATCAATCTTTAATTCTCAACAAACATTATGCATAAAATTGGGTCAAAAAGTAGGAATTTTATAATCGTAAAACCTTTTGAGAGGGGCTCTTCCGAAATCCTATGGTGAAGCCGAAGCGTGACAGATGCTGTCACAGCCCCTTTCAAAAGGTTAAAAAGTTTTAAAATGACATTTTTCAATTAAAATATTTAAAAATCATTACGTCTCGTAGTTAAATTAAATTTTAAGCACATTAAAAACACAGATAAAATACACTAAAAATATACATTTTAAAATATTAAAAACACAAAACACAAATTTAAACGTTTCGAGCCTTTTACAGGCTCCTCATCAGTAAAAAACATCAAATGTAAATGCTGAGATGAACAACAGACTTTCATTAAGTGAGTACAACGTATTCATCAGGAACTGCGCATGCCTCATTAAGTGGCGAAAAATGTTGATTTGTGTACCAGCCCTCCAGGAAAATTCTTGAGTGATAATTTAAACAATTAGACATGATTATTTTAGTACTGTTAAAATCAGGTAAAATAAAAAAAAATTAAAAGGTTAAAATCAGTACTAAAATAATCATGTCAAACAGGCCGTTCTCTTCATACTCGAATTAAGGAACATAAAACAAATTTCAAAAACTGTGATATACGTTCGAAAATAGTACAGCATGCCATAGAAACTGACCATTTACCTGATTTTAACAGTACTAAAATAATCATGTCTAATTGTTTAAATTATCACTCAAGAATTTTCCTGGAGGGCTGGTACACAAATCAACATTTTTCGTCACTTAATGAGGCATGCGCAGTTCCTGTTGACATTTTTCAATGTTCGAAATTTAAGTTAAATTTTCTCTAAATGCACATTTTTTATAATTTTACGAATGAAAATTCGAAACTCATAAGGATAAAGATATTTAATTTTAAATAGATGTTTTCTAGCTAATTTTCTCTAAATTGAATCAAAAATTAAGAAATTTAATTTAAATTATTTAAAATTAAGCTCTTAAAGTGATAAACATGGTAGTTTTTTAATATGTATTCATATTAGTACATTATTCATAACTTTCCAAATTTCAATATAACTTGTTATAAATTTATTAAAGTTTATTTTATTTGTTTTTTAAGATAAGAAATATGAATATAACATTTGAAATGTTTATTATTAACTGACTTAGGGATATAATTCGCGCAAGCTAAAAAATATTACATGTAGAGTGAGAAAAAAATTGAGTTCAAATTTTAATGGCGTGTAGTGTTAGGGTTAAGGCCAGTTGACTAAAAGTAGGTCCTAGATCTGGGTGGTGTCCTCTCCCTAGGGAGTTTTTCTAAGTGATGATACCTAGATCGTATTTATGCGAGTTTCGGAGAAAACCATGGAAAATTGCAAACGCATATATCAGCTAAAGTGACCTGGAATAGAACTCGGCAATTCCTATCTACCATCTTCCAGATATTTAAATTTTGATACTCCACTGATCAGAAAACTGCAAAATTTTGTAAATGAAGTCGTAAAACATTAATTTCTGAGATAAATTTACGCAGTTTTTTCCATATTGTTAAATTTAAGATTTGCCATAAAAAAAAAAAAAAAATCCAAAAAACTTACGCTTTATATTCCTCCTTAATAATGTATGTATTTATGTTTGAACAATGATGAATATTATTATTGTTAAGCTATACACCATACGATGGGTCGGGCCCCACTTATGAAAATTTGCACGAGCAGCCACTGTTTCTAAGAATAAACAATGCCCCCAATTCCATTTTTCTTTCAATATATTTAGGTTATTTTGAGAAAGGTTATTCAAGAATGTAATTTTAAATTTGTGTAGTGATCATTTCAACTGAAATAGTAGTTCTCATTCAATAATAATGAATGAATAAATAATTCGAAGTATTGAATGAATCAGACATGTGACTGAGTGGTTTGGTGAGACTTTCGAAAAATCACCTTCGTCCCGACTTAAATAAATGAGGAATACTATTTTTCCTCATTTACTATTTTTCCTCGTTGTTTTTCCTAAATGAAACACATTCAAATCTGTCAAAGTTCAATTCTAGTAAATTACGATATTAAAATAACAAAAACACACTACAATGTCGAATACCAGTTTAATTATAAAGGCAGGTTTTGAAAACATTCTTCAATAAAATTCAAAGAATTGAAAAATAAATTTGCAACAAATTATTTTTTAATTTAAAACTATTTTATTTTTCAAATGAAGGCAACTTTTCAAAGAACAAAAATGCTACAAGAATCTGGAAACAATTAAAACGCTCCGACGCTATTTAATTAAAGTAACAGAAAATGAAGCTCAGTGAAGTGAGGTAGATAGAAATTGAGAAAAAATAATATCGAAGTAATTTTCTCTTTTCTCGATTCATTAACCAATGCGAAGATCAAAGTTTTAATTAATCAAGAAATTTCTTTCTCCAAGCTAAAAATCTTTGTGTTTGGAGTTGTGATTAATCGTTGTTCGGAGACTTTACGCTAAATTACATTCACGATGAAACTTTTGTCCACAGTGGAAACACCGACTGCTCTTTTTTTATTTAACGAGATAATAGCGGAAGCAAATATTTTTAGCTTGCCCTTTGTTTAATTAAACGCATTTTTAAATATTCTTTTTATTTATTTATTTTGTTTCGTAAATATAAAATTTTTAAAGTGGACTATTAGAAATCGTGCATGTATGTTGAAAATCATATACTAGCTATAGAAGTAGAGTTTATAATATACGTATTGTTAATTTTGTAGTCCTCTATTATGCAATGATGGTCAAATTAAAATGACGCTTATGATGTTTAAGAATTGAAATGTCATTCTTAATCAGAGGACACAGAACTCATTTTTAATGCTTCAGAAAAATTAGGCATTCGTAAATTGCTCGTAAACTCACGCTCCGTTTATACATCAATGGTATATTTCTTTTCGAATAATAGTTTTTTCTAAAGCAAATTTTTATCAAGAGCGTTGCTTTTTGTTTGATGAAGTAAAATAAATCAAAATACATAGTTAGGGAAATTAAGAGTTAATGCTAATACGAAAAAGAAACTAACATCTAGTTTAAAATCATATCATATAGAAATCAAGATAGAATTCCTTTTCAATTTCTTTAGACAATCGTTAAAAAAAACTATCAGATTCGTAAAAAAATTTCAATTTCCGATTTTAAAGGTTTTACACATTTTACAAGATACTGAATGCGTTTTGAACATTTTTAGAAAGACGTTTTTGTGTGTGTGTGAGAGAGAGAGGCAAAAATTCTGTGAAAGTTTTGGATCAAGAATTAACACACATAATTTCATAAAATTTATAGTTAGTTGAAACTTGATATAAATTGATGGCTATCAACTTTTGCTGTATATTGCTCTGCTCTACAGGTTGTGCTGTTCTACTGCAATTTGTACCATTTTCGGCAAGGCTATATCACACCTTCCTAGCGAGAAAAAGGATCATTATATAAATAAGACTATGCTGTATGTATATGCTCCCATTTAAAGAAAGGCTGAATCTATAGCACATAAACACACTAAATTTGATATGTTAGATGGCTATTATGAAAAAGAATGCTGACTTAATAGAATCGGCCGAAAGGTTATTACTCACCTTTTGCGACTTTTCATAGACTGCTTAAAATTGCACTAAACTGTATATGGAAATCTTTACAAAAGGCTATGTTAATAAAATTTTTGTGCATCTAATCGGTGTTATATAGAATGATATGGAAGAAAGTTTGAATATAGCCTCAACACACTAATTATTTGAAGGTATCAACAACGACACACAGTAGAAATAGATGCCAAATGCAATAATATGCGTGTGTCTTATTCACTTTATGTTTGCGTTGGATGTCTAAAGGAACAGAATGAGTACAAAAATAGTTATCTTTCTACTGCTGCAATTGATAAATCTAATAAAGTACATTCATAAATATGACTTCAGCGATGAAGAATAAGAACTTTATAATTATTAATTAAGTTAAAAATGTAGTAGAAAGAGAAAAGCAACCTCAACAAATTTCAGGCTATATGGGAATCCCAATATTGAGAAAATTGCAAGCGATAGTTGTTCGCATTTTAAAAATACTCATGAGACATCACACACAAAAGGAAGTAACCACCAAAAGTGCGTTAAATAATATGCTATTCTCAAATGAAATTAAAATAATCATCAGCCTCCCAACAGTTACTTCGCCGCAAAAACTGATTAAAATTTTAGTAGAAACCATCGAGCTTTTCAAATGGTAGAATTTTTCGAAATGAGTGATGAATTGCTTTAAGTTTTCTTAAAACCAAGGAAAAAACTTCAATGTCTTGAACGCCAAATAGAAAAAAAAAAATGAAAAGCAGACATCTGTTTCCGTAGCATATAGCGTACCGTTTTCAATGCATAAAGAAAGGAGAGAGAAGTGCTCGTATATATAGGAAAGGAATGAAATTATGAACAACCAATAGAATTACGAGGAATGTGGGGAATTAGCCAATAAGAATTTGAGAAACACTAGTTGTGAAAAATGTAAAAGAAATTAAGAAAATGTGGACTGAATGCAAAATTTCCCACAATCAGCCAAATGGGGTACAGCGAAATCACAATTAACAATATTTTAAAATTTTTCTAGATGTAAAAGCTTCAAAGGAATTGAGTTCTTGAGTGGATGCAAATTATTTCAGCTGAATGAAATTTTAATTTATGTTTTTTTTCCCAGCAATGCTTAGAAATATCCCATTTATTGGTTTCTTGTTTACGAACGTAACAAATATGTTTATTTACACGGAATTTAAGACTGCGTTTACTTTGACCAATGCATGATAAACCACATTGGCCGAAAAAAGTCTTTTCAACCACCGTTTATCGTAAAATTTTTGCTGTCTCTCTATCTCCCCATGCACGTTCATGTCATTCAGCTACCCAAAAAATGGCAGCTTTCTATACTTTCGTTAACCATGGCCTTCATATTTATTCCGATTCTGTTTTATTAAACCTTGAAATCAAATATCTGAAAGCCATAGCAATTGATAAATTCCATTATTGATAGCGCTATCCAAAAATTACAGCTTCCTCGTACTTCATCTACTAAATCAGTCTCTTCTAATATCAGTGTTGTTTTACCCTATTTTCCTAAATCCAGTCATGCCATAGCTAAAGTTCTCAAACAATATGATTTTAAAATAATTTTTTCACCTTCCAGTGAACTCACCCTTTCTCAATTAAAAGATTTTATAGATACGTTTAATTCTTGGGGCATCTATAGTATTTTTTGCCAATATGGTTTATCATACATTGATCAAACTAAACGTAGTCTTAAATTCCGTCTAAATGAACATATTAGTTACGTCCGTAAACAAGAAACCAATAAATCGCCTATTTCTAAGCATTGCTGGGAGAAAAAACATAATTTAAAATTTGATTCAGCTGAAATAATTTGCAGGCCTAAATCAACTCAAGAACTCGATTTCTTTGAAGTTTTTACATCTGTAAAAATCTTTAAAATATTGCTAATTGTGATTTCGCTGTACCCCATTTGTCTGATTGTTGGAGATTTTACATTCAGTCCACTTTTTCTTAATTTCTTCTACATTTTGTAACAACAAGTTTTTCTCAAATTCCTATTGGCCAGTCCCCCTCATTCCTCGTAATTCTATTGGTTGATCAAAATTCGATTCCTTTCCTATAGATACGCACTTCTCTCTCCTTTCTTTATTCATTGAAGTCGGTACGCTAAATGCTACCGAAACAGCTGTATACTTTCGAATTTTTTCTCTTTGGCGTTCAAGACATTTTTCCTTGGTCTTAATTATCCAGCGCCGAGTCTCTTTTTAATATTTCGCTTTAATTTTGTTTTTGGTGCTGTGAATGCTAATATATATAGAAAGATATTTTGCATAGAAAAGTTTTACCTGCCTTTCAATATGGATTCATCTATAAGTGCATTCGCCCCCCCCCCCCCAAAAAAAAAAAAAAAAAAAAAAAAAAAAACGCACTGTGATTTAACGCCATACCATAGGAACAACAAAGCATTGAGCATTTCATATATGGATAATGCATACATATTACACTAAATATTTTTTTAAAGTTTTTATATTTTATTAAATTTCATAATTTCATTGATAAAAAAAAAAAGTCTAAATGAACAGAATGTTAACTTTATGACTTGATTAAAAAACTATGAATCCAGAATGGTGTAAAAAGGTTTAAAAACTCTGCATTAATGAAGCAGATAAGGTAGCTCCTGTTGGAATGTGGTACTATAAAATAACTCTTGAAAATATTTATTTTAGCATTACCCTGTCATTGTGCAAATATCGTTAAAAACAGGGGTGGGCCCCACTAAATATAAGGACTGAAAGAAATTATTAATAGATATGTTTTCACTTTTGGTAATAGAATCGTATTATTAATTTTACTGCGTCCTGTTTTTTAATAATAGTCATTGAAGTGGGTATGAAATTTTATGCTCCAATTTGTGTTAAAAGCTGATTTTTGGAGTGTGGTTAGGGCTTTACTACATCAAATACAATATTTTATTGTCGTAAAATATTATTTATTTGAAATCGTAAAATTGTATCAGTGTCATTTAATTTAAGGGAAATTCTGTAAAACAAATAGTATCTTCCTGTAAATCAAACCTTGTGACAGTTTTGTCCCGTATATTTGACGGAGAAATACTGGCACCCCAGCTGCCAGTTTTTTCCCGTACTTTCACGGGTTTATTTTTTGCAGTGTTGCACACCTTTGTATATCGAATTTTCTCTGTAATAAAAGGCCACTGCTTCAGTTATATTTGATTTGCACAGGTATATTTTAACGATAGTTATGTATGTTATAGCTCCTGGAATACCTCACATTTTTCTGTATGTCTGTCATGTCTTCTGTATAACGTGTTTTGATAAGTGATTACTGCATTCGACTTGTGCAGGCGTATATCCATAATAATTTACATAATAATGACTATTTAAACACATTATTTGCATTACCTAAAGTATCCTTGTCCAGAAATTCCCATATAGCCATAGATTTCGTATAGCTGAGATCTTTGAATAGTTGATTGCATTCGTAATATTTTTTTATATGCAGTCAGAGACATAAGTGTAAATGCACTTTCGAATTGGGACGTTTTTACTGAATATCTAAGAAAGAATTCATGGATTGTTTTGCAACTTCAGGAGTAAAAGAGCCTCATACATTCCAGTAAAAGTTCTGACAAAAAAGGGAAGAGTTACTAAATAAACAAAAATCACCCTGTTAAAAATTTTTATTTAAAATTCGTTTTAGCTGTAACATGTGGTTATGATGCTTCTTTCAGTTACATATAATTATTTTGACGAAAATATAACATATATTCATGGAGATATTTTAAGGACAATTTTCCGTACGTTTTTTGTTGTAACCTTTAGAATTTTCAAATTGTTGTGGTTTTATTTTTAGAAAATATGACGTACTACATTTGGCACAACATACTATAAGAATATAAAAATATTAAATGTGTAATGATGACCTTTTTCAGTAAATTTTTAACTGTGCAAAATGAAATAAAATTTGCAGAAACGCTGACAAAATTTCTTTAATATAATTTATTACCGAATTGTCTAAAGTTACTACAACAACAACAACAACAACAAAAAAAAAAAAGCAAATACAGTGCCTGACATAAGTGAAGGTATGCTTTCGAATCTAGAGGTTTTTGTCAAATATCTAAAGAAATATTTCATGAATTCTTTTGAAACTTTAGGTGTTTAAAAAGCATGTTGCGCAACATATATTCCAGCAAAAATATTGTCCCAAAAGCTAAAAGGGGATAAGTCACAAATTAACCAAAAAATGTAATCATTGAGATCACTGTGTAAAAAATAATGCCTGAAATGAGTTGTAGCTGAAGTATATGATTATAAGCGTTCTTTTAATTATATATATAAATTAATATGAGAATTTCACTTATACTGACGAAGATATGAAGGTTTCTTTAATAACATCCAAATTTTTTTTAACGTTTTTTCTTCATAACATGCAGGGTTTTAAAACCAAAGAAATGCTATTTTAAGAAAACTTTACATACGACATTAGACACAACATAACGCAATCAGAATATAAAAATATTGATTATCTCATGAAATATGAGTATTTTTAATAAATAATTTTTAACTGCACATTCGCAACCCTAGCAAATTTTTTTTACATAATTATTAGTCAAATGTATAGACTAATTCTAAGAAAAATTCCAAGCAAATATTGTTAAAAATTAGAAAGATATCACCGATAGAAAGTTTATTTTCAAGTACTTTAAAAATCATGCAAAACGCTTAGGGAATTTTACCCGTATTTTCGTTTTGAATCGACGAACTGTCATGGGCATAAATGAAGGCATACTATGCATTTTCTGAAAAAAAATGGGGAAAACATTTGGAAACCAGTTTTTTTTACTAAAATATTTTTTGAAATATAACCTTCAGCATTTCATGTATCAACAATAATATTGACTGTGCACATTATTCTGTCTAATATTACAGTTTAATGTGCTTTCACTTTTGTTTTTCAATTTGATGCTGAAAAATTATATTTGTTAATTGAGAATTTATTAGTTTGAATGTTAATTTAATATTTTGTAATTATTATAATATTCAAAAGATTATATAAAGAATATGTTTTAGATTAAAAAAAAAAAAAAAAAAAAAAAGGTTTTCATATATTTTCCCCATTTTTTGAAAAAATGCACAGTGTACCTTCGCTTATGTCCATTACTGTTCATCGATTCAAAATGAAAATACGGGTAAAAACCCCTTAACGTTTTGCATGTTTTTTAAAGTACTTGAAAATCAATGATATCTTTCTAATTTTTTACGATATTTGCTTGGGGATTTTTTTAGAATTAGTCTATACATTTGGCTAATAAATTATGTTAAAGAAAGTTTGCTAAGAGTTGCGCATGCGCAGTTAAAAATTATTTATTAAAAATACACATATTTTATGAGATAATCAATATTTTTATATTCTGATTGCGTTATGTTGTGTCTAATGTCGTATATAAAGTTTTCTTAAAGTAGCATTGCTTTGGCTTTAAAACATTGTATGTTATGAAGAAAAAACATAAAAATAATTGTGGATGTTATTAAAGAAACCTTTATATCTCCGTTAATAAAAGTGAAATTCTCATATAAATTTATATCTATAATTAAAAGCACGCTCATAATCCTATGCTACAGCTACACCTCATTTTATTCATTATTCTTTACACAGTGATCCAAAAGATTCTATTTTTTGATTACTTTGTGACTGATCTTTTAGCTATCGGGACAAAATTTTTGCTCGAATATATGTGGCATAACATGCTTTTTATGTTTTTCACACCCCTAAAATTCAAAAGAATTCCTGAAATACTTCTTTAGATATTCGACAAAAACGGCTAGATTCAGAAGTGTGCCTTCTTTTATGTCGGTGACTGTATCTTAAAAATCAGAAAGATATCTCGATAGAAAAGTTAATTTTCAAATATTTTCACTATTTAAATATGGGTAAAATTTCTTTTATTTTGATTTTAGGTCGCGCTTGTCGGCCTAGTCATTCGAAATTTTATATGCTTTTCTTCAAAATATGCATGAATACAAGCTAGGATCCTTACAAAGACCCCACGCAGGGCAGCTACCCCTGGCCTAGGACTCTAGCGTGTTCATTTGAACTTGACCATAATATTAACACATTTGAATTTTGCCTTTTAATTTTTTCTATGTATATGAGAAGAAAATATTGGATTCGGGAAAATTTTCAAACTCCAATTTTCGACGAATTTACACGTTTTGAGATGTCCTGTTTTTTTAGAAAATGTCTGTGTCCTGTAGCACGAATTTTGTGGACACTGTATCTCACGAACCTATGAACGAAAGTTAATCAAACTTGGTAATTAGCCCAACAAGTGGCTCTATCATCTCATTTTTTCTAAATTTTCAACATGACAGTATTGGACAAAATTTGCATAAATGTAAATAATGAGAGTTATTTTTTCATCCATAGCAGATTACATTTTTGACAGAATCCCAGAACTGGAGTATAACTCCTTTACATCACCATCACACAAACTTTCTCCGGCACTAGATGAGGCTATTGCCAAAAACAACGCAGCAAGGAATCTCCCATCCAAGTTGATTGTGGATCTAGATATTTCCAACTGTTCATCAATAAATCAGTTGGCGCTTCAGGGCTTCATAAACCTCCCAAGAATAAAGAGATACAAGGCACCCATGCAAACAATAACATAAATCCTTTAACAGATCATAACCCTGAGTAAAAATTTACCTGAGACCCACACTCAAGAATCTATCCCAATGAAAGATGAATTCTACTGACCGACCAAAAGACTTCAGGACCTAAAAATGGATATAAGTGCCAATATTAAGAAAACCAATAAACTGATGGAGGATCTCTTATCCAAGCAGGAGTATCTAAATAAAAAGTTCGAATTCAGCCATGGAGCACAAGGGGATAATTTGTCTCTGGACAACCAATCACAAAATGTAGAAGTGCTTGCTCCAAGTCACATGGAAGTGTCCTGTCATCCCTCTAACAACAAACACGCGAGTATACAATCAGAGGCAAAGGCCTTTCTGCACTGCCAAGACAAAACTCTTGTAGTAACTTTGAGAAAGTCCTCTTACAGAGGTATAGGCATATTGAAAGCCCTCTTAGAACTGTCAGTTACTACTGCCATTACCCAACTAGAAAAAAGGATCGGTCGCAGACATTTGGACCTGATCTATGACTCGGCCATAGCAACCAACTAACTTAAACAAGAATTACTAACAAATACAAACTTCATCATGTCCGTCAACGTTGTTTCAAAACGTGTAAGGAATTTAAAAATTATTGTGCTGGGGGTTATTCCGAAGGGAATCCAAGATAAACAACTAACAGCAATATATCAACCAAGCTGAAAATCTCACCTAAAAGATCTGAAAGCATAAGGCTTTACGTACTTCGAAATCACGGAACCCAGAACAATTCAGTAAAGTGTTACACGTCTAGGAACCATTAGCAGAGATACTACTAGAAGAAGGCTTCATAAGCTTCGGAAGAGTTAAGTGCAGGGTAAGGCCTTTCAGATCAATCCCCAGATGGACGCATTGCCAGGAGTTATGGCACACTGCGGGTTCTTGCAATGCATGATCCTCCTGCGCCAACTGTAGAGGTAACCACTAAACCAACTCCCAGTGCACAAACGATCCTGGATGCATTAACTGTGTGAGAGAGAACTCTAGCAACAATAACAGACATTTAAAGACTGACCATCCAGCTTATGCCACCAATTTCCCGACTTATCAAAGGATTTATGAAAAGGAAAGGAGCATGCTTGAAGAGAGATTTCCTTCCCCATTCACCAATCAGAACCCCCCTCCACGTTTCTCAAAAACAACTTTCCAAACAAGCGAACAGCCGTCAGCGAGGTTTGCCTCTCAACAATACCACCCATCGCCTTGGCTTCCACACCAGTCTGCATCGATGTGGCATATAAATAACTACCAAATTCCTGCCTACTATCAGCTTCCAAACTTCCCCCAACAACATACAACTAGACAATGTCCAAGAAAGTAGGCATTATCCGCAGACCACCAAGTAATTGTTCCTGCTAAATCTCTTGCTTTCTACCTATATAAAAATCCTAATTATTCCATTTAACTATGAATGCTACTAACATTACTAATAACACTGCTCCTCCACTAAACACCAAAATCATACAGATCAACCTGAATAACAATAAGGCGGCAAACTCAGCAGCAAAAGAATTTATAGAGAATAACTCCTTTGATATTGGGCGGCTGCAGGACGCATAAAGCACTGCAGAGTGTCGTCTGTATAATTTTCCAGCATCCTGGGCAGTTTTCCCATCAGGCAACAAAAATACACACATTGTCTTAAGGTCATCACATTTCATATACACTCACCTTTCCATCAAGGACAATTGCGTATTCATTACTCTGACCACAAGTGATGGTGAGGTGTTCTTAGACAGCGCATACGCAGCCCCGTCGGCTGACTTTTATCTTTGTCTGGAAGAATGGCAACATCTCAAAACACACACTCTTCATCTGCGGCTGCGACTTGAATGCAAACTCTCCTCTTTGGTGGTCGTCTCGTGAGGACAACAGGGGAAGCTGCTTAATAGAACATATTATTACACATAACTTACGTCTAGTAAACATCCGAAAATTCATCGCCAACGTTCCAAAAACACGGAGCATTGGGCTGGTCAATCCGGAAACCTTCAGTAAGATTAATAACTGGTCAGTACTAAATAAATCTTTTCAGTAACTCTGATCTCAATTACATAATTATTCACAATTACATAATTATTCATGTTTATTCACACAAAGCGTTAACTAAGAGAATTGCAGTGCACTATAAAAAACAAATTAACATAGCCAAACACGCTGCATGGAAGACCTTCTGCCCTTCACAGACGAATGTCTTTGGCACAACACAAAAATTTCACTCGCAAAAGTACTTTAAACCTCATGAAATAATGTTACACAGATCTTCGGGTCTCTCCTCTAAGCAAAATAACTTTGTTTATTCCTTATTTCTTATATATAACCTTGTTGATGTTCTCAGCAAATTTTCGGTCCGTCAACAATTCCAAATTCCGTGAATTACCCTATCGTTTTCCCCGCGCAGGAGGTCAAAATCTTTACGAAGGCGGAAATCCACACCGTGCTTAAAAATTTTAACGTCAAAAAAGCGTCAGGTCCAGACGGCATGGATTTCAAAATTTTAAAACAAGTTAACAAGTGCACCCCTAATATTATCCACAACTGTGTCAATCTCTGCCAGGTTTATAATCACTTTCCTAGGGTACTTCGCCAAGGCCAAGTTGTATATATCTTGAAGCAATGGAAGTAGCGCTTCGCCAAAATCCTATCGCCTAATCTGCTTACTTCCAACCTTAGGTAAATTATTAGAAAAATTAACTGTTGTTTTACTTAATTATTACCTTTTGGAATCTAATCAGCTCTTAAACGAACGTTAATTTGTGTTCAGATAGGGCAGATCTTGTGAACAAGCCGTGGAAAATATCCTGTTTTCTAGTGCCTTCAGTTACAACACTAGTTACTGTTACTATACAACTTTAGTCTCCCTTGACATCTAATAGTCCAAACGGCGGCTGCAAAAAATTGACTTGATAAGGTGTGAAGCTAATTTTTTTTCTATAGATAGAATTCATTGTTAGAATGAAAATCTGATAGGGTTGCCTGGTCAAAGCCGTCAAGTTTAAGCTAAACAACCTCACTTCTGGTCACAATTTAAACGATTTTCGAACCCCACAAGTGTGAAGATGAAACCGGTGCTAAAATGTAGAGATTAATATGCTCTTTAAAATGGCATAGGGTTGCCTGGTCAAAGCCGTCAAGAAACAGAGGTTGCCACGAAAATAGGGGACGTATTTTACGATTTATTTACACAAGTAAAAAGTGATTTACCCAAGTATAAAGATGAAACCGGTGCTAAAATGTAGAGATTAATATGCTCTTTAAAATGGCATAAGGTTGCCTGGTCAAAACTGTGAAGACCCGGAGGATGCCTCGAAAATAGGGGTCAAATTTAAACGATTTTCGTACCCCACAAGCAGGGCCCGACTTAGACTGCCTGGAGCCCCGGGGCAAGCCTATTCTGGGGGGCCCCCTTGCAGTGGCATAAGAGGTCTTTAGGTTGCAGAATTTATGCATACGCCTGTAGGGGCCCCTTCCAGAAGGGGGACCAGGGCATTTGCCCCGTATGCCCTGCCGCACAGTGGATCGAAGTATAGGCAGTGGCGAACATAGGAAGGTTATGGTATTATTATTATCTATGTATGATGTTTTTTGTCACATTTCGATTTAAATATGTATATATGTATGATACTAAAAGCGATTCTATGATTTTTTTTAACCCTTTATAAGGCCACAGGAATATTTTCCCCACCAAATTCGTTATCATTTTATTCAACTGGCACCATTTTTTTTTTTTAAATAATGATTCCTGTGTATCTTTTCTGTAGAAAAATATCAGTATAAATATTATTTTTATAATATTGGTGCGAAAAAAAAAAAAAAAAAAAAAAAAAAAAAAAAAAAAATAGTCATTTGTGGCAATTCTTCTTATGCTAATACAATTGGTTCTGAGAAGTTTGCGATTAACTAAGAGAATAATGTGTCAAAATTAAAATTAATTATTTCTAATAAGCTAAATGAATTTTTTTCTTTACATCAATTTTTATTCGTGAAATTAGTTTAATGTACCATTTGAGGGAAAATTGGCATTATAAAGGGGTTAAACGGTATCATATTTTTCTGCTGCAAACAGGAATTTAGAAACATACCTGATAAAGAAAGAAATGTTGCAAAAAAGAAGAGAATAAAAGGAAATAAATAAAAATTTCGTGAAGAAAATCTACATTTATAACACAATTATCGTAATTTTTGGTAGATAAGCCGCAGGTAAGATGTGTCATTTCTCCACCAGAAATTTTATTTAATAGAGAAATCTATACTTTTTCGAAGGAAGAGCTCGTACAAATATAAATTTATTTATCAATTGAAATTTCTGGTGCAAAACTGGGTTATATACTACGGGGTATCTACCAGAAATTACGGTAATTTAGCACACAATGTTAAATATATCATCACATTACTGCTTCTTCTTTCTTTCTTTTTTTTATGTAGTATTTCAATAGAAAACTCATGCAAGCATTTACTGACAAACTCTATGAAAAATTAACATTTATCTTTATTTTTATCGCACAGAAACTTTTACTTTAAATCGTGATATGGGATTATAATATTTAATTTTAACATTTAGTAATTGAGCAAATATTTATTTAATTTTAACATTTTATGACATATCACAGCAACCATTTACATTTCCCCCCTTTTTTTGTCCAACGGTACTTTTCAGTAGCTTCAAAGTAAAATTAATTATTTTATTAATTATTTAAAAAAATAAGAAATAATTTCTGATTTAGAAAATCTATTTTAATCATCTAATTTCTATAATATTTTCACTATAAAAATTTTAATATATTTTCTGTCATCAATGAATACAGTTATTCACATAAATTTCTCGATTTATAATTTGGGGGTAAACAGAATAAAAATTTATTTTTCTCCAAAAGTGGCGATTTGTGGCGAAAATCCTTTTCACAGATTAAAATGTATACTTTTGGAAGTAGTAAAATGTGTTTGAAATTTCGGACAATTTTGGACAAAAAAAGTTACACAACTTTTAAATTTAATTTTGTTGTTAATTTTATATTCACATTTCATGCGTGAATCACAACATAAAAAACCAACAAAATGTTGGCAGAAGTACCTTAAACTTTTATTAGGACATTATTAAAGGTATTTTTATTTCATATTTTTTCATAGTTATCTTAAGTGCTACTTGATGGCTATTCAAATAAAGTCACTGAAATTCATCGAAAAATCTTATTTCTGAAAGTTTTCGTTTTGAACTTATTTATATATAATAAAACTTCGTGTAATTGAAGAAATAACCATATATTTGTATTTTTTAGACACTATTTTAAATTATTTCACTGCAAAATATCAGTTATTTAGAGATTGATTTTTGGGCCTATGTTCGTATTTTAACATTGTTCGATCCACTGTGTGCCGTTCCGTTAGTCAGGGCCTGCCCACAAGTGTGAAGATGAAACCGGTGCTAAAATGTAGAGATTGATATGCTCTTTAAAATGGCATAGGGTTACCTGGTCAAAACCGTCAAGATTCGGAGGTTGACTCGAAAATAGGTGCCAAATTTAAACGATTTTCGAACCTCACAAGTATAAAGATGAAACCGGTGCTAAAATGTAGAGATTAATATACTCTTTAAAATGGCATAGGGTTGCCTGGTCAAAGCCGTCAAGAAACAGAGGTTGCCACGAAAATAGGGGACGTATTTTGCGATTTATTTACCCAAGTGTAAAGATGAAACCGGTGCTAAAATATAGAGATTAATATGCTCTTTAAAATGGCATAAGGTTACCTGGTCAAATCTTTCAAGTAAAGCAGTCAACCACAAAAAAATAGGCGAGTTTTGAAGATTTCTTAACGAAGTGTAAAAAAAATACGAATAGCATTAACAAAGAAAATGAAAAAGGATGAATTATATGAATATTTGAAAGGTGTGACTGGTTCCAGAATATACAGCATAGAAGTTATTTTAAAATGGCATATGTTTACCTGGTAAAATTCGTAAAAAAAAATAGCGGTCAGTCTCCAAAAAGCTAACGAATATTAAAGGTGTTTAACACAAAGTGAAACACACATGAAGACTACTTAAAAAAGGTTAAACACGAAATGATTAATATATATAAAGATGAAATTGCGAGCTAAATGTAGAACATACAACACTTTTCAATTTGCTTACGATTGGTGCTTCAAACCTGCCAAGATATAGCGGTCAGCTTAGAAAAGGAAGCGAATTTCAATATTTGTTTATTTTATTTGTTAAATGATGTAAGAGATTTTAAAGCATACAGAAAATTAAATTATTATGCGCGACCATTCTTTTTCTAATCTGTATAAAACTAATTTCAGTTCACGAGTTCATTTTTTCCCCATTTTTCAATACTTAAAATATTCAAATTGTGTCAAAGTATTGAGAATATAAATTCCCTGAAGAAATGTATGCGGCTGCTTTGTAGAATTTTATACGAAAATTTTGGATTGTGCTGATTTTGTTATATTAAAAATTGTCAATTTTAGAAAATTTTCTCAATTAATTTTTTATATCTAATTAAAAATAATCAATAATACCTTCTGCAAATTAATTATGAGTACAAATAAAGCGAAAAACATTTTTAAAAAATTGATAATTTTTTTGCGTTTCTTGATAACCATGAATTAATTTATGAAATTGAAATTTGTAAATCTTGCTGCAAATCTGAAGTAAGAGTTTTTTTTTTCATTTTATTTAATTATTTATTTTATATACTAACAGAATTTTTTATTATGAACTTCTTGGGCATTATTATCTTCATTTCTGTTAACTTTTGCGGGCGTATTTTCTTACCTGTATCCGCATGCCACATTTTTAATTTTTACTATTAATTCGTTGTATTTATGGGAAGTTTAGAACAGTTTCATTACAGTTTATTTATTTTTTCTTTTTTAAATACTTTTTATATTTTTTTTCACATTGTATAAAAAATCTTCAAAATTAACTTTTTTTTTTTTTTTTTTTTTGTTTTTTTTTCGAGGCAACCACGATTTCTCGAGATTTTCACCTGGCAACCCTATGATACTCTAAAGAGAATATTATTCTCTATATTTTATAAACGGTTTCATTTTTAAATAATTTAGGGTAAGAAAACCGCTAAAATCCCCCCCCCCGTACACACACACTTTTCGTGGCAACCTCTTTTCTTGACGGTTTTTGACCAAGCAACCCTATGCCATTTTAAAGACCATATTATTCTCTACATTTTAGCACCGGTTTCATCTTTACACTTGGGTAAATCACTTTTTACTTGGGTAAATGAATCGTAAAATACGTCCCCTATTTTCGTGGCAACCTCCGAAACTTGACGGTTTTGACCAGGCAACCCTATGTCATTTTAAAGAGCATATTAATCTCTACATTTTAGCACCGGTTTCATCTTCACACCTGTGGGGTTCGAAAATCGTTTAAATTGTGACCGGAAGTGAGGTTGTTTCTCTTAAAGTTGACGGCTTTGACCAGGCAACCCTATCAGATTTTCATTGTAACAATGAATTCTATGTATAGAAAAAAAATCAGCTTCCCACCTTATCAAGTGAATTTTTTGGACTATAAGGGGCATTCGACAATATCTAAATTCCCTAGCAAAACTCGAATGTCAGAGGAATTTGACGGAAGTCATCCGATCGTACATAATCGGAGCGTTCCATCTCTCAGGCTCCAGCGTACACAGTCAACAGAAAAGTTGTCCACAGGGCTTGCGCCTCAGCCCGGTCTTAAAGACACTCGTAGCTAACAGCATACTTAATTCAATGAGTTCGTAGGACTTTGAAGTATTTGCATTCGCGGATGACTTCACGTTAATACTCTCGGGCAAAGGCAGAAAGATTTGGAGTCCTTAGCTCAGGATGCCTTCACTGCTTTTTCCCGGCTGCTCAAAGACCTAAACCTTCAACTTTCACCCAACAAAACTCAATCTTTAACTTTCTCCAAACCACGTATACTGAAAAGGAAGCCGACGATGAGGATTGAGGGCACCAGTATAAGACATGTCGATCACAACAATGGACGAAAACCTGAACTCGATTGAACATTTAAACTCTCTTACAATTAAACTTCTTATACATTATCGTAACTCATGAAAATTAATGGGGAAACAATGGGGCGTTAGTACTAAAATGTTAAAAACTTGATATCTAACAATAGTGGAAAAAATTGTTACTTTCGGGGAGGGAATCTTTGGGGGTAATCTTTCAAAATCAGCTATAGGAAAATTAAAATAATTGCAAAGGATGTTCCTCTTGCAACTGTCACGGGGTTATAAAAGTATCTCCACCGATTCTCTCCACGTTAACACCGGTGTTCCTCCTTTACACCTCACTCTGAATTACGAATACAACAGAATAAACGTACTACATCTAAGAAACAACGGCTTACAGGAAATCTTATTTTCAGATGAAGAAATTCAACACAAATTGCGTAACTGGTTCATCCACCCAGCAGAGGACCCTACGCATGAATTAATACTAACATTAACTCCTTCTCTCCCGCAGCCTCTATGGCGATCTATACAGATGGATCTTAGTCAGTTCATGGTGTGGGTGCCGCATTTTGCGCCTTTGTTGAGGGGGTCTTGGTTCGTCATGGGTCCTCTAAGCTTGGGGACTGTAACACTGTTTTCCAGGCTGAGCTATACTATATACCCTAGCAGCAAAGCTATCTCATGGTCCAATTCCTCCTTAACTCATTCAAAAATTCATATCTACAGTGACAGTCTCTCAGGTCTTCAGGCTCTGGCTCACCACAAGAGTAACCACCCTATTCTATTCAGAAAATCAAATTAGATATCCTGTCTAAGCCCGACACTTTCTCTTTAGCTTATGTCTCAGCTCACAGGGGTATCACGATCAATGAGATGGCGGATCATTTAGCACAAACTGCCGCTAGAAAGGAAGCAGTGAAATTTTTCTGCCACTTCTCCCCTCCTCCATCAAAAAATGTCTTAAGCACGGATAAGGGAAGAATGGGATACTTCGGCTTCCTTTAAGGCCAGTTTCGACTTGGGCTCAAGATCAACGCTCAAAACGTCATTAATCACGCTTCCGACACAAAGAGCCAAATGTCTTGTCATCAGTGTAGCCCTTTCTTATCAGATCGCACAGTTAACTCAAAGGAAAGCATGCAAAATTGACAAAGATATCTGCCTCCCGGCCCCTCAATTATCTCAGCAGGGGGTTAGAAACAGCCCGTCCGAAGGCTTTGAGCTCCTGTGAGCTAGGCTCATCAGATCAAAGGATTCTGAATAGATGCCGCGGAATGAGCGCAAATGGAAACCGGACTTCAGAGACTAGCTACTTTGCAGCGCGTCAAAACTCATAAATTATCCACTGTCCGAAAGCGACCCTTGACATTTTGCACACATTTACAATGAAGGACATTACTTTTTATTGCTCTTTTACAAAAGAGACCCAATTTCGATCGCAGTAGGAGGTTTGTCAGCAGAGGGAAACTCTCTCCTGCCTCGCGTCAATTCGATTCCCCACATCAAAGGAATATCAAAAGAAACCGAACTTGAAGCCAGTCTCTGAAAGGTCCTTTCTCCGAACTTCTCCCGAAAGTCTCAAATTGGAACTTTGACCTTTCCCCAGCTATAAAAGCCTTCTTAATGAGTCGGATCACACCTCTACAAGTTGGAAACTTCAAGTAATGCAGCTGAAAAAATATTTATTATATAAAATTTATGAACAAAATGTTATTTCTGTTTTTTAATTAGTGTCTAGAGATTAACATTTAATCAGAGGCTTTATTAAAAAAAAAAAAAAAAACTGTTCTGCATTTTATTTTCAAATTTATTAAAGCTTTTCAGCAAAATGAATTTTCTTACTTTTTTTTTTTTCTTTTTTTTTTTTTTTTGACAGTTTTTGATTTGTTTATTGTGAGTATTTGATTTATTGGAAATATTATGGGAATTCACGTAAATTTTTTGCTTATTGTTTGATAAATTTCTTTTTTCTTCTTTTTTAATTAGTGGTTGAAAGTTGAATAAATAGAATTTTTATCTGATTATTGTTTAGCATTGAATTTGTATTCAAGTATTAATTTCAGCATTTGTTGATGATTTAATAATGATTTTTGAATATATAACATTGTAATATATAACATTGTAATAAACTTATAAAATGTTTCAAAAATAACGTTCTGTTACCTTAAAAGTATTTATTTTCTAGATTTAAATTAGAAATTTTAGTAGATGATATGTTACACATTTAATTAATTTGTGTGTGCGTGGATTTATCACTTTATTCCTTTAAGTATATATCTCTAAATATGTATATCGTCTCTCTATTAAAAGGGTTTTCTCGTTTTACTGGTCACTATACTTAAACGAATTCTCAAAATTATCTTAAAAAAATAAATCTTATTTTTTTTTTTTTCAAAAATCTCAATAAATAAATAAAATAAATAAATAAATAAATATAAAGTAAATATAAATATAAAAAATATTATTGAAAGCCTAGTTTTAGTTCCGCTGTCTTAAGTGGTAGGTTTCCCGACTGAATTTCTTCTGAGTCCCAACTGCCTGCGGCATCGCCTTACCTAGGCGCACACGCGCAGAAAAAACATATTCACACACGAACCTCGGTTAGGTTCCCAATGCCTTAGACAGCGTCCTTCTTACATCACATTTTCGGGTCCTAGTACTCACTGCATGTGGTAAGGCCATATCAATCTTCACTGCCAGTGTCGGCTTTTACCTATTCATTTTAATTTCACAGACACGAAAGTAAATGCAACCAATTCAAAAACCAACACTCACACCAATAATTCGCCTTCCTGAAGTAATTTGGAATACAGTTACGCTTGGAAACGTCTGTTTTGTCCCACCCCCAAACAAAAAGGGGGAAAGGGGAATTTCACAAAATCCCTTTATGATGTCTGTTGAGTACCCATAACCAACTCACACACCAAAATTTCGCCTGCCTAAAATGGTTTGGAAAAGAATTGTGCTTTGATTTTTTTTTTCTCTCTCCCTCCCCAAAGGGGGAGTGGGAAATTCCGTGAAATCCTTTTATAGTGTTCGCTAGATACACATATCCAAGCAACACATCAAAAACTCACCTTCGTGAGATAATTTGAAGCAGAGTTGCATTTGGAAATGCGTTTTTGCTCCCTTTAGCGCATGCCAAAGAGGAGTATTAGGTGAAAGTTCGCAAAATCCCTCATTAAATTATGTAATGCACATTCATAACTATCACATACACACCAAAAATTCACCTTTTTGAGATAATTTGGAGTAGAGTTACGCTGGAAAACGTGTTTTTTGCCCTTTCATCACCTCTAAAGGGACGAAGGGCAAAATTCCGTTACAGTGGGTGTTGTATGCTCATAACTAGCCCATACACTAAATTCGAGAATGCAGTTCCCGCAGATTTCCGAGGACAAATTTAACGCAAAAAGGAGCTCTAGAATTCCCCCTCTCGTAATTTCTCCCACAAAGTCCAAAATTGCTGAAAACTGAAAAAAGTCTGTTAAAAATATCCCAAGAAAACGCATAGTCCATTTCAACCATTTTGTGCCATTTTTGGTAGAGTTCTACACGAAAATCCGGATTTTGGGAAAATTTTCTTCCAAAATCGATTTTCCCTTTAAAATCGGAAATTCCAAAATCGACGAAAATGGGTTCTTTTGCAAAAGGTCTAGTCTCCCCATGTACAATTTCTTTACCATGAAATAATTTGAAGCCGAGTTATGCGCGAAAATTTGTTTTTGCCACTTGCCTTGGGATAAGAAATGAAGGAAGTTTCACAAAACTGCATCTTAATAGGGTTCAAGGCGTCTGAAATTAATATTCACACCAAAATTTGTTATCTAATCTTCCATAGGATCGTCAAGTCCATGTTGCGCCCGTAAGTGGAAGTACTCTTTTATCTATATATATATAAAAAAAAGCTTTATGAAATCCCGTTTTGCTCCCTTGTAACCTTTGGGGGAGGGGGTGAATTTTGTAAAATCGCTAAGGAATGTTTTCACCAAATTTCATGCTTTAAGGTGCAGGGGTTTAGGCTGGACGATGATGAATCAGTCAGTCACTTAGGATAAACAATTTTATATTTATAGATTAAAAGTAAATTCTAAGTTTCTATATCGATCATTTTTATAGTTATGTTTACTAAATAATGAAGAAATAATGTAATTTAGGGAAGCATTTGATGGAATATCGTAATTTCACAATTTTTAAATGTGAAAAGAAAAACCTTTAGAAAGTCTTGGAAAAATTGAATGTTTTTTGTCTCAGTGTTTATTAAAGCGTAAAATAGACAAAACATTCATTCAAATAAAATAATAATGCTTGATATAATCCTAATTTTCACTTAATCCCAATAACCAGAACAGAAAATTCAAAAGGTAAATAAGAACCAAAACGAAATTAGCGAGTAATGAAAACGAAAAATTTTAAAACAATCTTGTTTCTCTCAATGTGAATATTTTCTCAACTATCCATCAGCCTTATCTCAACTAGCAATAAAATCATTATCACGTTCAGCGTCACGCGAATTCCCCGTCAGACCACGTGCGCTGCTTAGAAGCGCGTTATGTTTACCGTGTTTCAATAAAATCCATTGAAATTCCTTAATGACATAATCCTGTAATAAATAAAAATAAGTAAATTTTAAATAATTTTTCATCAATTGCTTAAAACAAGGTAATTCTTTTAGTTTTATATCATATTTGGCACTGTCAGCCACCGGTGGTTGACGCGGCCTACACAGAAAGTTCACTGTGGCTGACATGGCACTCAACGTGTTAATGTGAGTTTTCACCTCAGAATAGCGAAAATTGAATTCTTGAAAAAAAAAGAAACTTTCTTACACCTACTTGCTATCGTAGAAGATAGAAATTTCTTATTCTGTTTCAATTTTTTATCTGTTTCAATTTCTGCATTTTTAAATATCATATTTATCAGCGACTCGCTTGAAACTAAAATTTGCTTTTATTTCTCTTCTAATTTATTCTAAATAGCAATAATTGAGTTGAGATAATTTTTTTAGTTATGAAAAACTAATTTTCCAAATTTCCAAAAGCATATTTTGAAAATTAATTTTATTATTCAAAATTATTCATTATTCAAGGGGGAAAAAAATCTGAATTTAGCTGAAAAATTGTGGACTAAAGAATTTTTTAAAATATGACTGACTAATTTTTACGACTGGCGAAAATTCCGAACAGCTTAGTATAAAATATTGTCAAATAAATGATACCTTTAAATAGAACAAAAATTCCATGTGTCATTTTAGCAAATTCTATCTAAAATTCTAGATCATCATAAAAGGTGGATTTAAACATTTGTATGTTTAGGTTTAAAAAATGTCTTGCCTATGAAATATTCTATGCTGTCTGAGTTAATGAAAATCGATGTAAATGTTTTACTGATTCTGTTTCTAAAACATGTGAATAGTGATTTTGAATGTAAAATTCGAAATAACCGAATCATTCACTCTTACTATTCCGATTATTCTCCTTTTTTCCGCTACCTAATAAATTTGCATCAGGAAAGCGGAAGCAAGAAAAGAAAGATTCATATTTGAGTCTTTCTTTTTCCCCCTTCAAATATATAATCTGTACTAGCATAAACATTTTGAAGGAAAAATATACTGATAATACTTCAAAAGAAAAAATATTAAGTCTTTAAACCAGGAAACTGGAGTAGCAATAAAAAACAATATAAAGTTATCCCATTTTGCGATTCCCTAAACATAAAATCCCTCCCGCTGCTTCAAGACATTGACAGAATCGATATAAAAACGGCCCAAACTAATATATGCTATGAACGTGGCGGCATCGACGAGGTATATTTGGTTGTCACTTTGGCAAAGTGTCTCCCAGTCTTCTAACTCTCCATTTGATTGTGCCACAACGTCCCACTGCAGCATCAACTTCATCTTTCTTTCCATCTTCCCTCCCATTTTCTGGGAGAGATCTTTTTTCTTTGTCTTTTCTTTTTTTTTTTTTTTTTTCTTTTCTTTCTTTGAGAAAAGATTTGGAAAATGCGGCAATTTGTATCTTCTCTCTTGACAGTAAAAGAAAAATCTGAGTGTCTTCGAAGCTTCATAGCGAAAAATATTTTGTAATGAATTAATGGCAAATTTAAGGTTATAGGCTAAATAAATTTGGATTGTGCCTTAAACAATTCATATTTAAAGAATTTTAAAAACAATTCAATATTTGATGGCAAAAGCATCACAGAACATTTCTTAAATGCTGCATTTGATCGCTAAATACAAAGCTTAAATAGAAAAATTTCTCTAAACTACTATGAATTGACAAAAATAAACAAGAACAAAAACCTTATTTTTTCATGAAATATAAGTATATATAAAAATGCATATAAATATAAAAATAACCAATATGGAAATTTAAATATAATTTGCATATTTATGCTTTCACTTTACAATTATTTAATTTAAAAGATAAAAAAAAAAAAAAAAAAAAAAAAATTAGACAGATTGAAATACAGTAGAGCGCCGATTATCCGGATAGGTCGGGACCGAGGCCTATCCGGCTAACGAAAAATCCGGATAATTGGACAACTCATAAAATGGCCAAGTCAATGTTTTTTAGGTAACTTCCCTTCACACATTTTCCAGGCTTAGGACTGGCAATTGTAGTAGTGCTATTTATCATATTTACAAATAGAGTTAATTTTTTAACTTTCTAAAATTTTATTTTCTATAAAAATGGTACAAATTATTACATAAAAGCTCACATAGCAATTATAGTTTTACATAGTATTATAGTATAGTATTACATATTTAAAAAACAATTTATTGTGATAGTAAAAAGTGAGATCAGTGAAGAAGCCAGCCAAAAGAAAACGAATCAGGAAACGCATTCCTACCCTCTCTAATTCTTGGAAAAAGAAAAATCATAATCCTTTCATTCAGTCCTTTCCACTCTCCTCCCCCCTCACTAAAACTGGTCGGGAGAAAGCGAGTGGAGGGGGCGGGGGGCAAAAGGAGCGATTTCGACCGCCCTCAGAGACGTCATCAGTCACGAAAACTGATTTTTGTGGGAATTTATTTATTTTTTTAGGGGGGGGGGGAGGGGTAGAAGACCGGGAAAGAAAAAAAAAGCTCCTTGATCGATCCGGTTAATTGGACATTCCGGTTAATCGGCGTCCGGATAATCGGCGCTCTACTGTAGCTCCAACGCAGAATTGTGAAAATAAATTTGAAAGATATTGCTGAAAATTTTACAAATTACAAATTAGGATGATTTACAAAAGTAGGCAATTATTTAATTTATTTTTTACTTAATATTTAAAATAAGCATTTCTTTATGGAAAACATACATTTTTCAGATGAAAAAAAAAAAAAAAATCATGTATATAAAAATGTCTCCCAGTGAGTTTTAATTGCTGTTAAGTAGTATTTTCAGTTAAGTAGCAGTTTTGTAGTATTTTTCATTGTTGATATTTTATATCAAATTCTATTCTAAAGTATTTTAAAAAATAAGAGAATCTATACAATTTAGACTCTAACTTGAGTTTATGAAACCGATTTTACTTTCACATGACTGTGTTTCTAATGACAAAGTTAAGGAAGGACTTTTCAAAAATGTTTTGTATACTACTTAAATTCACTAATTTTTTTTTTTTTTTTTTTTTTTCATTTCAAGTTTGGTTTGAGATGAAAATTGCGCATGTTTCCTCTGAACCTATAAAAAATTAAATAGCGAATAAAGAAAGCAGAGCTTTCTTTTATTATAGCTCAAATTATTATTATTTTTTTTTAAATTGAAAAGAAAAAGAAAAATGGAGGTGAAATTTAACAGATGGGTGCAGATTGATCTCGACTGAGTTAGCCCATCTGTGTACTACCTCATAGTAAAAATCTACCCCCATCCCCACATCATCTGTTTCAAGACAGTGTACTTGAATGACACTTCACTTGTCATGTTAATAGGTTGAGTACAGGAAAATAAAATAGTCATAGTGAGGGCATTTTTTAGAATCCAAATCTATAGAATAAATAGGAATAAATAGAATTAAAAAATATATTTAAATTTATGAAGTTATACAATATAGATATGGATTCAACAGAAAGTGATATTTTGAAGTTTTACTTTTCATCGAATTTCCAGTTGTAAAATTTAATACGTATTTTAGAAATAGATATGCTTCATTAGATTGTAAAGTAAACAGATTTTCTTTTATCAGAATTGGTGTACTGTATGGGATTTTTAAAAATTGATTTCAACAACTCATTAATGTATTATAAATATAGACATTTACCTAATTGCTTAGCGATCTATATCAAAAGATACATTTAATATATTTCAATTAATGATTATTATTTTAAATATATAATTGTTAAGTTACATGTAAAAATTAGTAACACACACACATATAAATGTTTGTTTTTATTTTTTATTTTTTATTTTCTTCTATATTCAATAAAAGAAAGTATTGGAATCGTAAAACCTTTTCGATGGATTTACACGTCTTGAGGTCAAGAACACGATTTGACCATTTTTGAAAATATCTGTCTGTGTGAGACAAAAATTTTGTGTCGACTGTATCTCAGGAACAACTGCACAGAATTACATAGAAATTTATATTCAGATGCACCTTGACATAAATTAGTGTCTGCTAACTTTTGAGCAAATCGCTCAACAGATAGTGCTGCTAAATAGCGAGTTCCGCAATTTCAGGCAAGGCTACATCTCAGGAAGTACTGCACAAAATTGCATATAAATTTATGTGTAGCTGCACTTTGACATAAATTTATGTAAACTTTTGTTGCCAATCGTTCAACAGGTGGTGCTGCTATATAACGATTTCCGCAAGATAAGGAAAGGTTATATCTCACGTTCTATTGTGTATAATCGAACAGAACTATACATGAAAAGGTCATTATGAGACATTATTCTCATTAATTTGGGTGCATATCGGCCGATAGGAGGCGCTGCTGTATTTCAGTTTTCCTCCGAGGACGGGGAGGATGTCATCTGCACGGTAAAAATTCACTTCCGTTGGATATTTAGTGAAATACCTATCTGAGAGGAAAATCGTCTGCATTCAATAGTATGGATAAAAAAAATAACAAATAATTTGTGCTACGGGAATTTGTATAGGAAAATATGGAAGAAAGTTTTGTGGTGACCATAACATACTAGTTTTTTTTTTCTTTTTATCTTATAACGTGAAATATTTATCGTGCATAAAACTAATTGGGAAATAAGCAAACATTTTTATATGTCGTATTTTCCTTATATATTTCTAAGTAACTAATTTTAAAGGAATGCAGCTGTCATCAGTGAAAATTATATATAAACATTTAAAAAACATTTTGTGTGATTGTCTTATACGCATTTCCACAGTTATTTGATTCTGGGTAAAACTTTTTTCTTTAAAGTGTCATTACTTTAATTCTATAATTTGCAGGTACATATTTAATTATAAAAAATGAAAAAACAAAAGCCCATACACTAAATGTAAGCAATATTTCAAAGTAATAATCTTTTGTTTAAGATGGAGGGGGAAAAGGCACAAAAAATTGTGGAAAACACAGAGGAATCTTTCAACTAAAAAAAAAATCCAATGTCGTGAAAATTATTAATTCTAATAACTGAAAATAACTCAGTGAATATAAAAGATTGAATAAGGCAAACACTGAGTCAAACTAACACATATTATAGAAAAAAAAAAAAAAAATTGAAAATGAAAACTAAACGCTTTTTTTTCCACTTGATTTTTTATTTCTTAAAGATTAGATTTTTCTACATTGTGAATAGTGTCTCGTGTTTACGAGAAATCGACTTTCTTAGCAATTTGAAATATGTGCTCTTTTCCTTGTTAATAGAAGAAATGACGCAGTTTCAGTTGCTTCGTGAAAGTTCTTAAATAGTATGGATGGGATGCTTATGACGATAGTGAAATGTTTTTATTATTGCAGAGGCATTCCATTTTAAAATTCAACTCTACTACATTTTTTTTTTTAATCAAGTATAAAACATTATCTATACATATAAAAGAGTACTTCCACTCACTCACTGACTCATCAACGCACAGGAAAATGTACTGGAGCCACTGACTGGAAACTGTTTCAGATTATAGAACATATAGTGTAAGCATCCCCTAAGAAGTGATTTTACGAAATTCGACCGCCAAGGGGGAGTAGGGGGCAGAATGTGATTTTACAAAAACCTCCATATCTCAAGGAAAAAAACAGATATCCATAAAATTTTTGCTTTAAAATATAGCTAACACAAGCATTTAAAAACTAATTTCTGGAATTTTAAAAAATTCGGTCCCCAAGGGGGGAAAGGGGGCAATACGTGATTTCACATGCGCAAAATGTGGTTTCACATACTCCTATGTATCTCAAAGAAAAAAAACAGTCATACGTGAAATTTTTGCTCTAATATATAGCTAATACAAATACCTGAAAAACAATTTCTGGAATTTTAGAAATTCAGCCCCCAAGAGGAGGAGAAAGGGGGCAAAACGTGATTTGAAATAATTCTTTATATCGCAAACAGAAAAAAAAAAAAAAAAAAAAAAAAGTGAGATTTTTGCTCTAAAATATAGCTCGCACAAATACATAAAAAACTAATTTCTTTAATTTTAGAAATTCGTCCCAGGTGGAACGGGAAAGGGGGCTATGGGGCAAAAAAAAAAAAAAAAAAAGAAATACAGTTAGATCGTTCAAAATTGGTACAGATAGGTTTTTCACGTCTAAAAGTCGAATGAGGATAGTTTCGAAAGTGTAAAGTTATAAGGAGGATCAGAAAAGGGGGGGGGCGCAGGGACAAAAAAATAGAGTTAGACCGTTCAAAATTAGTACATAGGGGTTTTTGATACTTACAAATCGATTACGGATATTTTCAAATTTGTAAAGTTATTAGGAGGGGTGGGAAGGGGGGGGGTGGAGGGGCAAAAAAAAATAAAAATAGAGTTAGGTCGCTCAAAATTGGTATACGGAGGTTATTGATACCTTGAAATCGACTGCGAATATTTTCGAGTTTGTAAAATTATTAGGATAGACGGGAAGGGGGGGGTGAAGGGGAAAATATGTATAAATAAGACTTAGAGCGCTGAAAATTAGTGTTGTTAGGTTTTGAGGCCCAATAAATATATTGCGGATATTTTCGAAAGTACAGAATTATTACGAGGGACAGGAAGGGGGACGAGTGCAGGGGTAAAAAGAAAGAAATTCAGATAGAATGTTAGAAATTATTATTATTAGGTTTAAAAGACCGAGAGAACGATTGCGAGTATTTTTAAAGTCTAAAATAATTTGGAGGTGCGGGAACGGTAGGTGAAGGACTATGCGCGTCGTGCGCGCCTGTCTACGCTGCCGCAGGAAGTGGGGGACCGGACCGATTATTCCACCAATGGGAGAATATATATATATATATATATATATATATATATATAATGTTTTTCCCTTACGATGATACAGTCATTCAATAAGAGTATCGAACATAAAAGCATGCGCGCAGCGCATAGTGGCCTGCGCTGCGGAAGGCAGTGGGGACCATGTTCGACATTCTTTCCAATCAGAATTTCTCTCTCTCTCTCTCTTTTTTTTTTACATGATAAAAATTAATGCAATATTGAGAATTCCTTAACTATAGTGATTCATTTTAAAATAGTGACCAGCGAAGCGGGCGTAACCTACTAGTTGAAATATATATTTATAAAAAGAGTTTCTATCATTTAAAATGTGGTTTTTCTCGATATTAAGGATTGCAATCTATAGATGAAACCTTTTTGAACGTTTTACTATTTCTTTTCTTTTTCGCCTATCTTGTGAGAGCTTTGTGGCTTTCAGTTGCCGGATCTATGCATGTCTGTTCGGGATCATCTCCATGCAGTAAGATCCAGGTTTAATGAGCTCTAGTAAGCCAAACGAAATCATTTCTTATTCTGTTCAAATACTGACATGAACTGTTTCAAAGAAAAAGGAATCGAAGCTGACTTATTAATTACAAAACACCATGTATCCGAAAAACTATGTATGTTTAAATTAAAACTATTTAGTCTTAACAACAAAAAATTTTAAAGTGCTTTTGTGATTTTTTTTTAAAAAAGAAAAACTGAAATATTAAGTTCACAGTTTGTTACTGCCACACTGAAATATTACAATTCCTTAAGGAGGTGTTCAAATGGAATCATTTTGTGCTTTTAAAATATTTATAAAAATTCTTTTAATATAAATATAAAATGTATTTTTTTTTCTTTTAACGCTAAACGACTAATAAATTACTAACCATTTTAAGGAATGTTGTAAAAAATATTTTGATCTAATAAACACGTAAGGGCACAGCTTCCTTACAATATAGTCAGAGTTTAAATATGAAATATAATTGTTTATGAACTAATTTTGAAAATCGTTTAAATACAGCAATATGAAGACAGAAATTGGGCATTTTTATCGTTGATACAGTATCAGAAATATTAAAAACGTGTTTACAGTTTTCAAAGTATTAACTAATATTAATAGATTTTAAATATGATTTAATGCATAATTTTTAAAATGATTTTTTTTTTTAATTTTGTAATGTGATATTCAAGTAGTTTATATTATTAAATGTTGCGTATTATATTGCAAGCACAAAGAAAAAATATCGAGTTATCCTTTATCAATAAAAAAAAATTATGTGTCGGTTTCACTTACTGAACTTATTCTTCAATTTATGATTATAAAAACGAAAAGCTGCTTAAGCAAATTGCAGAGAAAATAAAATGTTTTGACTGAAATAATAAGAATTGAAAACAGTTTCGACAAATACACCGTTGAAAAATAGCTTCATTCCGAAGTATCTTGATATAGTGAATTCAAATGTTATTTAACTAATGTAATTGGCTATTAAGAAACATAATATTTACATAAATGAAATAAATAATTCGATATCTTCTAGAAAATTTTGCTTTAAATTTATCTGCTTCATTAATATTTTCTAAAGCAAATTTTTCTAATAAAAGAGAAATAGAAAGAGAATATTTAAAATATTTAACGGAAGCATTAAGTACTAATTTTAAAAGGAATACTCCAACCAATTCAGATTAGATAAGTAATTTATATTGTCGATTTTAATTAATATGGTAACATACTTTTTTCAGTTAGAAAATATTGTTTGACTGCTTTTAAGAAGCAATGCTTTTGTAGAAAATATTTTCATTCCACACAAATTTAGTTACTGATTTGTCTGACTCTTTAATTATTTTAGAAAATTTAGCTCTTCTAATATATATATTTTTAATAGAAACTGAATTTACATTTTTAAACTATGAGATTTTTCTGACTATTTGCCGCCATATATTTTATTAATTTAAAAGAAGGCTTAATTAATTTAAGAGAAGGTTGTTTTTTAGGTTGTCTGAGTGAGTAATGCCGACCGGTTGTCGGCCTGAATAGCTCAATTGGTAGAGCCTTGACCTTGTAAGTCGAAGATCCGGGGTTTGACTCCTGGTCCAGGCATTATTTTCACTCAGTCGGAAAAATAAAAAAATTCAATAAATAGGATATTCTTCCAATCAGTTGATTGTGTGATTTTAATAAAAAAAAAAGTTTTTAATCATTTTTCTTTTTCTTCTTTTTTTTTTTTTTTTTTTTTTTTTTGGGGGGGGGGGATAGAATTCTTTGTCAATTGTCACTTGTAAAATATAGATTTGTTTATTCTGATGACTAATCGAATTAAAAAAGAGTAGAGAAAGTCCATCGTTTCGCTTCAACACCTTCGTAAACTGATACTGTTAGCATGAGCTCCCTTCATGCCATCAGAAAATTAATTTTTACCACAGCATTGTGGAGTGTGTGCCATAAAAGGCAAACGCTCCATCAATACTCCCATCTGCTATGCTAAAGCAAAAAGGACCTCTACACTTTTATTCGTTTCCCTTGATTGGCACTGTATGGGTTCTGCACCACTTCATTCTTTTCCCCGTGCATCTCACATTGAATTACAGAAGAACACACGGTTAATGATTGCTGGCAACACGCGTGGAAAAATATTTCTACGAGTTGAACATATTTTGTTGCAGATTCTTCCTAAATTTTCTGAAAACTATTTTCCTATTGCAGGAAGTATAAAACAAGAATATTAAAATATTTTTTATAGACTTGTAAATATATAAACGAGTACGAGTTAATAATGAGAAAGTTTCACGGAATTTCCTTGCATTTGGGAGGTTTCTAAGAAAATGAATTTGCATCTGTAGTTCAGAATTCTTACCACTAAGATAAGTTTGGCGGTAAACGGACTTCCATACTTTCAAACTCTAAAAATAAACTTTCTATTTCGGGCGTATATTTTCTTCGCATTCAAGATGTGTGATTGTTGGAACGTTTTAATAAAACATCTCACACAAAATAAACGTTTGTAAATAATAGCTTGATTAAAATAAATAAAAATTTTAACCAGTGTGTGTATATATATATATATATATATATATACACAGTGTGTGTGTGTGTGTATGTTAGGATGTCCCTTAATTTTTTTTTTTTTTTTTTTTTTAATCCGATACGCATACCCTCTAATTTTTTTTTCTGTTTGACCCTAAATACATTTTAGCAAAATATCAGCTCTCTAGGATAATGTTAACACGTGCCGAACTGACGGAAAAATCCTAATATCTATATTAGGATTTTTCCGTCAAGGAAATCCGTATCAGATTTTTAAAAAAGAAAAGAAAGAAAAAAAAATCCCCACATTTAAGGAACTCCCTAATACATATATATTTATTAATAATATTTACATGTAATTGTAAATATATACACTGTCTACCAATAAGTATTTGGGACATTTTCGAATTTAGACATTATTTTCAAATATTTAGAAAAAAAAAAAATGTACGAATTATCTTGAAATTTTGGGAGTACAAAAAGCATGTTATACCTCATATATTTCAGTAAAAAATTGTCCTGAAAAGGAAAAGGGGACCAGTAAAAAACTAAACAAAAATCAAAATGTTTTGAATCACCCTGTAAAAATGAGCCACATTTTTTATTAAACACGTAGGTTATTAGACTCAATACGAAGCCATTTTTAGGAAATTTGGAATACTACATTAGACACAGCATACTGCAATTAGAATGCAAAAATGTTAAATATCATATAAAACTTGAGCGTTTATACTGAAAATTTTTTATTTACGCATACGAAAGTTTAAAAAAAAAAAAAATTCATTTACGTAATTAAATAGCCAAAAGTATTGAAATACTTAGATACTTATATGGAAACCCCAAACAAATACCATTTAAATTCAAAAAGTTGTCGGCGATACAACGAATAGAATGAAGAGAATTTCAGTTCCTCTCCTTCTCCCTCTCTCTCAAAAAAAAAAAAAAAAAAAAAAAAGATAGGGGTTTTATAAATATTTATTTACAATCAGCGAACGCTGAAATGCCATTGATTGAATTAAAATAAAAATATGAGTAAAGCCTCTCATGATTTAGTTTTTATTTCCAGAGGAACTGAATATCAGTCGATTCTATTGCCGACAAATTTTTGAACTTACACGATATTTGTTTGGGGGTTTCATTTAAGTAGCTCAATACTGTGAGCTATTAAATTATGCAAATGAAATTTTGTTAATTATGCAAATGAAATTTAGTGAAAATGCTCATATATCATAAGAGAGAGATATAGTGTTTAAATAATAATGAACGTAATGACCTTGAAATTTAAAATGCAAAGAACATTTACAAACTCATATTTACCATTATCGATTTAGTTACGAGTTCAGTTAGGGGACGAATCACAAATTGAAGAAAAAACACAAATATTTTGGATTACCCTGTATCCTAAAATACCACAAATGACTTGTAACACATAATTTCACTAAGTATTATTTTATTATTTATTTATTTATTTATTTATTTTATGGGAATCGCACGATTATTTAGAAAGATATAAATTATTTTTCAAAAATTATTATTAATATTGCACGTTATTTTGCTTATGACAAGAATGGATTTCAACAAAACTTTGCAAAACTTTCAGAAAACTTGACAAAGCATTAGAGAAACATTATTCTGAAACATAAAATTTTACACGTGTAAAATTAAGCTAGATACATTTTGGGTAACTTATGTCAAAAGTTCATTTGAATAGACAGAATAATAAGGAAATTATCGGCAAAAGAATGAGCAAGATTTTAGATAGTTTTCAGGGTTGAAATGTCATAAGGGTTTTTTCACATGCCCCGCATTTAATTTGGAGATCCAATTATTTCTTCACCTATATTGCAAAAGTTGTTTTTTGTGGAAAAAAAAAAGTACTCGCAAATCTTAGCAAATAAAGAAAATTATGTTAGAGTTACAAGTCCATAAGGGTTTTTTTCACAAAATAAAAAATTTGAAACTTATGTGAAATACATGGATCTCCAAATTATATATGTGGCATGTAAAAAAAAAAAAAAAAAAAAAAAAAAAACACTTATGAAATTTCAACTCTGAAAAATATCTGAAAACTTTCTCATTCTTTTGCCAATAATTTGGTTAATTTTTACTCTATTCAAATGAACTTTTGACATATGTTGACCAACATACCTAGCTTTCAACATATGAAACAACAACAACAAAAAAAAAAATCCTTTCACGCGTGCACAATAAATAAATATTTACTACAAATATTCATATCTCAGCGAAAATTACATGAGTGAATTTTATGTTTCAGAATAAAGATTATTATGTTTTGTCAGTTCTTTTTTTTTTTTTTTTTTTTGCAAGTTTTGTAAAGGTTTGGTTGAAATCCATTCTTGTTATAAGCAAAAAAATTACAGAAACACTTATAATTTATATATATATATATATATATTGTCTAAATGATGACGCGATTCCCACAAAAGAGCATACAAATACTGCACGTAGTATGTTTTGCGTAGTTTCAAGGTATTTTATGACACTGGGTAATACAAAATATTTGTGTTTTTCTTCAGTTTGTGGTTGGTGCACTCATGACTAAATCGATAGTGAAAAATTGGAGCTTGTCTAAAATTCTATTATTTGCATGTCTAAAGTGTAAGGCAATAATTTCGTTCAGTATTTTTTATTACTTTCCGAATCTAGCACTTACAGTTTTTTTTTTTTTTTTTTTTTTTTTTTTTACAAGGGCACAAAGAAAAACTCCATATTATATGGTCTATGGGCCCAATTTTTTTTTTTTTAAATGCGATAGTGTCTAAACTCCGTATTCAAATGAGCTGAAAATTTATACAAACATTATAGATCATAGTCGCACGAATTGTATAGATTTTGGTGTTATAGTTTTTTTTACAGGGATACAAAGAAATATTCTTTATCATTATGGCCTATGAGCCTAAATTTTTAAAGTGCGATAGCGTCTAAACGCCTTATTCCATTGAACTGAAAATTTATACACATGTTATATGTCACCGTCGCACAAATTGTATAGATTTTGGTGAATATAAGCCTTATAGATTTTTACAGAGACACAACGAAAAATTCTCTTTCATTATGATTTATGACCTCAATATATTTGAAGTACGTAAAATTAAATAATAGAGAAAAATATTCAAACACCTTATCAAATTTTCACTTTTGTTCATTTAACGGCTAGTTTTACTTTAATTTATTTATACAACCGTTAATTGCCCAATGTTCCGAAAGTCGAGTGGAATCACTCCATATTTATATATATATATATATATATATATATAAAGTCAAGATTAAGAAAAGTCTCTTTTAATTTGGCCAACATTGTATTTAATATTTTTGCATTCTGATAGCAATGTGCTATGTTTGATGAATCATACCAACAAGGGAGGGTCACCAACTGTTCAAAAGGTATTTACACATGCTATACATCCTCTTAAAGCTCTAACTGACCTGATAATAAAAATATCCATCTTATCGGCAAATGTGACCCTAGCGTAAGTTATTCTCAATTAAAGTTTGTAAATTGCAGACTTTTCAGTAATGTACTTTGAAGAAATTCTTTCATTAGAATCATTTTTTTAACAGATTCTCGTGCTAATTATGACTATATATATTGTTAGTAAAATATTTTATTATGTGTTTAATAATTATTTTGTGATGGCATTAAATTTATAAATCCAATACTGTATATATGTAGCATTGTGTAAAATATTTATAATCAGAAAGATTTTCCTGTACATCGACATAATCGATATTTTGGATATTGACATTACATGGGGAAACAAAGTAATGGAGGGGGGAAATAAATGGAAAAATAAATTTCTACTTTTAAAAAATTAATAATTATATTATTACTTACAATATAATACTTTAATGAAAATGAATATATAAAGTAATAGTTTTCTTCGTTACTATAAAAATTACAATAGCTTCTTTTTTTACTTTAATTTTCTTTTTTTCTTTTTTTTTTAACACGTTCACGCCGGCGCGGCCACCGGTGGTTCACAGCAAAATTATCCGAACACTAGCAATAATCCTTGTCCAAAAAAAGTACACTTAATACTGCTTTGTTAAATAAATCCTTGTCGAATAAATATCTTAGACAGTCTAAGAACATGATTCGACAAGGGATTTATTGAACAGAACAGTTTTAAGTATACTTTTTTGATATCGGAATTATTGGCTAGTGCTCAGATACTTTTGAGAAGAAAGCGCCGTCGTGAACGTGTTAAACACTTTCCATACAGTTTAGCATATATAAATTTATTGTTGACACAAAGTAATTATTGAACAGTAAAATACTTTACATGTAATAATATATATATATAATAACATGTATATTTATTTATTTATTTTTCAATGACGCGGTACTTGCAAATGAACATTGACTGTGCGGTCGCTGAACTGATGACCATTTGTGAAGGAGTACCCAATGGGCGACCATCGCCACCACTTACAGGGATAACAAATCCATGCTTTGTCCAGGATTCGAACCCGGTCCTACTGTGAGGGAGTTCAGGACGCTAACCACCCCAATATGCGGGTGACCTTTACTAATATTATATACAATAGTTTTTAGAATGAGAATCTTTTACAAAACTGATTATAATGATAGAAACTATACGAAGGACATTGTTAAAGAATCTGTAATTTAAAAACTTTAATTGAGAATAACTCGCGCCAGGGGGCGCATTTGCCCATAAGATATATATTTTCGTTGTCAGCTCAGTAAGACCTTTCAGATGATATGTAATATGTATCAATACCTTTTGAACAGTTGGTGACCCTCCCTTGCAAGTTTCTTAAAAATGGCTTTGCACTGGGTTTAATATCCTGCGTGTTACAATTTAAATAATGGCCTTTTTTTTCCTTAAAAAAATAAAATAAAATAAGGGAATCGTTATATTTGCCTGAAAATATATAAAAAAATATACGGATAATTAGGAGGCTCATAATTACATGCTACAGCCAAAACGCATTTCAGGCATTACTTATCCAAAACATTTTAACTTTTGTTTTATTTTTACTTTTTTCCCTTCGGTACAAAACTTTGGCTAAAATGTATGTGCTACAAAATGTTCTTTATACTCCCAAAGTTTCAAGGTAATTCGTGAAAAAATGTTCTATATTTTTGAGAAAACGTTTAAATTCGACAATGTCCAAATACTTTTGGTAGATGGTATATGCATGTACAACCTATTTTCACTGAGAAGTAAAATAGCAAAAATATGACAAATTTATTAGAAAGCGCATTTAAGAAAAAGTTTTATAAAATAAGACCACTCAATTCAATTTTCATAAAACAATAAAAAAAAAATACAACCGAGTCGAAGAAAATTACAAATTTCTAAAGTATAAAAAATTTCGTAGGCTATCCTCAAAAACGGCAGAATTTACACCGATTTTAGAAGAAATGTGAAAAGACACTTGCTTTATATATATATATATATATATATATATATATAGCTTAAGGGTTTTCTCAAAATAAATAAAAGAAAGAAAAAAAAAATTAAACAGTGACATACGAAGTGCCCTCTATGATTTCAAGAAATACAGCAAACTTATCAGAGTAGATATCTCATCTCACAGAGTCCTCAGAGGATATAAGAATGATGTAACAAAATAATAATATTAAATAATAATAATTTAAAATAAAAATTTTCTGTCTACTCTCGCAAATAAAGCCCAACAGCCCCCCCCCCCCCCCCCACTTCACTTTTTTTTTTTTACTTACGTGTACATTATCTCCCAATAAGTATTTGGAGATTGAACATTTTCAAATTTAGACGTTCTGTAAAAAATTTGGAAAATTTTTTTAGAAATTATTTTGAACCTTTGGGACCATAAAGAACGTGTTATACCTTATAAATTTCAGAAGAAGTTTTGTCCTGAACAAGTAAAAAAGACCTGTAAAAAAAAAAAAAAAAAAAAAAAATCAAAATGTTATTGATAAACCTGAAAAAATAATGCTTGAAATACATTTTGGCTATTGTATGTGATTATAAGGATTTTTTTTTTTTTTTTTTTTTTTTTTTTTTTTTAATCTATATACATATTTATGAGGCTACTACATATATTTAGGGCGATAGAACAATTTCTTTAAAAAATCGCAAAAAAAAAAAAAAAAAAAAAAAAAAAAAAAAAAAAAAACAAGCCACTCTTTTAATTATAACACGTAAGGTGTTAGACCCATTGAAAAGCTATTTTTAGTAAACTTGGCATACTACGTTAGACACAACATATTGCAATTAGAATGCAAAAATGTTAAATATATTAGGAAATATCGGCATTTTAGCTAAATAATGTTTAACTACGCATGCTCAAGCTTATGCAAAAGTAAATTCCTTTGCATAATTCAATAGCCAAAGGTATTGAGTTACTTGCATGAAAAAAAAAGTGTATGTTCAAAGAATTCTGAGGGATAGAATGAGCAGAATTTCAGTTCCTCTCAAAATCAAAGCTAAATTGTAAGGACATTTTTCTTTTGATTCAATCAATGCTCGATGGTAATACAGTGTTCATTGATGTAAATAAATATTGATACCTTACCATCTTCCTATTTTTTGAGAGGAATTGAAATTCTGTTCATTTTATAACTCATAAATTTTTAGAATTTACACAATATTTTCTGAGGGTTTTGATAGAAGTAGCTCAATACTTTTGGCTATTAAATTATGCAAATGAAATTTTTTAAAAGTTTGCACATGCGTAGTTAAAAAACATCTAAGACACTCTAAGACAAAATAAATAAATAAATAAATAAATAAAAATAAAATAAAAGACGCACTAAGAAAGTGTTATCCGAATAGGACGAAAATTGGTAGATGTGATGTACATGTGGAGAAAAACAAATGATTACTGTTTCAGAAATTTAGGAGATTTAATCAAGAGAAAGAGCTTCACAAAGTGAACAAGTCAAGAACGTGTTGGCTCTCTTCTGGCCCTTATGTAAGCAGTTATTCGGCTTGGAATTAATTGATAGAGTTGGCAGATGGCCTCCTGGGAGATATCGTGCCAAATTCTGTCCAATTGGGGTGTTAGTCTGACAAAATCCCGAGCTGGTTGTAGGACCCTTTTCATGATGTTCCAAACGTTCTCAGTGGTAGAGAGATCCGGTGACTTTGCTGGCCAAAATAATGTTGGGCAAGGAAGAAAACAAGCAGTAGAAACTATCTTCGTACGTGGGCGGGCACTATCATGTTGAAATATACGCTCAAATTTCGTGATATGAAGGACAACAAAACGGGATGTAGAATTTCGTCGACGAACCACTCTGCTTAAAGATGGTGCGGATTGCAACCAAAGGGGGTCCTGCTATGAAATGAAATGGCACAAACACCATCACTTCTGGTTGTCGGGCCGTATGACTGGTGACAGTCAGGTTGGAATCCCCCTTTTTTCGGGGCGCTTCCAGACGCGTCTTCGCTGGTCATCGGGGCTCAAATTCAAGTGGGACTCATAAATGAAGACATTTCTACTCCATTCAGTAACATTCCAGGTCGAACGTGTCCGATATCACTGCAAACAGGCTTGTCAGCGTACAAAGTTTAACAGCAGTCGGCACGAGGGGCTCCGTGAGCTCAACCCCATTTCTCTGAGCCGCCTGTTAATGGTATTTGAAGTCGCTGAAATACCAGTTGCATGTAGGATCGACAATAACGACGAATTTGGGGCTTTGAGTACTGCTCTGACGATTGATCGGTTCTTACATTCTGTCCTATCTCTGCTTCCTTCTTAACACTATGTTCGGCCATGGTTCACCCATTCCTGCCAACATCATCTACTAGTGGCATCGCTCCTATTGAAATGTCAAAGGATTCGCAGATTAGACGAACCGGCTTGTTTGAGCCCAACTACACTCCTCTCTCAAAGGCTGACATCTGCGCTTATTGCTTGCGCACCTGTATGCCAGGCATAGTTACTGTCTATCTGAGTGGACGGAATAAAATTCTCAAAGAATATATGACCTGGAATAAAAATTTCTCCTCTTTAATATCCTGTCAGTTGCGCAGTTAAAATGCGCTGTAACGTCACATGTTCATTCATTGGCCGCCAAACTTTAAAAATTTGCATTTTCCATCGAAACCTGTATGCGTCCAAACAATTTGTGTCCAATTTGCATTACTCCTTCTTGGTGAGTCATTTTTTTTTCTTTGTCCCAGAGTGTATTTAGAAATGCTCATATTTCGTAAGATATTTAACATTTTCCATTCTGATTGCAGTATGCTGTGTCTAACATAGTACGCCAAGTTTCCCAGTAAAAATGACTTTTTACTGGGTTTAACACGCAATTTTTTTTTTAAAGAAATTGTTATATCTCCATTCGATTTAGTAATTCGTTTTATTACACTCTATGAAGTACTTAATAAAAAACTACATAAAACTTTCTTTTTTAAACGTAATATAATAAACATATACACTTTGTATTTTACTGCGATTTATTATATGAAATAAACAAGTTATATTTTAATATATGAAATAAAACTGTTTATTTGTTACATCACAATTATGTAATAAAAATATGCATTCTTTATTGTGTAATTTCACCTTTATACGGAATTACTGCTTTAATGAGAATTACTCACATTTTCATTTTGATTCAATCGATGGTAATACAATGTTTGCTGATTGTAAATAAATATTGATAAAACCCACTATCTTTTTTTTTTTTTTTTTTTTTTTTTTTGAGAGAGAGAGTATTTGAGAGGAATTGAAATTTTGCTCAGTGTTTATTCTGTCTCTCATAACTTTTTGAATTTCCACGATATTTATTTGAGATTTTCATATAAGTAGCTCAATACTCTTGGCTATTAAATAATGCAAATTAAAAACTTCAGCCTGCGTAGTAATTTCTTTAATAAAAATGATGCTCATATTTCGTAACATTATTGCATTCTGTGTCTAATGTAGTATGTCAAGTTTATGCTGGGTCTAATACTGTACGTGTTTTAAAAAAGTGGCAATGTTTTGCAAAATTTTAAAGAAACCGATATATCTCCATGAATATACGTCATACCCCCAAAAACATTTGTACAGATTAGAAAAATTCTCATAATCACATGCTATAGCCAAAACACATTTCAAGCATTACCCTTTACAAGGTGATCGAAAACATTTTGTTTTTTGTTTAATTTTTTACTAGTCCCTTTTCTCCCCTTGGGGCAAAATTTTGCTGAAATATATGAGGTATAACATGTTTTTTATACTTTTAAAGTTTCAAGATACTTTCCAAAGAATATTTTTACATTTTTAACAAAACGCCTCAATTCGAAAGTGTCCATATATATATTGGCAGTTAGTGCACAACGTCACAATATGAAAATATATTTGTTTTGCCCGGAAAAAAGTCCGTAGGCTTTCTTACCTAAATTTAGCCACGTACATGTTCTTATTAGAAAAATATTTTGGTGAATTGCAGAACTTGATGTTATAAAGCAAAAGTATTAAAGTAAAATATTGAATTTCTTGTTCATGTCTGAAGTTATTCAGTATGAAAATATAGACGATGCCAATGTAGAAGAGAAAATCTTAGATGTTCAATTTCCTTTTCGTGCATGTCATTTTTCTGTATCATGATATTCTGATAAAATGAAGGCAAACCTTGAATAAAATTTCTTGGATAATCCTGGATAAAATAATGTTTATAATAAAATTGTTAGCTATATCTTGATGAATTTGAAACTGTATGTGAACTAATAAACATTACTTTAAGGACTAATAAGAACTAATATCGAACAAGTTTGATTCGTGTTTGTGCATTGTGGATGTAGTTATTAGTAATATCGAAGGTGATTCTCCATAATGTAATCATGGAATCTATAGGGATTTATGATGCAAAATTTGTACATATTATTTATTTCAAAAGAGAATAACAAAATCCATTTTTAACTAAAAGATTTCTTACTAATGGATTAAATTAATTTCTGGGAGGGAGCGAATATAGGTGATAAAAATAAAGTATTATTCCATATTTCATCTGAATAAGGCAAAACAATCATAAATTACACTTCAAATATGCCTATTATGAAAATTTTTACCAAATAATTTGCTCAACATTACAAATTTTTACAAACATAAAATTTTAAAAGTGTTTGTTAAAATATACTGAAAATTCATGAATAAAACTGAATTTTAAACCTTGAAAATACAGTTATGTACTATTTATTACAAAATTGAGCATTAGAATTCATTTTTAACGGAAATATTTCTTACTAAGGATTAAAAATCAATATTTGCAAACTACCGAATGTTGGCGATGAAAACCAAGTGTTATATTTTAGAAATTTCCAAGGAAATATCTATATTATTGCATATTTCACCTTAATAAAGTAAAACAATCATCATTCTTCAGATAAACCTATTGTAAATATATTTTTGCAAGAAAGTTGCTCAACATTCAAAATTATGCAAAACATAAATATCGTAAAATATCTGTTTATTTTTTTTCACAAAAAACTAAAAATTCATCAATAAAACTGAATCGCAATAGTTTATACAACTTTTATATGTTATTTATTTCAAAAATGAGTAACAAAATCTATTTTTAACTAAAAGATTTCTTACTAATTGTTCAAATCGATTTCTGAAAGGGAGCTTATATAGGCGATGAAAGCAAAGTATTATTTTTTTAAATATCCATGGAAATCCCTTTAAATCCCATATTTCATCTGAATAAGGCAAAAAAATCATGATTTATATTTCAATTAAGCCTATTATAAACAATTTTACCATATATTTACAAAAAATTTGCTCAACATAAAATTTGGAAATTTTAAAAAGTAATATTTTGTTTTCATCACCAATATTCGGTAGTTTGCCATTACTCATTTTTAGCTATTAATGAGAAATTGGCTTTTTTTTTATTGTTGTCCCTGTAAACAAACTAGTTGTACAGGGCCTATTAATGACATTTTAAATAGGGAACATTCCACAGGGAACATGAGTGTATCATTTTTTAAAAATTCTCAAAATATTTACGGATGACAGGAGCCGGAGACAAACAGATAGAATGGTAGACAGACAGATACACAAATTGAAATCATATTCCTAATCAACTAAAATTAGAAGAAAGTGTTAAAACGCTTACTGTAAACGAAAGTGCTATTCCATCAAAGTTTTATTAACAGCTTTTCATGTAACTGAATATTTTTGTCTGGCCCTGTAAGTCTAACGTTAATCATACTATATTATGTATAAGGCTTTCTTTTGTACATACGAATACTATATTTCAATTGCATTAAGTTTTGTGCAAAGTAAAATTATTAAAATTTTGTTTATAAAAATAACTCTCATACAACGCAATGCTTTGGAGTACTTTCAAGTGCCCCTGTACGCAAACAAGTTAGAAATGTACTCTATGTTAAAAAGGAAAGATCCGATAGGGAACTTGAATAACATATAAAAATTTCATTAAAGTTTCTGTACAGTAAAGGTATTAAAATATAGTTTATAGAAACTCCTCTCATAGAACACAATGCTTTCGAATACTTTTGGGTGTCCCTTTACACAAACCGGAAGAGTTATTCACTCCATTTTCAATAGGGAACATCCGATAGTGAACTTGAAAATATATATCAGTTTGAAGAAATTCCATAAATATTTACGGGAGTTAGAGCGCAGAAAAAGAGACAGACACACAGACAGGCAGAAGAACAGTCAGACAGATACACAAATTGAAATCATATTCACACTTAAAAAATTTAGAAAGTGTTAAAAACGCTTAATGTAAACGAAAGTACAATTCTCGCAATTTTTTATTCATAGCTCTTAATATAACTGAATATTTTTTTGCCACCCTGTAAATCTAATGCTAATCATGCTATATTCTGTGCAAAGCATTCTGTTGTGCATATAAATAACAGATCAATTTCCTAAAACTTCGTGGAAAGTTAAGTTATAAAAATTTGATTTATAGAAATAGCTCTCATAGAACGCAATGCTTTGGAAATACTTTTGTGTGTCCTTGTACATAAACCAGTGGTGGTATTTACCCCATTTTATACAAAAAACATCCAATAGTGAACTTGAATAACATATTCAAATTTCATTAAGATACGTGCATAGTAAAGGTATGAAAATACGGTTTATAGAAGTAACTCTCATAGAACACAATGCTTTGAAATACTTTCGGGTGTCCCTGTACACAAACCAGTAGAGATATGAGATCCATTTTCAATAGGGAACATTCGATAGTAAACTTGAATAACATATATCAGTTTCAAGAAATTCCATTAATATTTACGGGAGTTAGAGCGCGGACAGACAGACAAACCGAAGTCCTTAACACTTTTCAACCTAGTTGGAAACTGTTAACAAGAAAGAAAAATCATGCAGTACGCATTGATTAGTAACACTTTCCAACTGTACGTAATTCTTGTATCGTATAGCATTTAATATTCTTTGCCTACGTTATCATACAACAGATAGAAGGACTGAAAAATCTATAGTCTAATTGATTTAAAATCATTCTGAGGCATTTTGGAAAGTGTTAAAAAGGCTTAACGAAAAAGAAAATGCAGCTATTAGATTATAATTACAGCTTTTTATCTCTCTGAATATTTTAGTGTAGCCCTGTAAATCAGAAAGTTAATCGTATCATATTCTATACAGAACATTATTTTAAAATATTAACAATACATGTCAATGTTTTTCTGGTTTTTACAGTAGAAAGCATCGGCTTTTTTTTTTTTCGACTCTGTACACAAACTAGACGTACAGGACATCTTAATGTCATTTGAAATAGGGAACATTCCATAGTGAACTTGAATTTTCAAAATATTTCCGGACGCTAGGAGCCGGAGACAAACAGATAGGAAGATAGACAATCAGACAGAAAAATACACAAATTAAAATCATATTCTCACTAAAATTATCAAAAAGTGTTAAACTCTTAGTGTAACAAACGTGCAATTCCAGCAAATTTTTATTAATAGCTCTTAATGGAACTGAATATTTTTGTGTGGCCCTGTAAATCTAATGCTAATCATGCTATATTATGTAGAAGGCATTCTTCTGTGCATACGAATAATATATTTCAATTGCATTAAGCTTATTGCAAAGTAAAATTATTAAAATTTGGTTTATAAAAATAATTCTCACAGAACGCAATGCTTTGGAATACTTTCAAGTGTCCCTGTACACAAACCATTTAGAAAAGAAATGTACTCTATTTTACATAGGAAACAACCGATAGAAAACTTGAGTAACATATTAAAATTTCATTAAAGTTTCTGCACAGTAAAGGTATCAAAATAAGGTTTACAGAAACGCCTCTTATAGAACACAATGCTTTCGAATACTTCTGGGTGTCCCTGTACGCAAACCATTAGCGGTATTTACTCCCTTTCCAATAGGAAACATCCTATAGTGAACTTCAATAAAATATATCAGTTTGAAGAAATTCCATAACTATTTACGGGAATTAGAGAGAAGAAAAACAGACAGGGAGACAGACAGACGGACAGAAGAACAGTCAGAGAGATACACAAATTCAAATCCTATTGACACTTAAAAAATATTAGAAAGTGCTAAAAACGCTTAATGTAAACGAAAGAACAATTTTAGCAAATTTTATTAATAGTTCTTAATATAACTCAATATTTTTGTGTCACCTTGTAAATATAATCCTAATCATGCTATATTTTATGCAAAGCATTCTTTTGCGTATATGAAAACCATATTTGAATTTCATAAATTTTCGTGTGAAGTGAAGCTATTAAAATTTGGTTTATAGAAATCTCTCTCATAGAACGCAGTGCTTTGGAATACTCTTGAGTGTCCCTGTACACAAACCAGTTGTGGTATTTACTCCATTTTATACAAGAAACATTTGATAATGAACTTGAATAACGTATTTCAATTTCATTAAGATTTGTGTACAGTAAGGGTATGAAAATATGGTTTATAGTAATAGCTCTCATAGAACACAATGCTTTGAAATATTTTCAGGTGTCCCTGTACACAAACCAGTAGAGGTATAAACCCCATTTTCAATAGGAAACATCCGATAGTAAACTTGAATAACATATATCAGTTTCAAAAAATTCCATAATTATTTACGGGAGTTAGAGCGCGGACAGACAGACAGACAGACAAACCGAAGTCATGAACACTTTTCAACCTTGTTGGAAAGTGTTAACTAGTATGTTGTTGCCATCGCTAAACCTTCTTTTATATTTTTCAGTACAATTTCCCGCAGTGCAAATTATCTATTAAAATTATTTTCCATGGTGAGTGCAGACGATTTTAATCTTAGAAAAATATAGTACTACATAGCGAAAGAAAGGAAATTGTGTGTCCTACAGAGAGCGTTTTTTTTTTTTTTTTTTTTTTTCCCCTGGGTTAAAACATAGACTTATTATAACAGTGAACGGGACAATGCCAATCTTTTTTGTATGGCGAAGATCTCTCATATAAAAGTCACTTGACACTATGAACTATAGTAATCCAAACTGTCCAACATTGGTATTTTCTCGCCAAGCTCTAAACTCTGCTTTCTCTTACGAAGATGATAGCTTTTCTTTTTCTTTGAAAGTTCATTTTAAAATTTTAAAAATCAGATTTTTTTTTAATATAAAAAGAAATTTATCGCTTGAAATCGTGATTGGATGTACCGTAAAACGCCCCAAAAATTACATAAATTGAGGATTATATTTTGCAGGAAAGTTTTTTATTATATATATTTTATTATTTCACATTTTTTTTTAAGTAATTATTTTTATAAAATGCTTGTAATTGCTATATTTAATTCTTTAAATTGAATTAGTTTAAATATATTATACCATACATTAATTTCAAAAATTTCCATGATTATTTGTGGGAGTTAAAGCGAGTATAGATAAGCTTAAGTAATAAACACTTTTCAACTTTGTTGGAATAAATTTCAACAGCTGTAGTGTTTTATACAAGTTTTTGCTGTATCTTTTAATAATAATAATAAATATTTATATTCAAAGCAAAAAATTGCTAATAACTTGTAATGCCAAAAGAGGTAACCTTTTTTTCTTATAGTCAGCTGTTTCATCTTTGCCACATTTCCTTATATTTCCAGAATAATGGAATGCTCCGTCCAATTTTATAATAGGTTAAAATAGGGGGAAAAAAAAAACTTCCCCCCCCAAATTATCACAGGTCTGTAGTTCAACTACTCGTTTTAAGGAATCGAATAGACGAGTTTTTTGAAAATTACTCACATAGAAAATTTTGATCGCCCGGTCGGAAGGAGTACTTTCTTCCCCTGGGATGCCCGATGCTCCTTCGATGCTTCGATGTATAGCATATTGAAATTTTGACATAAATTAATTAAGCTTTCACTAAAAAAATATTTATAATACTTAAAACACAATTTATGACAATCCATTATCTATTATCAACCAAATATATATATCATGGTTGACTTTTACTATTACGCATTTTTTTTTTTACAATGGTTGGACAAAAATATTGTTTACAAAAAAAGGCACGACTGCGATACCTGTTGGGTGATATGCACCTAACCCTAATCAGCACTAACTTTTATCTAGCTCCAACGAAATATTAATTTATATTGAATTCCGTTTTTTGGATCGGGAGATACAGCGTTCACAAAGTGTTAATAACATACACACTCACAGTCACAGACAAACTTTTCCTAAAAATAAATGACCAAATCCTGTTCAGGCCATCTAAAAATGTGTAAATGTATCGAAAACTGCAAGTCTAAAAATTCTCAATACTTTTTTCTTATGCAGTTCAGTAAGGTAATAAATTAAATTTCAAAGTATAAATTTCAAATTGAAAGGTTCGAAATTTTCGACTGATGAGGTTGAGCTTTTAAAATTGAGACCACATATAATTTTGTATTTTTCATGTGAACTAATGTACACCTTAACAAAAAAGAGTGGAACATTAAATATGAAAGAATATGAACAATTCTAAAGTAGTGTTAATTGTCCTACTAGGTAACTATTTCTTCATTTGTGAAAAATGCTGAATTATGGTGTAGAAACAGTCAGTTGATATGTTTTTGAAAGGAATGGTTTTTAGAATATGGATTGTCATAAATTGTGTTTTAAGTATTATAAATATTTTTTTAGTGATTAATTTGTGTCAAAATTTCAATATGCTATACAATTTTTTGAAAAAAAATCTGTTTTGTGCTTGAAGTAGATGTAGTAGTAATGGTTTTATATTGAACTATGTCTATTTAGATGTTAAAGTATGACTTCAGGGCAATAGTTGAAATTATTTTTAAACTAAATTGGTATTAAAAGCAGCTTTTTAAAAGAAATTTAACTTAAAGTATTTCTGCAACATTTTGTTTCAAATATAATTTGTACATTTAAGTATTTGTAACATTAAAATACAAAATGTTGGTTTTAAAATATTACAGTTTGGAAAAAGTAATGGAAATGTTTGTGTAATTCTTCACTTTTTCGAAACAATACATAGTAAAAAATCATACTTTAAATGTTATATAATAATTAATATTTAAATTAGGAAAATAAAAAATATAAAACTTACAGAAAACAATTCTAATAAGATATATATATTTTCTTTTTTTAATGTTCTTTATTTAAGTTGCTTTTATTTATTTTTATTTATTTAATTATTTTCTTTTTAGTAATACAGTAAAGCGCCGTTTATACGTCTTTCAAGGGACTGAAGTAAAAGGCCGTCTAAACGAAAAGACGTACAATCGAAATTTTCATTACTACAAATTTAATCACGCTTAAGCAAAATTTATATCAAAATACTAATTAATAAAGTTTCTCAAGTTAGTAAATGTATATCATACTTTTTTTTAGGACGATAATTTAAAAAAAAGAGATTTGTTACAAAAAGTGAGAAAATTCATGCTATTAATGCATGACTAGGTACTAATTACATATATCATTTATTGAGTATTATACTACATTTCTTAAGAACCATATGAAAACATTTTGAATATTAATTATATATACTGCGTATCTTTAATAATAAGCATACGATTTACGTCCATACAGATAGTTATTTAACAACATTAAAAATCTTTAATGTTCATCTGATTTGCTGCTTGTCTATGAGTCTACTGTGAATTCAATGGATTCTTTGATAAGTATTCTTCGATCCTTTCTGTGTTCTTCCATTTAAGATGTTTTCTAGGAAAAACCCGTGTTATTTAGAATGGAAAATAATGGCAGATCGAGAAATTGTGCAAATTTTAGGAAAGCGGAAAAGACGTATAACTGATATTAGCGGCGTATAAACGAAGAATTTTCGCATTAAAATGAATAGGAATGATTCGGGACTTCACTAAAAGGACGTATAAATGTAAAAGACGTATAAAAGGTGCTTTACTGTATTAAGCAAGAGAATTGACAAAAATTTTAAAGTATACTTCAACGCACATAATTTTACTAAAATGTATATGTACTAAAAAAAAAAAAAAAAATCTTTATTACGCATCCATCCAATTTCTCTTATCACAAATTAAATAATTTTCAAATGTTATGTCATTTAAATTGAGGAATATTAGAATATTGCTTGTCCAGCCACCAACTGCGCGATGCATTTCATTAACCAGTATACCCAATTACGTACTTATAACACTCCTCATGGTTGAGTAAGCACGCGGTATAAACATCAATCGGAAGGACTCGATGTGTTGTAAGCAAAATCAGGAAACGCTTAGGGGAAGAAACCAGAAGTTTAAACGGCTGAAAAACCACTGGAGCAGGGAATCGAAAATCTACTGACTTGATCTCGTTAGTGCCCACCGTGTCCTACTGGTGATTAAGCATACACCAGGAAAGCACTACACTCTTAATTCAATTACTATACAAAACATGGAACTTCCCCTCTTTGGAATGAGGGACTGGGTTTAGTTTTTGGATTTTCCCCCTGTGCTACGGACGGGGGGGGGAGGGGGGATGCTTTTAGTTGGATGATTGAGTAATGAAACTTCGGTCAGACAGGGCTTGGAGGAATTGGATCGTATTTGAATCAATCTTCGGGAGGAAAGTATTATTAGAATGAAGATTCAATTGAAAAAAAAAATAGTAATAATAGTATAAAATAAAATAATAATAATAATAAATTGAATAGAACTTATACGACTAGTCAACTGAAAGCGATACCTAGAAGCTGAATTTTGATAAACATAACTACTTTCAACTTCTCAAAGTAAAAAAAAAAAAACGATTTTAATTATTCTTATTTCAGAAAAATAAATAAATAAATAAAAAGATAATAATAATTAAAATAAATATATTGCTTTTTTTTTTTTTATGGAAACATGTTTGTTTCCATGTTCCTATTTTGTATTAGGAAATGTTATCAAAAAGATTTTTAGGCTCACTCATTTATTAATTACTAAGCAATCTTATGTAAAACGAACCTGTACTCGGGCTTCCGTAAGTTCTGTCCTCATAGCAATTTCTTCTCTCGTATAAATATCTGGATAATGTGTTTCTTGAAAGGCTTTTTCTAGTTCTTTAAGTTGTGCACTGGTAAATGTGGTCCGGATTCGACGTTGCTTTCGCTTCTCTGTTAGGACGCCTTCGTGCACAGGATATACTTTGTAAGGTTGAAGGCCTGCAGCTAGGAAAACAATTAGCATTAGCTTTAAAGGAAAGTAAAATATGTTTATATATACACTAAGGGACAAGAAAAAAAAAAAAAAAAAGCCGCACTTGGATAATTTTTATTTTTCCTTTGCAAAATATCCAATTTAATTAATTAAAAATAGTGATAAAACGGGTCGTGATTTTGCCGGATATCACATATCCGTATCCAGCAGACATTACTGTTTCAGATATTTGATATCCGGTAAAATCATTATCTTTCACATCCCTACATTTAAATTTTAAAATTGGGGAGATTTTTGCAAAGAGAAATGAAAGTATCCGAGAGTGGCTTTTTTTTTTTTTTTTTTTTTTTTTTTTTGTCCGTTAGTGTATATATATGTTATAAATTGCGGCTTAAAGATTTTAAGCCAGAATTAAGAAATACATTTTACTTTATACGTTTTAAAGCCTATCTGAGCTAGTACTTTTTCACTTTAGCTTATTTCTTGATAAGTTAAATATTCTGTAAACAATATACAGGGTGGTTCCAAACTATATGTCAAAAATGTAAAGGCATGTAGAGGGGACCTAAATAAGCAGATTTCGTATAGGAATGTGTGTGCGGTAATGCTGCCTTGAGCCGCTAGAGAGCGTTGATGACTCCGGTGTATAAAAGCGCTTCGATAACTGGATTCCTCATTTTCCCCACGGATCTCGATTAGCATGCATCGTTTCGCCAATGCGGAGCTGGCCGACATGCATTTTATGTATGGGACTGCACAAAGAAATGGATTAGCACAAGGAAATGGATGAATCCAGCTAGCGAAACGCTTTTACACGACGCAGTCATCAGCGCTCTCTACCGGCTCAAGGTGGCATTACCGCACACACAATCCTACACGAAATCTGTTTATTTAGGTCCCCTCTACCTGTCTATACATTTTTGACGTATAGTTTAGGACCACCCTGTATGAATTATTAAAAAAGACAAAATCAAGTCGGTCGTGAAATGCTTTTTAGTTGATATGAAGGAGCATTTTTTTTTTCTTTTGCTTCGAATATCATAGAAAATATAAAAATAGGTACTTTTTTATTTAGCTTTTTTTCCCGTTTTAATATTAAAAGTGTCGTAGGAAATTTTTGATGATTTTAGAAAAAATCTAAAATTTTGTCTGTTTAAGAAAGATTTAAATGTAAAATGGACATGCTAATGTTTTTATTCTGATAAAATTTATAAAAATGATCTTCCTGATTAAAGTTAAAAAGTGTTTTTGTAAGAGATTAGCAATGATACCGAACACTAGAGTGGCTAATATATGTATAAAGAATTGTATTCGTACCAATCGCTTTTTCCATAATGCAGCATCGATTTTTACAAATTCTACATATGCGTCGTTATTTCCTTTAATATTTCTCTTTTGTATAATGTATTTCATTTTGTGGCTAAAAGAAGAGAAAAATACACTTAGTGAAAATTCGCATTTTTGAACTAAAAATATAAAAGCTTCAAACGAAAATAAGAACTCTTTTAACGGTTATGAATTTTCTGAACGTGAAAATGAATTTAAAAAATGTTATTTTGGAAACAATTTTTCCCATACGATAACATACACTATACATTAGCTGTCGGTGGAATTGAGTCTTAATGTCGCGGTATTGTTTATATTAAGCTGCCATTTCCTCTCTTGCTTAAAAAACTTAATGTTATTAAATTAAACATTAATCATTTTCCAAATAAATTACGATTCATTAATTAGTAAGGTTGAACTCAAGTATTGTGTTGTTGGCCACATAACATAAGACAAAGAGAAAAAATCTATCGAAATCTTTAAAATAGTCTCAAACATTTTAAAGTTGAATAGAAAATCAAGCAATTGACTTCTTTCGATAAACATTTCTTTTAACTCGTAATCCTTCTTTATTTCTTCTTGTGTGACTGTGTGATGCTCCCATTCAATTACTGAAGAGGCGAATAACGCTTGGAATCCAATTACTTTCCCAATCAATCTTAGCAAACACGTGGATTCAAATGGTTTGGTATTTGCACGTATTGAAATATTGTTTCGAATTTCCCAAAATAAATTCTTTTTAATTGCATCCCTTGCATTTCTATGCCATACTTGCCAACCTAACCCGGAACATTGTTAGTTACCGTACACCACTTAATTTTTAGAGCAATTTTCTTCAAATATATTAAATAAGAAGAAAAGTACTCTAAAATAATCTGGTGTGTCACTCACACGACTTTCTTTTACCCTGAAATTTAATACTAGAAATACAGGTTGCAGATTAAGAGGTAAGATAACGAGTACTGTTATGTAAACCTGTGTTAAACAATTCAAATTAGGCTTCGGAAGAGTTTTATATGATAATTAGTTCTGTGTGAGGGGGCTACCGCCTTCCTCAACCCCAGTTTCATTAATGCACCGACATTTATATAGAATTTAATTCGGCTATTAAAAAATAATACTGTTTTTAAAAAATAATTTATTAAAATTATTATTTAAAAAATATATATCTTTTATGATAATGCAGACAATTTCCATATTAGAGAAGTAGTATAACACTAAATATACCAAAAAAAATTTTTTTTTTCGTTAAAAGTAAAAAAAAAAATCGATAAGTTTGTTTTAAATTATCGCAGATCGATGGTTCAACCATTCGATTGGCGAGCTCTTTTGAAAGATATCCATCATGAAAATTTACTCCCCTCGAGGGGGGGGGGGCTCCTACATACGCAATTTTTTTTTCCCAGTTGACTATCTCTATTACAAAAAATATATATTTGTTTCATTTGGTTTAGTGCAGTCTATAGACGTTAAACTCTACTTACCTGCAATTTCCCCCATAGACGTAATGTATTAGAATTCTCTTGATTGTCTCTGTACACGAACCATTTGCTTGATCTTAACGAAAAGCTTACTGTAGCATCCTTATATGATACACATTTAGAATACCAAGTTTGAGCTTTCTGCCATAATTTGTTTTTGAGATATGCTGATAACAGATAGAGACACACACATACATACACACAGACCATTTGCTAAAAACATGATTTTCGTATTCAGGGGACCTCAGAACATGTAAATATAACAAAAACTCGCGTTTGAAAATTTGGCCCAAAAACAATACTTTCTCTACCTTATGGGTAAGAGAAAGTAAAAAGACTGGTGTGAAAAAATAGGCCGAAAAGGGCGGGACTAACAATCTTCCGGGTTAGGTTGGCAAGTATTCTATGCTTTACAGCGCTATCTAGGATCAAAACTAACTCTTATTTGTCTGAATAAAACTTTTTATTGTAAGAATCCTTGTAATACAAACCGAACTCTCGTAAGTCAATTATTTAACTTTATATTAAAGTTTAAAAGGCGTCAGAGACTTTTGACTCACCCTGTACAGTAAAATTTAAATTCCAAAGCGAGCAATTCTTTCAATATTCACCTTAAAATATACTTGATATGTTTACGAAATATAATTAATTCCCTAGGCGTTAAAAAGAAAATGATGATGTTAATACGAAAATCATCGTTTATGATAAAAAGCGCATTATTGTAAAGGAAACTGAAGATGTTTTAAGTCCTGCAGAAGGAAATGTTTTATATACTTTATCATAACCAACTGACAGTTTTATGCAAATGAGTTGTTGTATCAAAGTATTCCCGTCAGAGGATAATAAAAAAATAAAAAATAAAAAAATAAAAAAACTGAGTTCCTGAAAAAGTAGCATAAGCGATTTACTTGAGATCTTGAGAATATATGGGGAGAAAATGTAATTTGAAGAACTTGATTTGAAGAACTGGGGTTGATAGTAAGAGCTCGGGTACATGGAGAAAGTATTAGCTGCGCATGTGAAACGTTCAGGAGCACCTGTAGTGACAGTGTATCAAAATCGCACTATTAGACAACAGACTTGGTCTGAAAGGGTATATAATGGTCGTCACCGAGTTAGGAATGAACAGAGAATTTTTGAATTGGAACAGAAAACAGAACAATAACAGTACAGTAAATTGTCGCAGATCTTAACCAAGAATCGTCTCTAATTGTCTCTGAGCGCCCACCCTTCGTAGGGCACTAAAAGCCGAGGTCCAGTGCAAGCTCAGTAAAATGACTGCTCAATGCAAAAATGTTCCATAACATTTGAAATGGATGGTGGATGTCATAAATTATTTCATAAATTGCTGCCTTCAAATTATGCATATTTGCATGCATATATCCATTGAAATATAACAATTATTACAATAGAGTACATAAAATTATCTCAAAAACTATTTAACCCTTTATCTACTGACGGTACTTATAAGTACCACCCACTTCAAAATTACATAGAATAACCATTTTTACGAATATTCTGATGGTATTTAGCAAGAACACTCCTTTAATTCCATTCTTCCAGGATACATGGCAGTATGGGTTCTGTGATAAGTATTTTAGCTGGGAAGGCGGATAGTTTTAAAACTGAAGTTGCGTTTTCAGAGGCCATTTTGATCGGATTACCAATATTGTCATTTTTGTTTCGCAAAAGTAGTTAAAGTCAAAAGTTAAGTTCCTTATTTTTTTTATATGTTAGTTAAGACCTTAGAAAACGATTTGACTATTTATTTTAAGTGAACAGTGTTTATACTTGATTTTACAGTTGAATAACTTTGTGGAATTATAAGTACCGCCAGTACACTGGTTAGAGAAGCACTTCATGTTTATTTTTTATCCGTGTAGTTTGCTATTGTATTTCATTGTTTTGTAGCGTCATTACTAAACTGTAATAGAGTTATGCTTTTTTGGCATTTATTTTTAGTTTAACTTATTTATTTCGCTTTTTCAGTTTTTTTTTTTTTTTTTTTTTTTTAATAACGTTTTCGAAAAGTTTTGAAATTTGAATCTGAGCTTGCTTTTTTTGCCACACAATTAAATGAAATATCTATTCTTTATTCAAAAATTGACAACATTTTAATTTCTTTGTGTGTAACTGAGATTTAACAATAAAAGAAGGTTTTCAAGATGTCATTATTTTTTTCCTCTTCTTATAATGCCTGGAAAAATGAAGCTCAGACTTCAAGAGGCCTTGTATTTATTACAGAGCCTACCATCTGAAAGCAGTTGTACACTAGCAGATGATTCTTGAGATGAAGAAGTCCTAGCAAATAATCTGCTAGAATTTTCGTCAGATTCTGAAGAAGACGATCAAGAGACTGAACAAGACCCAGGGAGCAGTAGTTCATGTTCATAAAATACAGTACTTCCTACCCCAGGATGCAGTAACCCATAAAAATCTGAGTTTGTGGATACCACATTTGAACATTTAGCTGCATATATAGCATATAAAGAGTAGCGAGAAAACATATCTTCTTTGGAATATAGGCATTGCATAACCAAAGGACTGCTTACAAAATCAAAATCACAACCTAAACGAAAAAGAAGACCCAAATCTAATGGCAATGAGCAAGTTTTCTGTGCAAACACGAGGAGGAAAGGGAACATGTCTGTTTGTAAAGATATCCCCTGAGAAAATCGTGGATGACATTGGCCAACTTTTGTTTTGAATCAGGGTTGTTGTGAATTTTGTGCTTTAAAAAACATTCAATCGAAACCTCACTCAAAATGCACGTGTAATGTATTTTTGTGTATTAATGAAAAGAAAATTTGTTTCTTTGAATATCATCAAATTTAAGTTTATGTGTAAAACCTGGTTTTATGTGTAAAAAAGTAAGTAAATTTTCAAAAAATTATAATTTTCAAAAATAATTTTTTTTTTGTGCTGTAACATATTAGTGTTTGCTGGTCATTAACATTTTTCAGAGTTAAAACTGCGTTAAAAAAAGTCATACGGTCTTTTTGTATTATGAGAATATTTTAGCTCTCCGTGTACTGACGGTATTTTAAAGTACCAATTTAATTAATTAGCTCTAACGGATTAAATTTCCCAAAGATGAATATTTTATTTATGTACATCCCTTAATTTTCGATGTAGTGACTAAAAAAAAAAAAATATTGCACGAAAAAAATTGCAGTACATCATAATGCAGTAGATAAAGGGTTAAAGAAAATTAAACAATAAAAATTTTCAAGTGCTCCTTGCTAAGTAACTTTTATTTTACCCCCTCGATTTTATATTGTTATCGTGTAACAGTGTATTCTAAATGTATTTCTAATTAATAACTTTGTAGATTCATTGAGAATTATTTTTTGGAGAATACTTTTATGTTTAATTCTAAAATTTTGTATTCAGTTTCAGATATCAGTGGTATAAATTATTTCGCCAAGTAATACTAAGATATGTTTCGAATATATTGTTAAACTATAATAAAACTAACTAGAGAATATAATTCGAAAATCGAAGGAAAAAAAATGAAGCAAATTATCAGAGAGCATTTAAAATTTTCTTTCTAAAATAGATTTCGAGGAATTTTTATTCTTAATATTGTTATAGTTAATGTATATGCATTTGAATTTTCGTAATTCTAAGACAGTAATTTTATAACATATGCATCGCTTTAAAAAGCATAGAAAACAGTTGCAAAAAATATTTCATTCTAACACAATAAGTTTGTTAAAAATAAATAAATAAATAAAAATTCTAATTTCTCGTCTGTAAAATTGCCCCGCTCTTCCGATGTTTGAAAGTTTAGTGTAAATATAAAAATGTGCAATCAAAGTTTAACAAAATTTATTGATAAGCAAGACAGTGTGTGTGTTTAACAAAATCTGTTAATTAATTAATTTATTTATTTATCTAAAGAAAAGCATACTGCAGAAACATCCAATTACAGTGTTGCTTGAATAAAACTATAATACAATAGATCAAACATAGACAAAAAAAAATATGAATTTAAAAGTTGAAAACACTTAGCCTTAAAAACAGTAAAAGACATGTTAAAAATATCTAAATCCTCATTAAAAATTTTGTAAAATTTCTATGATGAAAAATTGTTACATTTTCCAAATATACTGACAAATAAATGATTATTTCTAAGAGTTGGAATACAGTTAAGAATATCACTGCAATCAATCATATTATTGATAACTTTATAATAAACAAAGAAGGTCACGACGAGATTTTAAACTAGGAAGATTATAGATACTTCTCAGATGACATGAGTATAAATAAAATGACTGCTCTAGAATTAAAAAGGATCCCTAATAAGACTCCCGATTGGAGCGAACTAAACTCAAGTATAATACTTTTAACGCATGCTGATTGGAAAAATCTTTACATTTATATGCTTTAAAAATAATGCTATTGATGTGGAGTGAAAAGTCAAGTTTGACATTAAAAGTAACAGCCAAATCAATTACAGAGTCAGGAAGATTATTAATTTGATAAAAATACATTAATGCATGAGAATTACGAGAATAACTGATACTATACATTTCTTAATATTCAGGCATAATTTGTTATCAATGCACCACTGATACAAACGATCAAGATCACTTTGTAAAAGAACAGCATCAGTAACAGAACAAATTTGATTAAATAATTTCAAATCATCGGCAAACAATAAATATTCAGAAAATTTCAAAATAGAACACAGATCATTAATAAACAAAATAAAAAGCAGGGGACCCAAGTTAAATCCTTGGGACACACCTGAAGTATTTGTAAATTTATCGGAAATAGCACCCTTAAAATATATATATAGCATTCTATTACTCAAGTGGGAAAAAATCCAATCAGCAAGATTAATATGAAAACCCATACCAATCAATTTCCTAAGAAGAATCCCAAAGTCAATTGTGTCAAAGGCCTGGAAAAATCAGTGTAAAGTACATCAAGTTGATACCCATTTTCAAATGAAGAAATAATTTTGCTAGTTAAATAAAATAAATTGGTAAGCGTAGACCTTTTAGGAATAAAACCATGTTGAGCTAAAGAAACAAATTTTTTTACCTACTGAAAAACCTTATTATGCACAATAATTTCAAATATTTTAGAAAAACACATCCTCATAAGTAATATTATCAATTTTAATGATATCATGCAAAGAGCTGTCAATAAAGCTCAAATCTCTGTTATAGTCAGAGCTGTAATTATATACAGAGTTAAAGTAGTTGGCAAAAACATTAGCAATATCATTATCATTATTATAACACATATTGTTCTAGAAGATATTATTAGATAAAGTATTATTTTTATTAAAATAGGACCAAAACTTTTTAGGAATAGAAATCAGGTCATTTTTAGTATCCTGAAAATAGGAGGCATAATATTTAGCAATACTGTTCTTTAATGCAGATCTCAAGTGTTTAAAATCGGAAATGTAAGGGTCCCCCTTCTTTAAAGCAAGCTTACGAACTTTACTTTTACATTTAATTCATTTTATTGTTTCCGTGGAATACCAAAAGGTTTTTTTTTTTTTTTTTTTTTTTTTTAAACACTTTCATAGGAATCGTTTGGTTAAAAACATCATATAGATATATATAAAAGTTATGTACTGCTAAATTGACATCATTACAAGAATTCAAAAAATTCCATTCAGTTACTGAAAGCAAATGCCACATAGCTAAAAAATCAGCTCTTTTAAAACCATAATTTCTCATATTAACATTATGCTTACTATCACGTATAGGAACAAAATCAATATCAATAGACAATGCAGGGTGATGAGACTAAAGGTCTATCACGATGTTTAACCAAAATATTACAAAAATCAATATTAGATAAAATCAAATCCAAATATTTCTTGTTACAATTAGGTACTGTATTAAATTGGTTGAGATTATATATACATATACACTAAAGGAAAAAAAAAAACGCACTTGGATATTTTCCTTTTCTCTTTCTGCAACCACGAATTTTATCGTTTAAAAAGCAAATTTTTGAGCAAAATTGATTGAGCCCAGTAATAAAAACAAAATGCAATTGTCAGTCTAGGAAGTATTTCAAAAATGGCAAGGATGAGAGAATTAACGGTGCCGCAAAAAGTATTAATTTTAGAATGAAAATCAAAAAATATTTTAATACATGAGATGACAAAATAATTAAATGTTAACGAAATATTGGTGAGATGGTATTTAGCAAAATATAAAAATTTTTAAACTGGAAATTTGGCTTTAGTGGCCACGCTGATCATTCAAGCAAGATGACTGCAAGTTAAAAAGCAAATGTTTAAAAAATCGATTTGCATCATGTTCAGAAGTTAGAAAAGATTTAAAAAGAGGTGTATAGAAAACTACTTTCTTCAAAAACAGTGCGGGAATAATTAACCTATTAGCGCCCAGTGTCCATTGAGGACAGCTAATAAAATGGCACGTATATTTTTTTGCTTTCTTGGAATGATTTCTGCTTTTTAGTGACAGTTTATAGCGACACTCTAAATGATCTCTGAAAGTTTTATGTGCCTACTATTAATTATTATTTCATAATTTGGATTGTCATTTTGTGATTTTTCATTTTTTGCACATATATTTGCTTTATGCGAAGGTATATTAACTTAAATCAAGTTGAATAATGTTACAATACTTTACTATCGAGATCTTTGTCAACATGTAATAGGAAATTAATCTGTTATCTCAAAGTTTTTCTATCTCGAAGTTTTCTCGCTAGAACACTAAACGTCAATAAATGAGGATAGGCTTTAAATTTAAAACTATCAGAAGAAATGTTTAAGTTAATATATTTAACTGTCACTTGTCTATATTAATTTAGAAGTGAAATAATCAGCTAATAATATTTTGCAAAATTAATTCGGGCGTTAACGGGTTAAACAAAGCCGGTTTAAAAATAGATGATCTAAAATAAAAGCCATTATTAAGGAAAAGAATTTTTTAAGAATAAGACTTCAATTGACGAAAATTTAAAAATATTATCGGTTAATTATTGGGCTGAACTGCTTTTCTCTGATCAGTCAAGTTTAATTTATTTCGAGCTTATAAAATACTCTAGTTGGACGACAAAAATGTGACTAACTTAATGAAACTTCCCGATTAAATCAGTGATACACTCTCTGTACATTATGGTATGGAGGTGCATAACTTTTCAAGGAGTCGGGCAAGTTTTCATGCTCATGGGATCAATTAACTCGAAATAAAACACAGTCCTTGTAAAACGGGTGCCTGACCGACTATTTTGAAGGTATCTCACAAAGCAACATTCAAAAGCTGCCGTCTTCAAAAGGTATTTAAAAAAATATATGTGATTCTACTCTTCATAAAACACCAGAAAGTGAAAAAATTATCGGCTGAAATGAATTACAGCGACCATAAAAAATTATCAAAATTAAGCATATTTGGCGATTTCACACTGCTAGGCGATTAGTTTTGAGTACTTGGCGGAGAAGCAAAACACGGTTCTGTTCGTACACGGCAATCTTGGTGCTAGCGAACTTATCGCCTAACAGCGCTAAATCACCAAAAATGCTTAATTTTGATCCTTTTTTGTGGTCGCTGTAATTCATTTCAGTCGATAATTTTTTCACTTTCTGGGGTTTTATACAGAGAAGAATCACATATATTTTTTTCAATATTTTTTGAAGACGTCACCTTTTGAATGTTTCCTTGTCAGACTTTTCCGCAAACAACATTTCAAGATGATAATGTACCTTGCTATACAGAGTCTGTGGTACGTTTATTCATTCAAATTGTTAAAATTACGTATTCATTTCCATGAACACCTATAATTCTGAGAGGGGAGAGGATTCGAAATTTGCAGCCTACAGCTCTGCAAGAACTAGAAAAAATTATTTGTGATATTTGCACAGTGAAATTCCTGAAATTTATATTAAAACACTGTATAATACTATGCCATTGCGCATTAAAGCAGTAATAACATACAAAAGTGGAATTAACCCAATGCAGAATACATATTTTTATCAAGCAAGTGTTTCGATCTAACAAATAAAAATTTTTATTTCATATATTAAAATAGAACTTGTTTATTTCATATAAAAAATCATAATGGAATACAAAGTATATGTTCATTATATTACGTTTAAAAAGAAAGTTTCATGTAGATTTTTATTAAATACTTCGTTGAGTGTAATAAAGCGAATTACTAAATCGGAAATGTACATAGGTATCATTTCATCTCTTTGGTATTAGGCAAACATAACAGTTTATTTGTTTAAACCATTAGTTTTGAAGTTATTACAAATAAAATAATCTGGTGTGTCACTCACACAACTTTCTCTTACCCTGAAATTTAATACAATAAATACAGGTTGCAGATTAATAGGTAAGATAACGAGTACTGTTATGTAAACGTATGTTAAACAATTCATATTAGGCTTCTGAAGAGTTTTATATGATAATTAGTTCTGTGTGAGGGGGGGCTACCGCCCCCCTGAACCCGTTTCATTAATGCACCTACATTTATATAGAATTTAATTCGGTTATTAAAAAATAAGTCTGTTTTTAAAAAATAATTTATTAAAATTATTATTTAAAAAAATTATCTTTCATGATAATGCAGACGATTTCCATATTAGAGAAGTAGTATAACACCAAATATCCAAAAAAATGTCCATTTTATTCTCAAAATTAAAAAAAAAAAAAAAGGTACGATTTTTTTTTTTTTTTTTTTTTTTTTTTTTTCGTTAAAAGAAAAAAAATCGATAACTTTCTTTTAAATTATCGCAGATCGATGGTTCTTAAAGGTATTGGCGAGCTCTTTTGAAAGATACCCATCATGAAAATTTACTCCCCTCGAGTGGGGACTTCCCCCTCCAGGGGAGGGGGGAGGCGAGGCTCCTACATACACATAAAAATTTTCCCAATTAACTATCTCTATTACAAAAAATATATATTCGTTTCATTTGGTTTAGTGCAGTCTATAGACGTTAAGCTCTACTTACCTGCAATTTCCCCCATAGACGTAATGTATTAGAATTCTCTGGATTGTCCCTGTACACGAACCATTTGTTTGATCTTAACGAAAAGCTTACTGTAGCATCCCTATATGGTACACATTTAGAATACCAAGTTTGAACTTTCTGCCATAATTTGTTTTTGAGATATGCTGATAACAGATAGAGACACACACAGATACACACACAGACATACAGACAGACATACAGACAGACACACAGACATACAGACATACGCACAGACCATTTGCTAAAAACATGATTTTCATATTCAGGGGACCTCAAAACGTGTAAATATAACAAAATCTCGCGTTCGAAAATTTGACCCCAAAACAATACTTTCTCTACCTTATGGGTAAGAGAAAGTAAAAAAAAGTATAAGTAAATTTTTCTGCAGTGTGGTTTTTTTTTTTTTTTTTTTTTTTTTTTTTTTGAGACATGACCGTTTTGTTGGCTGAACTATCATAGCCCGTAAATGTCATGAAAGTATAATTTTGCAATACTGGAATTTTTTTTATGGGCAAAAGCCATTATTCGACCAAAATTGCTCAAACATGCCATTAAACTGACTGTATTTTTACTGTGAAATCCCTTCAAATGTAGTGTGACTTTCTTCTATATTTTCCTATACAAATTCACTCAGTAACAATAATTAAAAAAAAAAAAAAAAAAAAAAAAAAAAAAATGTGGGACTTTGACAAAATTTTGGGTAAAATGTGAAAATTATTCTAAGTTTGTCAAAACACGGAAGCCGTGGGAGTTTGATAAAATTAAGGGGAGAGAAAAAAAAAAAAAAAAAGATTTTTTTTCTAAGTTTTTTTTCGTAAAAAGTAAAAAAAATCGATAACTTTGTTTTAAATTATCACAGATTTATAGTTCAACCATTCGTTTTAAAGGTACTGACGAGACCTTTCGAAAGATACCCATCTTGAAAATTTTTGCCTTATATCACCCTGTTAAAAATTTAGAAAAAGCGGGATGGCAACGCAACCTGTAAGACGATTTTTACCAAAAGTTGATAGGCACTAATTTATGTCAAGGTGCAACTACATACCAATTTGTATGAAATTCTGTGCAGTAGTTCCAGAGATACAGTTGCCACAAAATTTTGTCACACACACACACACACACGCACAGACAGACAGACATTTTCTAAAAATGGTAAAATCGTGTTCTACAGCTCTCAAAACGTGTAAATCCATCAAAAACCCGAAATCGAAAATTTTTACGTATCCAATACTTTCTTCTATTGAAGATAGAGATTTTATTTACACATTTCATACAAATAGTGATTGATTTAGAAGAGCATTATTTTCGTAATTTAATTTTCGTTTCTAATATATACATACTTTCCAGCAGTATGTTTTTCTAGAAAAAGAATGGCAAGTGAACGTTGTTATTTTCAGAACAAACATGTCCGCTTACTCCCGATTGTTTGATTCCCATCATTTCGATACAGATATTGAATATCAAGTTGAACAACGTGTTTTTTGAACTGCCTCTTGAATTACCAAGGTAAGTTAATTAAAGATTTGCTAAGTTTTAAATTACATTTAAATATGTTTTTCATGTTTTGTTATGTTTTCTAACGCGTGCGAAAAGCGTGTACTAAGAAGCCTGCAAATACTTGTCGGATTACTGAGCCCAAATTTAAGTGTTTTCTTATTAAATAATTCATATGTATGCTAAACATAGTTCAATTTGTGCTAAACTTCGCTCCTACTTCTAGTAATCAATTGGAATAAATATACAAATATTCAAACCCAACAAAACTGATAGAGTTCATTTTAATGTTTATAAATTGCGTTATACACTTGTAAGTATAATACACTGTCTTGTACCCGCTGGTGTAGCTGAAAATATAGTTTTAAAATCTAAAATACTCAACGATATGTTATGTAACTTATAGTATGTGTTTCGTTGTCTTATTTTAGTGCATTATCTGATAAGGGAAAGTTTTCATCACTTGATTATAAATATTTTGCTAACTTTTCATTCATTAATTTTAATTATACATACATATTTTAAATAGTGTCATTCTGATAAAAGAAAAAAAAAAAAAAAAAAAAAAAACAGTTTTTGTAAAAGATGTGTAATACAAATATTTAGAAGGATACATATGCTGTTGTAGTTAGACTTTGGTACTTTTTTTTATTAGAAATTAAGCCTTGATGCTGAAAATATTGAAAAACATAGAAGTAGTGTTTCTATATATAATGATCAATAAATAGCAGTTGTTTAACTGTGATTTTCTTTTTTAATTAGTTATATTTTGTTAAAATTCTTGTACCTCGAATCATTTTAGTGGTATTCTCAATATGTTTTTCGTAGAGTCAAAATACTTATGTAAATGCCTCAATGATAATAACTCTTTCTCTTTTGAATTTTTCCCAAATTTTCTATTGAAAGAAACAAACTGAAGAGCTCAGATTTCTTATTAGTGGTTTAGGGTTGTGCAAAATACACTCCTTCTCATATTTATAAGGACACTTTATATTTTGAAATAACTAATGTAAAAATAATTTTAAACGAGATTATACTAAGTGCACTCAATATGTCTAGTATTCTAAAAACCAAAACTGTTATAATTTTTTTAATATGAAACAAAATTAATAAAAAATTATGCAAAATGTGTTTTTCTCCACGTTTTTAGATGTTCATAATTATAGGGACAATCCAGATTTTTTCGTTTTATTTAAACTACTAGAGAATAAATTATAGTTGACATGCAAATTTGTTAACTACTGGACTAGATTAATTCGTATATAAGCCTTCAATTTTTCTTGGACGGACATTACTGATAATTCCTCGAAAAAAAGAACGTTCAAGTAGTGAAGTATGATAAATGTGTTTTTTAAGTGGAAGGATAATTTCAATCCGTCGAATTTCTAATGAAATTTGAAGGTCTAAAATTGCTGAAGGAAATGTGATCAAACGTTAAACTGCTGGTTCGATAGGAGAGAGATCTGATGCAAAATCAGAGTTGTTTTACAGATATCGAAGACTCATAATTCCTCTTACTGTTGTACTCATAATGACTACTGCTGAATTTGCTCGGAATTTTTAACGAAAGGTTAGGGTCCACATTTATGCATGTTTAAAATAATTAATAATATGTTAAAATGAATAAAAAACCTGTAATAATCAATAAGCATTTAATGGGGGAAAGAACGTCTGTGTTAAAGTTGAATAAAGACAATATTAAATGGTAAAATGTTGCATTTTCGGAAGAAAAACATTTTATTCTTGATTAACCAAATGGTTTTAACAGTTACTGGCACGATCTAAAGATAGCGAAAGACAGAGCAGATTTTTTAAAGGCAGATACGAATCGGGCATTTTAAAGGTGGATCTATGGTGCTCTGGGGAGCTGCTTCTACTGAAGGCAGAATGAATTTAGTAATTTTTTCTAATATTATGAACATCAAGAGAATATCCGCAAATTTTAAACGTGGAATTATCATATTCTTGTTAGATTTTGTGGGGTAATAATATTTTTTTCAACAAGACTTACATTTTTGCTGTACTTTTAGAGCAATAGGAAATAGTTTGAAAAAGAAACTTCTGTATTATTGCCTTTAACATGGCCTAAAAGTTGAAAAAACCTTAACTTATGATATTAGAAGGGTGCATGCAAGTGGAAAGCAATTTTAAATAGTTTAAATGTATTAAGAATATCATATATGCTATATGAAATGGTATTGAAACTGAATATTTAAAAAAAAAAAAAATGTATATATATGTACCAGAGAGAATGTCTGACTCTTTAACCCTAAAAAGAGACTCCACAAAATATTAATTTAAAGAATAACTGAAAAAAATTACTAAAATTCGAGCTGTCCTTATAATTGTGAACACTTGAAAAATCATCTTTTTACCATATTTAACGTTTTTTAAGATAGAAAAACGGTAATTTTTTTTTTAAATATAGTCTATTAATGAAATTCAAATTAATAAAAAGTATATTTGTTTAAATAATAGTGTTCAGTGTTTAGTTAATATAGAAAAACGGGTGTCCTTATAATTATGAGAAGGAGTGTATAAATTACGGGTGGAATGTGCTTTCCCTACAGCTTGGCGTCTTGTTTCCGATTGCCAATAAAGATGCCAATCTTGGCACCCTTGATATTTTTCCATCGTTGAACGATCGACGTATGAAATGTGGTAACGTCACCTCGATGATTTCAAGTTGTGTGATTTTCGCTTATCTGATTCTTGCCAAATGAAATTTTGTGCGTTTTAAAGATTCATGGAGATTTAGCAAGAGTTATTTAGTGATTTTTTTTTTTTTAATGTACGCGAACTGATTGCTACGAAACTAAATATCGTGCGTTTTAAAGATACATGAATATTGTGGGTAAGGTATTTAGTGATTTTTTTTTTTTTGTTTTGTTTTCATGTACGTGAAGCGTACAGACGTACATATTGACTGATTGCTGCGAAACGAAATATCGCGCGTTTTAAAGATTCATGAAGATTACGGGTGAAATATTTAGTGATTTGTTTTTTCTTGTACGTGAAGCGTACAGACGTTAGTATCCCTGATTGCTGTGAAACGAAATTCCAGACCATCGCCAATTACCCATAGGTCAGTACTAGTGCGACGTTAAATCCAACTTACCTATCTACCTTGGTATGGTAGTAGTTTATTTGATATGTTTGGTTTGGTTTTTCTTTTTTAATATTGGCAACAGTAGGCGATTTTTGATTTTCGTTTTACACGTTTAGAATGTAGCTTGTAGCTTTTTTTTTTTTTAATGTAAATAGTTTTTTAATTAATGTTTTTGGAGTATGCAGTATTAATGTTGAATATATTTTACAAAAACTTGGGAGTAGCATTTTAAATGATCTTAATTTGTCTTGTGTAGATGGTTATTTAGAAGCTTTGACGGAGGATTAATTCTTTTATTTTATTTTATTTTATTTTATTTTTATTCCGAAGGAAATGGTGTTTTCTACAAAAGTTCGGAAACGGGTAAGTGAAAAACCTATTTTTTATTCATATATTTATTTGTTGTGTTTTTTTCAATTATTTATGGTATTTTTTTTTTTTTTTTTGCTTTGTAATGTTTAAAATTACCCATAGCGCAGTACTAGTGCGACGTTAAACCTTACCTACCTTGTAATGTTTAACATTTGATACTTTTCTTTTATGAAAATTGTGCAAATTTTTAAAATTTCTATTTTTCTTTGTACTTTCTTTTAAGTTTTTCAGAAGTTACTTTTTGTGTTTTAATTTTAGACAGTTGATTTAAAACACGTAAAATTGGCCATTTTCAAAAAAATGCTGGAAAAACGTTTTTAAAAAGTCGCCAAGCAATGAGCATTTTCACTCAGTCTTAATTTGGTGAAAAAATGCCATACATGTAAACGTAACTCTTCTGAATACAAATGTTATGAATTATAGTTACCACATAACATCCACCTTTTAATATAATACTTTCTTGCCACTAAAATTTTGGCTTATTTAAAAAATGAAAAATTTCTGTTAAATTTTAGTGGTAAATAAAAGTTTAAAAATTGCCAGAAAGAAGTATTTCTAGATACCAATTCTCTAAAAATTTGATTAATAGTCATATTATTTGTGATAACTAATTGCAGCATTTGAGAGGTTTCGTCCACAAGGAAACAAGCTAATGTTGATTCCATGGCATCATGTTCTTGGAAAATTTCTTGACTGCATAATTTTTTCGATTTCATCTGCAGTTTCTTTTATCTTTTCTCAGAACAGAGAAACTGCAACCAAAATTGAAAAATTGTGCACTCAAATAATTGACAAATTATTTGAGTGCACAATTTTTGTCAAGCACACGTTGTCAAGCACACGGTCTCATGGGATTAATGGCTTGCGAGTTTCTTTCATGACATTAGCATATCCACTTAGGTCCCTCTCATCAGTTAGCTCTACGATTTCTTCCGTTAATGCTAAGCCTATGGTTGTGGAATGCTATCACATTCTCAAAATTATCTCATGAGAAAATGAATATTTTAAACTTTTTTTTTCTATGACTTATTAAAGAATGTCTTATGGTCTTTTTTGGAAACATATTTCTGAAACATACACTTAATTTTGCATTTGATGTATTAAAATTATCAAAGCTAACGAGCTGAGAGTAAAATATTTTAAAACTTCAAATAAAAGTGTATATTGTCGAAATATTTTCAAAGATGAAACAATAAAACACATGTTTTAAGAAAAGCATGCAGCAGAATCGTTAAAAACATATTCATTTTTTAAAGAGATAGTTTAAAAATACAAAAGCATTTCACGTCCATAGATTTAGCATTATAGAAAAGGAAATCAGTAAGTTGATAAGGGGCTTTAATAATATGGATCTCTACTGGAAATCTATCGCTAATATTCATACAGAATATAATTGTGTACTTTTTTTTTTTTTTTTTTTTTTGGGGGGGGGGGGGGGCAAAATTTTCCCATAACCTTATACTTGTCTAACGGGCAGTTAATTTTTTTTTTCTGTGCATAATACTTTTTTTTAAATGGACTTGACACCTTTGACTGCAGCACTACAGAAGGTTTCATATAATAGCTTATATTACCATTTAATATTTATAAATTGAACTATATTAGGTTTGTTCAGTGAAATATATATATAGGTAACAATTCTTATGGTTTTTGATGCATCTTTTTACAGATTTGAAATCTTTAAATTGAGTTTTCTTAGTTTGCATTTTTTCACGAATTCGTGATCTTTAAAATGCTAAAATTTCTATAGATACAAAAAAAAAAAAAAAAAAAAAAAGACTTAAATATTTTTTAGATGTTCAACAGAACCTACTTAAAAGAATTAGAAATGGGCTTTGCAATATCTTTAAAAGGAAAAATATTAAAAATAAAAATATAACAAAAATCAGGTTCCCCCCCCCCCCCCCAAGTTTTTACATAGACATTCACTTTTTAATTCTTTTCTTAAAGACAAACCAATTAAATTTCAAAAATCATCCGTAATTCTTTTAAGTACGTCCTATTAAACATTAAAAAAAAAAAAAAAAAAAAAAAAAAAGAAAAGAAAAAAGAAAGAAAAATTAAGTCTCTTCTTAAATACTTGAAGCAGTTTTAGCCTTTTGAAGATTGTAAATTTATCAAAAGATGAAAACTGAGAAAACGCAGTTTAAAGATTTCAAATCTGTAAATATATATCAAAAACCATAAGAATTGTTGCCTGAATATATGTTTCATTGAACAAACAAACGTAATATAGTTCAATTTATAAATGTTAAATGAAAATACATACTTGCCAACCATCTCATTATGAACCGCACAATTTATTTACCCGCCTTTTTTTTCCCCCACCAGTCATTTTTTAGAGTAATTTTATTCTTATTTGGAGAGAATTACTCTAAAAATAAAGTGGTGTGAAAAAAAGGGCGTTAACAATTGTACGGTTATTAATGAGATGGTTGGCAAGTATGGAAATATAAGCTTTTATATAAAAACTACTTTAGTACTGTCGTAAAAGGTGATAAGTTCCCAAGCTGTCTAATAATTTTACGAGCAACACTACTATTTTAACATACTAAGCTGTATTCTAATTTTACGGGAAGTACTACTTTTTTTATGGGATGGTTGTATGTTTGTCACAACGTAAAATTAGGGTGGATACATCATTTATGGTCTAAATGTTTTTTTTTTTTTCTTTTTCTTTATGGGCTTTGTCTGAAATCTCTGCTGCCGGGCTTTCCCCGTAATCTTACTTGATTTTTTCTAACAGTATATTTTAAATGTTTTGTAAACATATTTCAATGAAAATCTTATTTTTCTGCAATTATGTCTCTAAAAACTGTTTCAAAATATTGATAAAGGAAACGATCATTCCGCTTCTGGAAAAAATTATAAATCTATTTTTATTTCTTATATAAATATTTACAATATTAATATAATGTGTTCATTAATTAATCAATATATTTGCCAAAAATCTCTAGTTTTATTGTTCACTCATGTGGACAAATTAAGCATAAATTGTAAATTTCGAAGAAGTGGGAGTTGATATAGTCGGTAACAATTAATCCTGAAGAAACATGGGGCAAAGGTATATTTTTGAACATATGCAAAAGAGTTTCTCGTCGACAAATACAAAGTACACTGAAACAAGTAAGTAATCTTAAACGACGTGGCAAATTATTGTAATGTACCGGAATTATTGTAATGCTGCACTGGGTTCGATCGCAAACTGAAATCTCTTGAATCTTGAATGTAGTGAATGTGTGTTTTCAGACTGTGGAAGATGTTATAAACCTTTTGACACATTACCAGATATTCTAAAGTTACCTGGAACTGTTTAGGCAAATGTAAAAATCGCTCTCAAAGATCAATATTTGGTGCATGGTAGAGGAACCATTTTATCAATCAATTAGGTTTGATTTCGACAGCTATTACAGAAATCTCTGTTTCGAGACAAATTGTTCAATAGAGAGCAATGTTGTTCCCTATGCTAGCCGTTTGCATTCCGCTTACAGCTACACAGAAAAGTGCGAATTGGTAGTAGACGATTAAGCAATGAAAATGGACAACAGTGGAACAATGTCAAATTTAACAACGAGTCCACATAAAATGTTTCTTGACGTATTAAAACTTTGGAAACTTAAAATAAACTAGCAGGCTTTGCTGGGCACTATATTTAAAGGATTTCTATTTCATTGAATAATGAAACGTTTAAATAAATATATTTCGATTGGCGACTATTTTCTTCACAGCTTTAGTATGGGATCTCCTTGACAATATCAAACATTTTTTTGAACTTCTCGAATCTGTGCAACAAAATTATTGTTAAAACGAATATTTTCAAAAACAGGTAAATAGAAATGTTAAATCTTTGAATATTCTGGAAACAGCTGAAGCTGTTACTCGTACAGTAACAGTCACTATCGATGAAAGGTCGAATCAGAGAACGCACGTAAGTCGTTTTCGCAGCAATCACTACAATGCACGTATGCAAGCTTCTCGCACATGAAAAAAAATATATATATATCACTGTACAGCCCTACATCGCAGTGCATGAATCTCAGAACACACGAAACTCTGTTCCGCGGCAATGACTATCATGCATGTTAAAACCAAAAAAACATTACTGGACACCCCTACTACGCTATGCATGAGACTGAAAACGCCCGAAACTCGGTTCCGCGACAATCACTATCCCGCATGTTAAAACCAAAGAAACATCACTGGACACCCCTCCCTCGCTGTGCATGAATCTGAAACCGCACGAAACTCGGTTCTGCGGCAATCGCTATCACGCATGTTAGAACCAAAAAAACATTACTGGACACCCCTACCTCAAATCCCTTAAAATCAAATAAACCAATCAAATCTCTCGTAATTCCTCATAACGTAGCTCTAGTTCAACGTAAAATACACTCAAATCAATAAAAATCAAATAAACCAATCAAATTTCTCGTAATTCCTCATAACGTAGCTCTAGTTAGACGTAAAATACACTCAAATCAATAAAAATCAAATAAACAAATCAAATCTCTCGTAATTCCGTAAAATGTAGCTCTAGTTCAATGTAAAATACACTCAAATCAATGAAAATCAAGTAAACCAATCAATTCTCTCGTAATTCCTCATAACGTAGCTCTAGTTCTACGTAAAATACACTGAAATCAATGAAAATCAAATAAACCGATCAAATTTTTCGTAATTCCTCATAACGTAGCTCTATTTCAACGTAAAATACTCTCAAATTAATGAAAATCAAATAAAACAATCAAATCTCTTGTAATTCCTCATAACGTAGCTGTAGTTCAATGTAAAATACACTCAAATCAATGAAAATCAAATAAACCAATCAAACCTCTCCTAAGATTCTCCTGCGTCATTATAGAAATGGGAAGTTTTATTTCATATTTTTATTAATTAAAAGAAAACTTATCAAAAATTCGAAATTCTGACTTCGATATGCACAATGACCCTTCGGAGGGCACCTTTGTTTAACACAAAGGTGCCCTCCGAAGGGTCACTGTTCGAGCTTCCGTTTTCAAGAACAATATATTATACATATATACGAGGTGTGGCTATTAAATAACGAGACTATTGCTGTAAAACTTTTTATTTTAAATTTATACATATTTAGTTATTATCACCTTCAATATACACCCCTCCTCTATCCCTACAATGCTCCATGCGAATTTTCCATTGTTCGAAACAGTGCTGTAAGCCTTGTCCTGTGAGCTCCTACAGGAGGCGTGGCGTTTTTATTTCACAGCTTTAACTGACTCAGATCTTGTTCCTTTTAATGCAGATTTATCTTTGGGAAACGGATAAAAGTCACATGGGGCCAGGTCAGGCGAATAAGGCGGATGGTCTAAAACTGGGATGTTGTATTTGGCTAGAAACGCCTTGACAGACAATGACGTGTGAGCCGGAGCGTTGTCTTGATGGAGAACCCATGACTTGTTCTTCCACAATTCGGGTCGTTTTTTCCTTACCCCTTCACGGAGTTGAGCAAGCACCTCAAGATAGTAATGTTGATTAATTGTTTGACATTCAGGAACCCAGTGAAGGTACACAATATCATGAATGTCGAAAAAAAAGGATCATCATCGCTTTGAATTACGGTCATCATCTCCAAAGTCTTCTCAGCCATCTTGGAAACGGTTGAACCACTCATAAACTCGCACACGTGATAAACATTCATCGCCATAAACTTGTTTTAATAAAAGATAAGTTTCCCTAGCGATTTTACCAAGTTTCAAGTGGAATTTCATGACAATTCTTTGCTCTACTTTTACACTTTTCGGCAAAACGAAACAAACACCTCTTACACAAACGAAGGTTACGGCCAGACTGATTTCTCTACAAACACGGGAAGAGGTGCAATCGAAAGAGAAGGCTTTACGCTGCACAGCTGTCGGTCGTTCGCATTTGGCGCGTATGTAGTTCATCTGTAGCAGCAATAGTCTCGTTATTTAATAGCCACACCTCGTATATACAAATATTGCTCACTTAATAGTATAAGATTAGTTTCATCCGGAAAGACTTCATTTTTCGTCACAGTGGGTCATAGCGCGGGGTTTAGGGCGTACATCATAACAGACGGCTGCGTAAATCTCTACATTTTTTATAAGGGATAGATTATCGCTCTAATATGCAAAAACAATGTATTTGGGACTTTTTTTTTTTTTTGGTTTTAAACGCTCCCCCCCCCCCCCCCGCTCCCTTTTTAACACTTTCCAGCTAGGTTGAAAAGTGATAATGACTTCGGTTTGTCTGCCCGTCTTTCTGTCTGTCTGTCTGTCTGTCTGTCCGCGCTCTAACTCCCGTAAATATTAATGGAATTTCTTGAAAGTGATATATGTTATTCAAGTTCACTATCGGATGTTCCCTATTTAAAATAGTGTTTATACCTCTACTGGTTTGTGTACAGGGGCACCCGAAAGTATATCAAAGCATTGTGTTCTTATTTCTATAAACCATATTTTACATATCTTTACTATACACATATCTTAATGAGATTGAAATACGTTATTTAAGTTCGTTATTGGATGTTTCCTGCAGAAAATAGAGTAAATATCACCACTGATTTATGCACAGGGCCACTCAAAAGTATTCCAAAGCATTGTGTTCTATGAGAGATATTTCTGTAAATCAAATTTTAATATTTTTTTCTTTCTACGAAGTTTTATGAAATTGAAATATATTATTTGTGTGCACAAAAGAATGATTTGCATAGAATATAGCATGATTGCCATTAGATTTACAGGGTGACACAAAAATATTCATTTATATTAAAAGCTATTAATAAAAATTTGCTTGAATTGTACTTTTGTTTACATTAAGCGTTTTTAACACTTTCTAACATTTGTCAAGTGTGAATATGATTTCAATTTGTGTAATTGTCAGTCTGTCCGTCTGTCTGCCCGTGCTTTAACTCCCGTAAATATCTATGGACTTTTTTGAAACTGATATATGCTATTCAAGTTCACTATCGGGTGTTCCCTATTGAAAATGAAGTTTATACCTCTACTGGTTTGTGTACAGGGGCACCCAAAAATATTCGAAAGCTTTCTGTTCTACAAATGGAGTTTCTATAAACCATATTTTAATACCTTTACTGTATAGAAACTTTAATGAAATTTTAATATGTTATTCAAGTTCCCTTTCGGATGTTTCTTATGTAAAATCGAGTACATTTCTAACGTTTTTGTGTACAGAGGCACTTGAAAGTATTCCAAAGCATTGCGTTCTGTGAGTTATTTTTATAAACCAAATTTAAATAATTTTACTTTCCCCAAAGCTTAATGCAATTGAAGTAAATTATTCGTACGCACAGAAGAGTGCCTTATATATAATATAGTATGATTAGCATCAGATTTACAGGGCCACACAAAAATATTCAATTACATTAAGAGCTATTAATAAAAATTTGCTAGAATTGCACTTTCATTTACATTAAGCGTTTTAACACTTTCTTATATTTTTAGTGGGAATATGATTTCAATTTGTGTATCTGTCTGTCCGATTGTCTACCTTTTTATCTGTTTGTTTCCGGCTCCTAGCGTCGGTAAATGTTTTTAGAATTTTTAAAAAATGATACAATCAAGTTCACTATGGAATTTTTCCTATTTAAAATGACATAAATAGATCCTGTGCAACTAGTTTGTTTACAGGAACAACAACAAGAGCAAAAAAAAAAAAAAAAAATGTCAGTGGATTGAGTTTTAGGACAGAATTTTTTAAAAGTTATAGTTAAAATCTTTCTATTGTAAAAATCATAAAAACATTCACATGCATTTTTAATATTCTAAAATAATGTCTTGTATAGAATATGATATGATTAGCTTTTTCAGATTAAAAGTTATTCGACACAACAATTACGTACAGTTGGAAAGTGTTACTAATCAATGCGTGCTGCATGATTTTTTTCTTGTTTTTTAATGGATGAATGATAACCTGCCTCCTCATCGATCTACCTGGAGCGGAAGTTGACGATGTATGACTTCTTTAAAAGCAAAAATATTCAGAATAGGTTGTGGCTTGCTAACTTTCCTGGTCTTAATTGTATAATTTAAATGTCGGACATGATAAAGGTGTATCTTGAAACTTGCCTTTATTAACCAAGCTCTGTTTCAGAATTGAAAAGTTCTCTGCAATCTTAACTTTAAACAAAGCAAATCTATATCTATTATATTTCACAATTTAAATAAATTCATCAAGTGATTAGTTAATCTTTGCGTATCCCTCATGAATATGCAGAAACTAGTGCTAAGATAACATCAGAAAGTTTTTGCCATTGCTCTTGTGAAAAGGAATTTTCACGGAAATGGTTGCTGAAGCGACTCATGTTAATTCGTAAAAGCATAGATGAAGTACCCTCGATAAAGTGTCAGCATTGTGTACAGTACAGGTATTTACTCGCCTAGATAACTTTCAGACACACTTTAAAATTTCAACAAAGTTCTCGATACCCATGTGTTTGTAATATTTCTATAGGACAGTGGTTAAGTCATATCGTTATTTTGACCAAGCATATTTTTTTTTTACAAGAAAAGTATCAACGTTCCTTTTACTGAAAAGAATTCTAAAATATATCATTTGTTGTTTAGACAAAGTTTTCACATCAAAGTGTAAAAACGACAAAGTTTTTTACAGATTATTGGTTTAATATGCAGAGTAAAATAATACAAGTCAAGCAAAGACATGAAGTGTGAGCAAAATGGCTGTTTTTTGTCACATCATGGGTTCATAACGTAGTGTATTAAAGGGAACTCATAGCCAATGATTATAATCTTTCGTCACAAGCGTTAGGACGTCAGCAACAAGTTGTAATGTCTCCTCAGGGTTGTCCAGTCATGCCTAAACTTGTAGGTATGTATTTTTTCTTTGTTTTTACTTCGCATATGGTTTTTCGTATCTTATAAGTTTTATTTACAAATTTTCTAACTTAATGTTTTGTGTTAGCAATCCTACTAAAAACAGTTAAATTTTCTAAGTTATGCGACTTAAACAAAACATTTGACAAAAATGCTTAAACTATTAAAAAAAAAAAAAAAAAAAAAAAAAAAAAATGTATAATTTCACAAATTTCTAAAATTAAACTTTCGCAATTCTTACAAAATATTTTCTGTATTCTAAAAATGTTAAAGTATAAATACAGTCATGAGTACAAAAGTTTAAGTCGATACTCGAAAATTATTTTTACACTCTTCTGAACAGAGCTTGTCATTTTAGTTAAAGTATGCAAATCACTCTGAATATGCATACCTAAAGTAGGATTCAAACATGATACTTAGGAAAATACTAACTTCATAAGTATATCTATAATAATTTTATAAATTAGTTTTCCAGAAAAAATTGTTAATAATATACATTCATTTAAGATTTTCATAAACACTTTATGAATGTGTAACAAAACAATTTTTCAAGTTTTTTTTTTTTTTTTTTTTTTTCGATGTAAGTTTGGTTGTTCATAAAACTGCTATTGTGCATAAATTTTACTTAGCGTTGACATATTATACTCAAAACAATTCTACTACAATAATGTAAAAAGTATATCTCTAATATATTTTACGTAAGTAAACTTTTTACATGTTTTTATTTTTAAAAGATGTCACTTAAGTTTTTATTCTAATAGAAAATATTATGTGAAAGGTGATTTGCTAATAAAGATGAAATGAAATCATTTTCATTGAAATCTTTTTATTTGAAATTCAATTCAACAGATTCGTAAAAATCTATATCGTTCATACATTCAGCATTAAAGTTATTCAAAAAATTTAGCAAGTCTAATTTCATTGTCAAAATTACCTATTGCTAACTCATTTTGTTTCATACTAAAATTGTTCAAATTCGTATTTTCGCTGTTAACAGAAAAATCGTGAACATCATTCAAACATTTGGGATTAAAGTTATACAAAAAAAAAAAAAAACAAGTTAAAACTTTCGTTGTCATAGTTTGCTTGAAGTAAATCAGTTTGTATCAGGTTAAAACTATTCGAGTCTATATTTTCCTATTTTGTAGATGAGGTATCAGCATTATTTTCTCTCGCATATTTCACATTCGAATTGTTCAAAATAAATTTTAAGTCTAAGTCTATATTTTCATTTTAAAAATTGTTGGAAGATGAACCAAAAACATCATTCATGCATTCAATGTGAAAATTATTTAAACAATTTAACGACACAAGATTCTCGGCACCATTCTTCACTGTTGGCAATTCATGCGTAGAACTTCGCTCTTTACATTTTCTACGTACGTTAAAGTCTTTAAGATGATTCTTTCTCTTATGCTGCAATAATTCATACTTACACTGAAAAGTTTCAGAGCATTCATCACATGTAGTTTGAATTGAAGATTTTCTATGCAAATTTCTTTTATGTTTTAAGAAATGTCGTTTGTTCGTAAAAGTGTCGGTACATTCGTCACAACAGTATGTATGTAAATTCTTTTTATGATTTTTTTCGCTTAGGGTTTAAAAAAGCATGTTTGGTTGGAAAGGTTATAGAACATTCCTCACATAACTCAGGTTTACGATGAAACAACCTCTCGTGTTTTTCTAATTCATACTTGCGTTTAAAATTATCATTGCAAATAACGCATAAATATTCAGGTAAGACTCTCTGATGAAATCTTATGTTTAAATAAATCACACTTGCGTTTGAAATTTTCGATACAATATTCACATTCATATCTTATGGAAATTTTTCTGTGAGTTTCTATACTTCTTTTTAAACGATGTAAAGTAACAAATCCTTTCCCGCATACATAGCAAATATTAGGTTTTACATCATTGTGAATCTTCATGTGTTGAGTTAGATAGGATTTTTTTTTTTAAATGACTTATTGCAAGTTGGGCAAAAGTTTAGACAACTCCTCATCCTCAAAACTTGATGAAGAAGTACAATTTTTTTATTAAAATCACACAATCAACTGTGGAAGAAAATCATATTTTCCAGGCATTATTTTCACTCACAAGGGAACTCTTTGAAGTGGTAATCGCCGATTTTCTTGAAAAAAAAAAAAAAAAAATACTGGCATAAGATTGAATCATAAATAGTATTTTCCCAAAATATTAGCTGCTGAGTCGCAATAGATAATCTAGAAAAAATTATTAAAAATGAGAACATGTCTGCAATATTTCCAAAAAAGCGCTTGTTTGGCGACTGCATTCTCGAAAATTTCATTGCTATTAAAGATTAAATAGATGTAGATATTCTACTTTCTCTTTGATAGCCAAACGAAGTCCATACGCAGTCGAGCACTTGAAAATTAAGAAGAGATTAACAAAAACCTGATAATTTACCAGATTTCGACTTACTTAGTTGAAATTCTAAATAACATTTAACATTTCAATTAAGTAAGCTGTTTCAATGACAATTGCGAGTTCATTAACGCCAAGTTTTTAATAACGACACTTAAAAGAAGTTAATGATCAGGGCTTTTATATAAATTGAAATAAAACACAACATTATATATTAAAGCACAGTGCTGTTTATTTCAAACCAAAATGAGAGAATTTCAAATCAGAACACATTTTTTTTATAAAACATTAAGCAATACGAAACTTCGACGAACAAACAGCTCCACAGAAAATGAGTTGTGGAGGTTCAACATCTCATTAGAGCTACGCATGGGTAATTGGAGACGGTGTACGATTCTACTCTAAATTTTGTCCGACGATAAGCAAAGAAATTAGCAAAGTGCGAACATAAAATGACTTGCTCTCAGCTCGGTTATCGTTGAGGTTGAATCGATTCAATATTACATTGGAACTAACTAGTAGGAAATTGACGACGGTCTAGTACTCACCCCTAGGGGTGGTCCGGAGACAAAATGTACAATTTTGATCTCCGCGATTAAGGGTGGCACATCCGCTTCGGTATCCCATATTGTGTTATTTTATGGAGTATAGAGGACTATGGAACCCACGGCGGATTGTACGTACCCTCTACCATTAACGTACATGACGATCTTCTATCATTTACAGTATAAAATTTGCAATTTTCGAACTTTAAGTTCGTTGCTCTGCGAATTGAGCAACGAACTCTTCTCATTTGAGAAAGATGCAGCCAGGAAAGATTTAAACCAACTAAACGCTATTTAAACTTAAGATAGACGTGCTTAACCGTAGTATTGAAGTTGAGTAAGTTTTACAAATCCCTGATGCTTCACAGTGGGCAATTGGCGACTATCTGGCACTCACCCTTAAGGAGGATCCGGCATGTCTAACAGAAAATATTGCTTCTTTAAAATAGAAATTAAATATTTCTTTTTTTTTTTTTCTTTCGTTGAAAAATGAATAACAGATACCTCTCGAAGTCTTATAAAACTTATGTACAGTCGGTAACAAAAGTGTCCGAATACTAGCAAAAGTTCCTATGTAAAAAAAGTACACTTCATACGGTTTTGTTAAATAAATCCATGTTCTTATACTGACTATGAACAGGATTCGACAAGAATTTATTTAACAAAACCGCATGAAGTGTACTTTTTTTTACACAGGAATTTTTGCTAGTGTTCGGACACTTTTGTTACAGACTGTATATTTTATATATACTTAAAAAAAAAAAAAATTACAAACTTTAAATATTCAAAAGAGGAGGAGGGCCTTTTACCATCTCTATGAAAAAATCTTTCAACTTTTTTTTTTTTTTGACAAGTATTCGTTTAAAGTGACTCACCTCCCTCTTCCCTCTGTATCTCGAGGAATCGTAATTGGAAGATTGTGGGTTCGGTACTCAATCCAGCCAAAGACGTCGTGTACACTAATGATAGCTGGTGCACATAAAATCTGTCGTGGCCGAAATGTCCTCCACGTTCCCATCAAAAATTATACCTCTGGGGTCACCGAATCGGGAGAGCTATCCCTTCCGTGGAGGTTCAAAATTGTGATGGCATGTCTCCGGATCACCTCTAGGGGTGAGTCCCAGACCGTCACCAATTGCCCATTGCGCAGCACTAGTGCGACATAAAACCCAACCAACCAACCAGACATTCAATTACTCTAGATTACATGTAAATGTTATCTGAAGTAATGTAAAATTAAATCTGAATTTGTAATTGCATTATTTTAAAAATATGCAATATTGAAACATTACATAAAATAATGCAAAATATTATATCTAACACAAGACATAATGCCACTTTTTCTAAATAGAAACTTCTAGATTTCAGAAAATTTATTGAGTGTTGAGTGGGTTTTAACGTCACACTATAGCTACGCAGTGGGAAATTGGAGATGGCCTTGTATTCATTCATAGGGATATTCTGGAGACATGCCACCATGATTTTGATCCTCCGCGGAGGGGATGGATTCCTTGCTTGAGTAACCCCTAACAGCACAGTTAGGGTTAACTTATCCACAGTACATCTTAAGGACTTTTCTGGGATGTCTTTTCATCCAGAAGACATCTTGAAGATATCCTGGGGAGGCGATGTGCTGTCTGGGACCCTAGAGCGATAGAAAACACAACCCTCCTATACTGAAGTTCCTTGGTATCACTGAAGGAAGGTTAATGTGATTTGGCGATGACTTTTTTCGTATTTGGCGTTCAAAACGTAAAGTTTAATAATTTTTTACAGCTTTCCTGTTGCAATTCAGCAGCTATTTTTTTCACAAGTGAATTAAGTATAGTGTAAACTATTTTCTGTAGTTTTTTTAAGAAAATCGGTGATTACCACTTGGAAGAGTTCCCTTGTCAGTGGGAAAAAAAAAATAATAATAATAATAATAAATTTCAATAAATTTGATGAAGAAGGTGAACTGAAACATGGGTCTCCTCAGACGGTAAAGTATTATCCATTTTGTACTTCAGTTTAGGAAAGTATAAAAAATCGCTCTAAAAGTTAGACTTTAAAATGCGTGAAAACTAAGAAAACTATTAAGTATGAGAACTTAAGCAACTCAAAGAAGTGAAAAGGTTGCAACTAATACAATTTTTTTCTTCATTCTTCAGTTTTACTTAAGAATTATGCCAGATTCTTTTATTTCACGTCAAATTTTTGTAACTATCGCCAATATTAAAGGAAATTTAGCCAAATATTGTCTTATATGTTATTGTAATAGTCAAATCTTGTAGAAAATTGTAGTTTATCAACATGTCTAAACAGATAATTTGTACACTTTCACTCTGTATTTTTATGTAAGTAACATCTATGTTAAAATTTTTAGGATAAAAATATTCTAAGACCTGCAGTAAAGCTCATGTTTTTTAACAGTTAGATACAGATTTGTCGAAACCTGTGGCTAAGTATTTTCAAAGAAGATAGGTTGTTCATACTTAAATTTCCATGTTCATGATTTCATCATATGTCTTCAGCTTCTTAAATTGTTGAGTTTATATCATACAACTTCTAAACTTGATACGTATGAGATTTTATCTTACATTTTCAATCTAAAAGTAGGTTAATTTTTATGAGATGATATTTTTTCTAAAATACTTTGTATAAAAAACTTTTCATTTACAAAAAAATTCAGTTTATAAACATATGTTGGAAAAACTTCAAACTGTATTACTTAAAAAAAGTTAAAAATATATTACATTATAAAATAAGATGCGTTTATTAGCACATGAGAAACACTAAAATTCCATGCTTTATTATTATTATTTTCTTTTTTGAAATACTTAGTCTCTTAAATTGGTAAGTATGAGATTTTTTCTTACATTTTCAATCTAAAAATAAGTTAATTTTTCTGAGATGATATTTTTCTAAAATAATTTGTGTAAATATTTTCATTTTCAAATAATTTCGTTTATAAGCATTTGTTTGAAAAACTTCAAACTAAATTACTGAAAAAAACTAAATTACTGAAAAAATATATTACTTTGTAAAATAAGATGTGTTATTAACACTAAAATTTTTTACTTCAAGATTTTTTTCAAATACATAGTCTCTTAAACTGGTAACTTTGTGGTTTTATCTTACATTTACAATCTTATTATTGTAAAAATAAGTTTCTTATATTTTTATTCAAAAATAAATTATCTTAATTTCTAAAATACTTTGTGTAAAAACTTTTCTTTTTCAGTTTATATACATATGTTTGAAAAACTTCAATCTTTATTACTTGACTAAAACATTTTTAAGGTATGTTTAAATGCACATGTAAACTTTAGAATATCTGAGTATGCATCTATGAACATGAATGAATGCATTTAGAAAACATATATGAACATTTTTTTAAACTCTGCTCGAATTTTTAAAAGTTAATTTTCATTTATTTTTACAAACTTGTATATGTAAAGGAAATCAAGTATAAGGTAGTTTATAAGGTGAGACATTTCACAATGTTACTATTACAAAGTAGTACAAAGTCTTTATTTACAGGTTAATAATTCTTAGGAAATACATCTTAAAATAAATAAAGTCGGAAGCGAATCACAAAATTTTTTTCAAACACTACCATTCGGGAAGTGTCAGGTTTGATCCTAGATCATGTTTAAAACGAATAAATGGAAATTTATAATTATCTCTATGTTTTTGAAAACTTATATATTTTTTAAGAATGTTGGAAAATGTATATAATTTTTTAACAGTGTTGGAAAATTTATCATATATTATAAAACTTTAGTTTTTTAAGTATGTAAGAAAGAATGAATGTGTAAATAGAGATGCAAATTTTAGAAAACATATTTTTTTATGAATATTAGAAAATTTATAGTATATTAGAAAACTTAAAATAAAAAATTTTTAAGTATAAAGGTAAGAATGTATTTTAGAATGCAGATGTGAATTTTAGGAAACTTACATTATTTTTAGGAGTGCAAGGAAATTTATAGTAAATGATGGAAAATTTTTCAAGTACAGTCTAATAATTTAGGAAGTAGTATGAGCTAAGTTAAATAAAATGAATTCAACTTAATGATGAAATTGCCTACAAAGTGAAACATTTAAGTTGTCAGAAACTTTTATGAAATTCATGATATGTGATAGAAATTTTTATCGATAGCAGTAATGTAAAGATTCCAAGAGATTATACCTAAAGTTGATACAAGTGGAATTTTTTTTAACATCAACTTTTATTCTGTATTAAAGTAGCTTGTGAAAATTATAGTTCAGATGAGCAAAATATATCTTAATAAAAGGTCTTAAGCAAAATATAATACTATATGTTACAATATTATTATTTTTTTTCTTTTTAAAGTATTATTAAAAAGCTTAGAAAACTTTTATATTGACTTAGAAAGATTTTGGGCATTTTTCATAAGAGGAAATGTTTTAGAAAGAAGAATTTTACATTTGTTCTTAAACTTATTTTTTCTATAAAGTTTTGCTCATTTGTATTTTATTACAGACGTGTTTAGATTAAACCAATTAAGACTGTTGCATAGCAGAAAGTAACTTTTAAAAACATCAAAGAAGTTTGGTGGAAAAAACGAAACTTTGAATAATAGACTGAGAAACCACCCACAGCTTGTCCGTTCGCGCCTGGCTCAATGTTACCTAGAAAAGCCTGATGGGATAAATACGTCCGTTCTTGTTAAACCACTCTATCTGAATATGGGATTTTTTAAAAATAAGTTAGTATAGTATTAATAAATGTCTTGATGAAAGTCCTTTACAACTAAATTTGAATTTATATGAAAAATCTTTTTTATATAATGATTGAAAATTGTTTAAAATCAGTAATTGTAATCAACTAATTACAAAAATCTATTTTTAATTAATAACTAAAAAAACTGTTTAATACAATTAATTACAATTAGCTAATCCCTCACGTTTAAAATATTATCTTTAGCCTAAAAGTGAGCTTTAATCTCACTAAAGTAACTTATGTATTTAAAAATATCTCATCACTAAAAACTTTAATTGAAGCATACATTACAATTTCTTAATTAGCAAAACTAATGTATTGTTTAAAAAATGTATGATGTAACAGACTAAAACATATAACGCTTATTCACGATTAAAAACTTTATGGGAAAACTATTTTAACGGATATTTTTCAATTAAGAAACTAGTGAGAAGTTTTAATCACTCTTTTTAATTATCTTTCATAAAAAACAATTTCCATCTTACATAATAAATAGATTAGAATTAATTTTTTAAAGTTTACTTTCTATCATTGATAACATCATCCGAATAAAAAACAATATCGCTATTTGCATAAACTCTTCATTAGACATTAATTAATATTTTTTTTAATTACGCTCATTAATAAACTAGGTGCCGGGTTCGAATCTAGGTCATGTTTAAGAATTTTAATCATCTTTTCACTCACATTTTCTTTTTTTCTTTAGTCAAAAATTTAGTGAATTTTACTAGAAAAATCTTTAATTAATATTTTTTAATTACACTCATTAATAAACTAGATGCCGGGTTCGAATCCCTACCATGTCGTTAAAATTTTAATCATTTTTCTACTTAATTTTTCTCTCATCGTCCTTTTCATAAAAAATTTGTAATTTTTTGCAAGAAAATCCTTAATAGTTTTGTAATTAATATTTTGTAATTATTATCATTTTAATTACTGAATCATTCTCAAACAATAGCATTCTTTTTAAAACTAGTCAAAAATAACCTCTTTTTAAAAACATCGTCATCTTTTACGATAAAACCACTCATTAATATTACTTCATTAACAACATCAATTAATACCCGCATCACGTGTCACGATTAAGTCGATTAAGCCGGGGGGTGCTCCGAGCTCCGTCAAGGTCGACGCAAACTCGTCTAGGCCCCTCAGGGCATGTGTGACACAAGCACGGCTTACCGGTGCACCCCTCCTGCGCTGAAACCGGCCTTTCTTACCTACTGACAGATTTATTAAATTTTCGACACCATTTCGATAGATTAATAACAATGCATTAGCAATACCGAATAAAATAATGCAGTCACAAAGAAAATTAGTAAGCACCTCTTTCAGCATCTTATTTGTCTAGAATCATTTACAATTTCAAATGAACGCTGATAAACACTGGTCTACCAAAATTAAATAAATAAATAAAACATTTTTTTCAGTTGCATGAAATTTTTTTGGTGAGCATTCTTTTTGAGGATGCCGAATCCGAAAATAACCTCCATATCTGCCCATCCTATACTGATTTTTGCAAACTAATAGAGATTTATAATAAAAAATCATTAATTTTGTTACGTTGAACTAAATGCATCCTTTTTCATAATTAAACAAACAATTCTTCCACGATGTATTTAACATTCTGCGTTAACTTTTCGCTTGTGAAACCTTTTCTTCTTTTTGAGGCTTTTACTTTCACCCTTTCTCTACCTTCACTCCAAACCTCTTTATTTATTTCTTTTATTTATTTATTTACTTTAATATTTTGTAATTTTTGGTTCGCTCTTGCAAGTACTGTTTTTAATTGTATTAGGTGTAAGGGAAAGTTCTGTCGTTTTTAAACATGTGCACTTTTATGCGTTGTCGATTATCGACTGAAACCAGTTTAAACAGTTAGGTTAGAGTATGATTGATGATTTACACACATTCACTTCAAACTCATTTATAATGTTTATAAAAGTTAATTGTATTGGTAAACAAATTTTATTTTATTCAGATGGCGTCCTTAACGGATTTAAAAATTCATGAAATGCGTCTCTAATTAATCATTATTATTTTTAGCGGGTTATTGAAGTAATAATACAGTTTGGAATGTTAATGAAAATCATATTTCCTCTCACACTTGGATAGCAGAATCCATTTTCAAGAAAGCTGTTTCTATATCCCATCTGCTAATTTTTGCTGTTGGCTCCATTTTAATGAGCGTAAGTCACATTCGTAAACTATATATTCGTAGATGGCTTCCAGAAATTCGGAATTGTTTCTTTAAATTCCCTAACAATTAGTCCTTGGATTTTTTAATACTTATTTTTAAATTTTGCTTTTAGTTCATTAGATGAAACTAGTCAAAAAATATTAATAACTATCGCAATCTTTTTGAGTCTTTCTGAAATTAAGAGTGGTCAAAATTTGAGGATTTTAATATTTAATTTTTAATGAATTTTAATGTATGCAAAAAGAAACAATTGAAATTTCTGGATTCTTCAGAAAGATAAATGAAAATAATTTAAGTACAATCCAGTCAATTTCAGATTGATAAAAATCAATTCTGAAAATATTTCCACTAAAAACTCGTGAAATGAAACTTCTATTAATTTCTGTTTTATTGTACTATAACACCTACGTATACATGACCAGTTCTTCTCGCCATAGTTTTCTTAAAACGAAAAATTAATAAAAGAATAACGTTTGTCAACTGTACTTATCCATTTAAACTTTCAATGTATTTTACCCACGTGATGGTACTCTAAATATATTTTGTTTTGCAGAAAGAAAAATTCAAGTATTATCCTTCTAAATTTACTTTGAATGAAAAGCAATACAATAGATTAGTGTTGTGTATCCGCGTATAAGGAATAAAAACAAAAAGACTGGGAAAATCTATTTGGTTTTGAATCTCTCCAAAGCATCCATGGAACTTTAGTTGTATAGGGAAAGCATTAAAAAGGCTTCAAGGATACAAACAATTTAATGCACTATTTAACACTAAAAATTTATATCGAGCAATTTCCATTATATCTGATAACGTATATAAACAACTCTGTCTAAAATAAATTATGATACGGGAAAAAAAGTACATTATTCGAAAGTGGTAAAAACACTTAACCCATCCGGAAATGCAATTTCAATTGTAGCTTTTAATGTATCTGAATATTTTAATGTAGCCCTGGAACTCGTAACGTAAAACATACCCTATTCTTAGGGAAACATTTTTTAGTATATGAATAACAAATACCAATTTCATTTTCATTTCTTTGAGTACAAATTTACTTAAATATGATTTATTAAAATGCCTCGGATAAAACGCAGTGCATTGGCACTCTTTTCGGTATCCCTGTACTCAAATAAGTGGTGGTATTTACTGCATTTACAATGGGGAAACATTCCATAAAACACTTGAATAACATATATCAGTTTCAAGGAATGTCATAAATATTTACGGGAGTTAGAGTGCGGACGACTGACAGACAGACAGATTAACCGAAACCATAAACACATTTTAATTTTCTTAGAAAGTATTAAAAGAAAAAAAAAAGAAAAGAAAAAAAGACAGAAAAAAAAGTTGGTCACAGTGACCAGGTAAAGTACTCAGTTCACAATACAGAACTGACTAACCCAAATAGCTGACTAGGAAATTTCAGTTAAAAAGTGTACTAGCTGAACTAGTCTCCAAAACAATACCCCAGACTAGGAAAATTAATATTATCAGACAAAGAAGGCTAGTCGACAATCGTAGTTATCTGACCAGGAAGGTTAGTCAACAACCACAGTTACCAGACAAGGCAAGATAGTCAGAATCTACACTTGAAAAAATGAAATACAAAACGCCCTTGAATTGACTCGATCTCAGGACCTCCGTGTCACAAGTCAAGCACGCTACCACTGCACCTCCCGTTCTTACTACGACGCGTGTTTAGTTGATTTTTTATAGAAATAACTAAAACTATTAGAGGCCATATCTTGACCCCCATAGGGGTTGTTGCAGCAAATTTGTACTCTGCCCTATGTTTTCGACCATGCTCTTTAATTTAAGTTTGGTTTAGTTTCAAATTTTACTGATTCGTGTTTCCCTTGTTAGTAAGGTTAAAAAATTAAAAATCAATTAGTTTTATTTATAAAATTTTAAGCAAATTCTCTTTTTCTATCTGTTATTAAAATTTGCCGTACTCCTTTACTATACAGTTTCATGTCATACTTAAAAAATGATTTATTAGACTTGAAAATACATAAAAAATTGGGATCAGCATGATACAATGTAATTGGCTCTTATAAAAAATATGCATTTCCAAAATAACATTAAGTGCGCATTTTTTTTTTTTTTTTTTTTTTTTTTTTTTTCAGAATTAATGAAACTAACATTATCCCGCCAAATTCGATGGTTTTATTGTTCGGTTTCGGTTAACTAACCTAACTTCTCAGTAGGAGACAAAAATAAATAAATAAACATAATAGTAATAATAACAAGGTAATAATAATAATAACACCTTTTGACTAGCCAAACAACTTCTTCTTAGTCGATTGACAAGATTGGAACAGCATATTTTTATCTTCTCATTTGACTAACCAGTGAAATTTGAGGAAAATGAAAACTGTACCAAGGAAACTAGTCGTTTGGCAAGCTTTAGAGCCAAAACTGATCATCAGAGAAACATCATTAGTAAAATAAAACGACTTTTGTGTCTGATAGCTAACTAGGATTGTCATGTAGTGTTTTGATTGTTTAAAATTTTGCGTAATTTTGTGCAAGTTTGTCAATGTGCATCAAACATCTAGTATCCCAAAGATGACAAGTTTCGTTTTTCCATTTTTCTGTGTGTACTTGTGAATATATAGGGAGAAAATGTGATTTGACGAGCTTTGGAGATGAGGTGATAGTAAGAATGCATGGAGCACGTATTAGCGAAACTACTGCATTTGTGAAATGTTTACTAGTAGTTGTAATGAAAGTATAACAAGACTTAGAATGCCAGGCAAACGACAGCGTCTGAAAGGGCAAATTGTGGTCGTCATGTTAGGAATGATCCCATGGAACGGAGTCATTTATCACTGCAACAGAAAAGAGAGCAATAACAGTGCAGAAAATTGAAGCAGATCTTAACCAAGAATCATTTCAAATTATCCCTGAGCATCATGATTTGTAGGGCCTGTGGAAGCTGAAATTGTGCAGGAGGGTCATAATAAAGTGGCCTCCCAGTAGAGCTCTAGATTAGCGGCTATTAATAAATCAAATCCTAGTCGCCAAAATTGACGACTATGTATGGTTCATTTAAGAAAAAAGAAGAAAAAATCAAAAACAAGGAATAAAATGTCATATCTGCCAACAAATACGAAATTGCCGTAATTTCTACGGGAAGCGATAGAAAACAACGAAACTATGTCAAGGTGTAAACAGACTACGTAATTGGGCTTCCCTCACTTTTTTTTTTCTATGTAATCGCAATTTCAAAAATTTAGTGGCGAAACACATTTGCCATCTAAAGCTCAAAAAGTCTTTTCATTTTCAGCTCGTTTCTCTGGCATTTACCCATCCAGAAAACGTAAAAGTTGAAAAAAAAATTCACGAAATATATAGATTAACTGTGAAATAACAGCCTATTTTAATAATGAATAGCAATTAAACGTAGATTTTGTCAATCAGATGTGAAATGATTACACATTGCAAAAATAGGCCACAAAATTATAACGAATTTCGAAAATTATCTTAAAAAAGAAAAAAAAATATGCTAATTTTATCATTTAGTGACGAAATAATTGCAAATTTTCGAAATTATTTGAGATATTAAAAATAAATTAATTGACAATTAGTGGTGAAATAATTCACTATTTCATTGCTAAGCTGCAAAATTACCACGTATTTTAGAAAATAGCTTCAAAAGACGAAAGTTTTGTCTATCAGCAACAAAATATTGCGTATTTCGGCAACTTGTTGTGATAAAAAGCGCAAAGTTTAATAGTTAGAGGCAAAATGGTTCTGCTTTTCAGGACCGCTTGACAGGCTGCAAAATTATTGTGAATTTCAGTAAATAGCTTAGAAATAACCAAACTTCTATCGACTAGCAAAGAAATAATCACGTCTGTAATTATTAGCGTTATTAACGTACATTTTGACAATTGGCGGAAATATATTAGTTCCATACTTCATTAATAAGCCACTATAATTGCGTATTTTGAAAAATAATTTTTAAAAAGCGTGAATAGGGAAACTAAACGAAATAATAGGGTATTTTGGCAAAAGTATCCCATATTTTAGAAATCCGTTTTAAAGCAGACAAGAACGAAAAATCATGTGGTTCGCATAGATTATTAACCCTTTCCAACTCTACCTACACTTTGCTTCGATTAAACTTGAAAATATTTGATCCTACAACGGACAGACATGTAGACTACTGAATTCATAATCACATGCTTAAAGATTGTTGGAAAGTGTTATGCAATTCAAGCAGTTTCCGACTATGGTCATTATGGATGATAATATTTTTAGAGTGGCCCTGTAAATCTTAACGCTAATCATACTATAGAAAACATTTTCTGTGCATGTGTATTTCATTAAGATCTGTGCTAAATAAAGGTATTAAATAAAGTATTGAGTAAATAAAATGGGGTTTAAAAAATACATCTCATACAATGCAATGCTTTAAAATTCTTTCGTGTGTCCCTGTACACAAACCAGTCGTGGTATTAACCCCATTTTTAATAGAGTACATTCCATAGTGAAATCCAAAGAATTCCATGCATATTTACGAGAGTTAAAGCTTGGACAAACAGACAGACAGAGAGTCAGGCGGACAGAAAGAAACCGTAATCACTGTTAAATATTATTATAAAGTGTTAAAAACGCTTAATATAATCGAAAATTTGCAGTTCTAGCCCTTAACGAAAGAGAATATTTTGGAGTGACCTTGTAAATCTTAATTCTAATCCTACTGTATTTTAAACAACATTTTTTGTTCATATGAATAATAAATGCCAATTTCATTATGATCTATGCAAAATAAAGGTATTAAATGGAGTTTAAAAATGCAAAGAACGCAATGCTCTGAAAATGTTTCGGGTGTCAATGCTAGTATTTATCCCATTTTCAATAAAGAACATTCAATAGTGAAATTAAGTAATATATATCAGTTTCAAGGAATTGCATGAATATTTACGGGAGTTAAAGGCTGACAGATATATGGAGAATCAGATAGGTTAGATAATTCAAACTATAATTACTATTAAATGTCGTTAGAAAGTGCTAAAAACGCTTACTACAATAGAAAATGCTATCCACAAACTTCCGGTTATAGCCTTTAGTGTATATGAATATTTTAGTGTAGCCCTGTAAATCTTATATGCTGATCATACTGTATTCTATAGAAATTCTCTATTTCTGTATTCTATAGAAAACCTTTTTTGTGTATGTAAATAATTAATGCCAATTCCATTCTGAGTTATGCAAAATAAAATATCAAAATGTGGGTTATAGAAATACCTCTCATAGAACGCAATGCTTTGAGATTCTTTGGGGTATCCCTATATACACACCAACGATGGTATTTACTATATTTTGAATTGAGAACATCCCATAGTAAATGTGAATAACATATATCAGTTTCAAGAAATTCCGTGATATTTTGCGAGAGTTACAGACGGAGACACTTTTCAACTTTGTTGGAAAAAAGCACTAACTTTATTGATTAGCAATATATATAACAAAAAATTGCTACCAAAAGTGCAAAAGTGGCCACCATTATTTACGACTTTTCATAATTTACTAATCTAGAGCACCTCTCAGTGTATATCAATTCCACGGTGTTCTAAAAATATTTACAGAAGTTAAAGGGCAGACAAACCGAAATGATTAACGCGTTTTATCTCAGTTGGAAAATGTAAAATAAATAAATAAATAAATAAAAATAAATATATATATATATATATATATATATATATATATGACTAATAGAAGGGTGAGCATCAAAAAAATGATCCATATAATTATTTCAAGAGCTGTTTTGTTTTTCCAAAATTAAAGATTGTCTTTTAAAAAGTTCTCTTGTGTGGTTATACTTTCAGTTTTCGGTAAAAACAATGGTCAAATTATAATAACAGGAGACTTGGCGTTGGAATATTAAAACCCGAATAAACTACTACGTCAGAAACGCCAAAGAAGTCAAATATTTTTCTTTGGCGTTTCTGACGTAGTAGTTTATTCGGGTTTTAATGGCCAAATTACTTTATACTAAAACATTAAGGTATAGCTTTTGAAAAATTTAAAATTTCTATCAAAAAATGTAAATAACACTTTATACTGACAAAATTTGTATGCTTTCTAACATATTTTTAATTCTAACAATTGTAATTGCTATTTAGTATAGAAAAATTGTCTAACATTCATGCGTTTAGATTTTCACAACATTATTGGTTTATTAAAAAATAATCTTTATAAATTAAATAAAAACGCCTTTATCTTACTTTTAAGTGTGCCGACAAAATTTTCATATTCTGGACAAAATGGATAAATATCTGTTAATGAAAGAGTATAATTTATTTAGTTTATAAAAATTGACATTCATTTTATAATTTGTAAAAAACAAAAACTTAATTAACCAAGACAATAACAATTCAAATAATCAAAGTAAAAACAAAGAATTAAATTCGTGCATTCTTTACTTCTTTAGGTTATTTATTTGTTCTGTATTTATTTACTTATAAATATTTTTTTTTTCACTATCATTACAAACTAAGCTGCCTATTAATGTGTTCAATTTTCATTTTTCTTTTCAAACAAAACAAATTTAAAGCGCTTATATAGGCTAACAAAAATTATGAGCTTATCATAGATTGTAAAAACATTTCAATCTTCGAGTAATAATGGCACCTTAAAATAACGTTTCTTAGATTTTTGTTTAAGAAAATTATAATAGATTGTTTTTCTTCAGCTCTGTATAGTGTGTGAAAGCAGAAAAGTTACAAAACTTTTTATTTATTTTATTTTATTTATAGTTTTAACTAAAAAGGGAGAATTTTCAGTTCTGTACATCGTCTGAAATTTGTAAACGCATTATATAACGTACTAAAATATATTTCTCATAGTACTAAGCATTTATATTGGCCAATTTTTCTTTATAGGCCGTACTACAGCTGAACAATTTTCTGGGGTCCTGTAAACCGATGAATTATGCTAAGCGTACCTTTTTCTACAGATTGCTTTTTTTTGTATCTTAATAATTCATAATTATTTCCTTATGTTGTGTTTTATTTAAAAGTATTGGAAATAGGCTTTTAAAAATACTAGACCGCAATATATTTTGTGAATCCCTGTACACGAAGCTATTTCTACAAAATGCTATAGGGAACTTGAATAACATCTGTTAGTTTCAAAGTATTCCATAAGTGCTATTGGAAAGTAGAAGACAGGCAGACAAATGAATTCAACCACTCTTAAACATTTATTGGAAAGTGTTAGAAATGCATAACCCAAATGAAATTCCGGCGATTTTCAATTAGATCGCCAAATATATCCGAATATCTTTGTGTGGTCTTGTAAAATTTAATGCTTATAATGACATACAGAAAACATGCTTTTCCGTACGTGAATAAATGTTAATTTTATTCTGTTCCGTGGAGTACAAACATATTAAAATATGCCTAACATAGCTGTATTAGCATTAATTTATTTGCCCCTGTACACAAACCAATACTATTTATATAATTTTAAACAGTGACATGTTCTAGTGAACATGATAACATATATCAGTTTGAAGGCTTTTTAAATATAGTCTAGTTACTAAAAGTAGAACGCGAGCAGACTGGTAGACAGACACTTTGAGACTAACATTTTTCAAATAAATGCTTTTAACTTTGTTGGAAAGTGTTAAAAAAAATATTCAACTTTATTCGAGATTAATACCAATATTTAATAGCGATAAAATTCGTAAATCGTATCAATTACATTTAGATTCGATTTTATGTGAATAACAACCAATTACTTCTTATTCAAATATAATTTGAAATACTAATTCTCATTCTAAAATTATTTTAAAGTTATTTATTCACTTGAAAAATTTCTGGAAAAATATTTTTTTTTCTTTAATTAAACTTTAGTTACCCAACATTCAAAATTTAAATCAATAAAGTAGAGCTGTTGTTCCATTTTATAGAAATACATTTAATTTGTATTACAAATCACTCTAGTTAGACGTAAATTAGTTTATTCGTTATATTAAAGTAATATGTTTTATTTTTAATCTTTAGAAATTATTTAGAAATCTCTATTTTAACGCGTGTTTTAAATGAGAATTCTTAAATGTTTGAGCAAATATTTTAGTTAACGCAAATTGCGGTGTGATGATTTATGATATTAATAATTGTGATAGTGCCTACTAGATAAAAATCTTACATGAAATATATATAATATATATGTATACATATATATATATTTATTTAACATCTTCAGTTACCTACTAGCAAAATTAATACATATATATATGTGAATATATATATATAAATTAATATACTTCTTTGTTTTATGTAAGTTTAAATATTAGACAAAAATTCTCTTTATTTTTAAATTTTATAAACTAGACTTAATATTAGCCGAATTATTTAATACAATTGTTTCAGCACCGTTTCAACACTATAGAAAATAAGAAATAAGAAAATATATTTTGGATTTTCTTGCATTTAATAAAAATTTTAAATGAGCAAATAAAAAATTGTAAAATCATAAAATTAATTTGAAAGCATTTATTTATTTTAAAGGTATTCAATTATATATATTAATATATTCATTTGATATTTATCCCTTCTTATAAATATTCAAAACTAAATTCTTTAATTATATGTATTATTTAAATTCTTTGTAAGAACGATGATCAACTATTTCATTTGTTTACTTTAAAGAAAGGCATTATCTTGTATTCCGTATAAAGCATTTAATTTGCATCTTAATGTTAGCAATAAATTTCCGTAGGTTATCCATAACTAGAGCTCATTAATCATGCATATATAATGAAATCATCTTTTAAAGAATTTAAAATTCCCTTGTTCTTTTTTTAGTTTCCTTTATTCCGAGTTTTTGCTGAGTCAACTTACTAGATAGCAAATTTAGATAAATAGTAAAGAAAATTTTTAGCGAAAATATGAATACAATGATTATCCATTGCAGTTCACATCAAAATTATTTCAAAGCATTTTTTTTTTTTTTTAAGTTAGAAAATGGGAAAAATTTACCTGTTCATCCCAGGCATACTTAATTGTATATGTTGATAATTAAAAAAATTTAATTAATATTAATTTAAAGCAAAGTAATTCCGATTCAGTATATCAAAGTAACAATATTTTCGTTCTATCTCAGCATAGGTTTAAATAACGAACGAATTACTCTCAAAGAAAGATGGCAGATTCATGCTGAAAAGTGGCTGCTCTTATGATTAAAGTGTAAGGATTATTTTTTATTATTGCTTCGAATGAGTTTTTAACATTAATAAGATATGTAATGTGGATAAGAAAATCAAATTAAGCTAAAATAAGTTTAAGTACGATTTTTGTTTTAGTTTATTTTGTAAACTCAGGTAAAATGTGGATCCATTTAGGTACTATTAGTTAGTGACCTGGCTTTGAATTTAATGTCATTCATGTGGTTTTTATTACTTATTATTTGTTTATTTATTTATTTATTTTTTAAGGAGAAAAATTCACATTAAAAAAAGTTCTATGTAACTTCATAGTTTAATATTTTCTTATATGTGGTATTAAAATTTTGCTTACTTGTTTTAAAATACTTTAGGATATTTTCTATAGGGAAGAGTAGGTATGGATGAGACATATAAGGCATAAAATTAGGTATAAAATAAACATTCTTTTTAATTTCTGACAGCTAAGTATGTGACGGGTATTTTACTACGTCAAAAGTAAATAACTACTCTATTTTCAAGGCAAGTTTTCTATCTTATTCAATAATATCCACATAATTTCTTTTAATGTTTTATACATAGAATATTATTTTTAGGAATGAGCAATTAAGACGAAAAATAGAATTTTTCAAGTAATAAGCTAGTTTGTTGAAATGTATAGAATTAAATAAGAATAAGTGTAAAACTGTGAGTAATGTGAACATATTTGCATAATCAGATGTTTTGAAATAGTCTGCTCTTTTATTATACAATACATTTAAGATTATTTTATAGATCAAATCAGCAAAATAATGAATTGAATGATTCAAAACTTACAGGTTCTTTGGTGTAAAAAGATTTCCAAAATTTTATATTTCTGTTAAATCATTTTAATTAGAAATTCTTTTTTAATTTTAGATAGAATATTTTCCTTAAAATAAAAGATATTTCCATTTTTATACACCAATTTCAGACAACACAAAGAATTATTTAAAATATCAGTTATATTAAGCGAAAAACATTTACAGATTTATTGCAATGAAAGTGATTTTTAAGCGAAGAACGTCTAAAGGGGAAATTTTTGAAGTGCTTTAATGAACAAATGATTAAAAAAAATATAAGTTAAAAAAAATTTAGTAAAAGAATAATGCATCTGAAAGTCACATTTACTTCAATAACAAAATAATAATCATTTATAATACAGAAATAATTTTTATGGGTATATCTCGAATTTTCAGAGCATGAAAACTGAATAAATGTTTTGGTGACGAAAAGCAGAAACAATAATTTTCCATTTAAATTAAACGTTTTTGATTAGATTAAGATTTTAATTTCTAGAGGAATTATTTCAATATGAAATGTAACGAATATGGTAAAGTACTCAGAAACCTTTCTCTCACCCTGCAGTTGAACATTATAAACACAGAATTGAAAAGTAAGATAAGAAATGCTGTATATAAATATACTTTTACAACACTTCAAAATTATTAAAGAAACGGTTTTATTTCACATAGGAACTGAACTGAGTTCCCATAGTGAAAATCCCTGTTATTATTCCACACTGACAGTGTATTTTTTATTTATTTTTCAAGAAGACCGAATTTTGAGGTAAATTATATTAAATCCTGTAAAATATACAATATACAGAAGAAAATGTATATTATATACAATATACAAATACTTTTTAAAATGTTGCAAAATATACAATATACAAAAGTGTAATGAATATACTCTATTGTATACAAGTATATATACTAAATGAAATCGTATCGCATATAGAGATATCCAGAAACACGTGTCATTGTGGAGAACCACAAATTTGATAAACAAAATATACTTTAATTAAATTTATCTTTTTATAGGTGTTTTAAAATCATTAAAAATTACACAAAATATTTTTCATTTTGTCAAAGCTTTTCGCCCTGCCTATCGGAGCATCATCAGGACAAACTCAAGTCATTTTTAATTACAAGTGCAGTAACAGCTGAATTATTTGGAATCAGGCAGAAATTATCTCCTCTCCACCTACTATTTCAGAATTAATAGTTTCCGAAGCTAGAAATATAATTAAATATAACTCAATTAATTCTAAAGATGCTACCCTCCTTCCAAAAATCTGGCATTTCTTAATACAACCACATATCTAATTAATTAATTAATTTATTTTTTCAATAGAATGGTTATCTCAATAGATGTTAAATGCGAATGTTTTTTTAATCTGCCCTGGTTTCCTTTACTACTGGCCGAGCCTCTCCTAGTTTTAATGAAAATGATCCAAGAAACTTCTACAGTCAAGGTCTCAAGGTGGCTCCAGGTCACCCAAAACATCAACCAACTTCAGTATTTTAACTCCAAGCTTTTTTTTATATTTTTTATATTTTTATATTTATATTTTTATTTATTTATTTATTTATTGTCATCTGCCCTGATGTCGCCAGTTCACCTCTGCAACTCTATCCAATGAAATCTCCATAAGTGTTTCAACCGTTGCTTTTTTAAAGTTTCTCCATATTTTCTGTAAAGATCCAATTAAATACAGTCTTTTTACTACAGACTGTTGCTCTATTAGAACCACAGTAAAGCTCAACTAAATTTAAACCCTGGAAAGCCTCAACAGTTGTACAGCAAGTGTCTCCGTGGTGACCCCTCGGCTATAATTCAGAATTTACGTTTATAGACTGTTTCGTCTATATTAACTGTAACTACAGTGAAATATCTATATTTTTCTTTAAAATTTTCTTGTTGTTGAAACTTTTATGATTTTATAGCATGTCTCTGCAAGAATAAATATTTATTTTAGGCTTTTTAGGGCTCCACAATAATAAAAAACTCTCTGTGTTATTGTTATTTATTTATTTATATTTATTTATTTATTTATATTTTTACTGAAATTTTTATTTTGTGCGTTTAGTAACTCAAAAAGAAGTTTCTTTAAAAAACTATCAAAATTCCTTAGTACACTGTGTAGACAATGAAAGATTTTCTTTTATCAATTGACATCGTTTCTATTAATTATCTGCAAAAAAGTATAACATCGGCTTGCGAGGATCGAACCCACGAGCATCGTGTTATCACCATGATGCTCTAACCAAATGCGCTAACGAGCGACGAAAAAGGTTGTTTAAATTTGCATTAATGTGGAGGCGCCTTCTTTTTCAGAATGACACAAAGACACGATGATAAAAATCTAATTTCAATAAAAAGCTTCTAAAGATTATATATATATATTTAACTTTTTATTTTATGCTTTTTAGTATCTAAAAAAAAGCTTCTTAAAAAAACTCTTCAAAAATTCTGTGTAGACAATGAAAAATTGTCTTTTATCAATTGGCACATTTTCTATTAATTATCTGCAAAATTTAACGCATCGATCCTTCGGGGATGGAACTCACCACCATTGTATTAGTAACTTGAAGCTCTAACCAACTGAGCCAACGAGCGACTATAAGGACTGCTGGCATTTACTTTAAAGTTGAGATGCCTTATTTATTAGCGTGATATGAAGACGCGATAACGAAATCCAATTCCAATAAAAAGCTTCTAAAAAAATTATTTATTTTTATTTAAATTATTTATTTTGGGCTTTTTAGTAACTAGACAAAAAGCTATTTCAAAAAATCTTATTATGAGGAAAAAATTAAAAAAATCTTATTATATCTTAAATTATTAGGATACTGTGTACACAACGAAATATTTCTTTTTATCAACTGACACCTTTTCTATTAATTATTTGAAAAATTAACATGACGCTCTAATCAACTGAGTCATTAAGAGATAGAAATACAATAAATTGCTTACATATATATATATATATTAAGTGGAAGTGTCTTGTTTTTTAGCGTGACAGAAAACGCGATGACAAATTCAACTTCATATAATAATATATATATAAAACTTCTGAAAGTATTTAGAAATAAATTTATGTATTTTGTACTTGAAACTTTTTATTTTGAGATTTCTTAATATCTAAAATATTTTGTGTTTTCTAATATCTAAAAAAAAAGAAAACTTCTTAAAAAAAAAACTCTTCGAAAATTCTTAAGATATTGTGTAGTCAACGAAAAATTTTCGTTTATCAATTGACACTTTTTCTACTATTTATCCTCAAAAATTAACATTCCGTACCTTCCGGGGACCGAACACTCGACCACCGCTGTATTAACGTCACGCCCTAACCAACTGAGCCACAGAGCCACAGTCAGAACGGCTTATATTTACTTTAATTGTTCAGTAGCGTGACACGAAGACCCGATGACAAAGTTAATTTCATATAAAAATCTGAATTTCGTAAATTCGATGCACAAACAATACTTTCTACATTTTGCATGAGTAAAAGATAATGAAAATAAAAGTCAAAAGGCCAAGAGAATTATGTAATGAATATGAAAACACAGAAAGATGTAAAGAAAATAATTTGAATTAGGATTAAATCTAAGACTATATATAATAATCAGAATGTTCCTATTTGGCTAACTACTTTTCTTTTACTGGAGACAGAAAAGTTTTCTAAATTATATATTATTTAAAATAAATTACAATGAACTGTAAACAAGAAAAATTTGTATTGTTTATTTACCTTATATGGACGAATTGCGCAAGTAATTAAAACTTATTTAGTATATTTTATGGTAAGTTTTTACATGTCGACCTTTATTATTAAAGTTATTTTTGATAAGGACAATAACAGTTGAAAAACTATAAAGTAGATTTTAAAAAATCTTTTTGATTCTCTTATTTAATTGATTTTATTATATATTTATTCATTTACTTATTACTTTCTTCTGTATATATAGAGAGAAAGTATTGGTTCGTTAAAATTTTCTAACTCTAGTTTTCGATGGATTTACACGTTTTGGGATGTCTTGAACACGATTTGACTGTTTTTAGAAAATGTATGCTTGTCTGTGTGTCTCTGTGTGTGTATCACAAATTTTGTGGCGACTGTATCACACGAACCAATGAACGAAATTTAATCAAACTTGGTATTTAGTTGGACCCTGACATAAACTGGAGCTGATTAGATTTGGGGATCAATCGCTCAACAGGTGGCGCTGTGATTTTTTTTTTTTTTTTTTTTTTTTTTTTTTTTTTTTAACATGGCAGTATAGGACAAAATTTCGTATATATGTATATAATGAGAATTATTTTTAACGTGTGATTATAAAATTAATATGAATTACTTATAATAGAAGTAGTAAACTAGGAAAAAAAAGTTTGTTCGTGTAGGAACATTGCTTCCACAATCTGAAGGGAAAGTACATCCCGGGGCAGGTAAATTTTCAATATTGGTATCTTTCGAAAGATCCCTTCAATACCTTTAAAACGAATGGTTGAACCATAGATCTGTGATATTTTAAAACAAATTATCGATTTTTTTCATTTTTTAACCAAAATAATAATAATGATAATAATAATAACAATAATTTGTGTAAAATTATATACAGTCGGTAACAAAAGTGTCCGAACACTAGCAAAAATTCCTATGTAAAAAAAGTACACTTCATATGGTTTTGTTAAATAAATCCTTGTCGAATCCTGTTCTTAGTCAGTGTAAGAACAGGATTCGACAAGGATTTATTTAACAAAACCGTATGAAGTGTAATTTTTTTACATAGGAATTTTCGCTAGTGTTCGGACACTTTTGTTACCGACTGTAGAAGAAAGTTATTTGGTGGCCGCATCATACCAGTTTTTAGCATTATTATTGGAACGAAATTCAATATATTCTTCACTAAAAATAATTTTTCGGCAAACTAACCAACCATTAATTGAAGCTCCAATAGCAATATTGTTGCACTTCTTAGAGGTCAAGGCCTAGATAAACTTATCTTAAAAATATTACTGGGAGGTAAATTTCTTTTCATCCTCTTTTTTTTTTTTTTTTTTTTTTTTTTTTTTTCAAATCATTGTTCAAACAGAACTGTAGTGCGTTATTGATATTTTATAATTTTGTAGATAAACAGAAAAGAGATTATAAAAAATTGTTCACTGAATTTTGTTGAAACATATCCATTAGCTTACTAGCACAACAAACTATTTTTTGTCTGAATGATCCTAAATCTTTAACAAGTATTTAAAAAATAATAATATTTCAAATACAATCCGAAGTTCACCAATCCCATTTATCAATGATCAATAATAATTGAACATATTTTAATAAAAGTGTCACGTGTTCTACTTTTTTAGAATTTGTTTAGATGAACTATTGAATTTTGTGTGATGTTTTCAAATTATGTTTTATTCTTATTGTTCTCAAGATCTCTTTAATACAATGCAAGCAACATGTTGCATTTTTCTGTATTAAATGAGAATGATTTTGAAATAAAAAAGTGGCTGAAATAAACTTAAATATTTCTAAACACAATAAAAATGAACAAAAAAAAAAAAAAAGTAAATAAAAGCAAAAGAAATCGAGAGTTGTTTAACAAATGCTTTGGGCCCTCAATAATAAGTTCCAGACAATAGCGATCATTTTGAGTATCCCATATGCAGCCATCTCCTTCTCCCCTTTTTAGCATTTCTCCCATTTCTCTAGCTACGCTCGATTACCGTTTTGAAATGAAGCTCAATTATTGTGGCAAAAGGGATGCAAAGGAAACGCCTAATTGATCCTCTGCATTATTGATCCAAAGCAATGAAGACATTATTATTGAATCCAGCGGCAAAATGCAACAGCAAGCGAATGCCGCGTATGGGAATTCCCTTAAACTTCGTGATGACTAGATGAAGGAATTTATTCCGATATTATGAAATGGAATATTTGATCATGCAACGTAACTGTAGCCGTCTGCTTATGAATAAATTAAAGGGATTTAAAATTTCAACCTTCGACATATCAAATTCATGTGCAAACAGAGCAAAAATAACCTTCAGCTATTCATGTTAAATTTTGAATGTTGATAATGATTTTAGAAGATAATAATGTACATTAATTTACTTGTTCTATTTCCCATGTTAACTACTTAAAATTAATAAATAAATGAAAATATTTATAAATTTTAAATCTTTTGATTTTGTTGAATCCCAAACTATGATTTTTATATTTAATATTAAATACCGTACGACAAACCGATTTTGTATGTGTTTCAAATAAAATGGATTGTATGGAAATTTCTTTATTTCTTATGAATGCTAAGAAATTAATTATGTCGGCTTGCTGTTGAAATTAATAATATGCAGAAAGCAATAAAGAATTTACAGTATCAAATAGTATACGTGAAAAAAAAAATTAAAACAATATTTTATACTTATTTTAAAAAGTAGTGAAATAACATATAGGCGTGAAATATTGAACTTTAATAGTACAAAAGCATTATAAGTTAAAGCAAAAAGCTAATCGTGATAACGTAGTGCGTTTCGTAAAGAGGATTAAAATTAATAGTTTTTAAATTTTCATTCAAATAAAAGCCTGAAATTTTAAAATAAAAGTTACAATATTGCAATGTCAAATAATTATTACTTAAAATTCTGGTAATAAATACATTTATTACTGCTTCTCATTCAAAAGTACACTTCGATAACTGTCTTTTTAAACACGTACATATTGAAATTTGAAACTTAGGAATAATAATTTTTGCTGCTGTTCGTGCTACTAATATGTACAAAACTAGTTTAATAAATAATGTTTCATAAGAATTTTCTAAAATAATGAACTTCTTTTTCTCCATGTATGTCATAATTATAAGAACAACCGCTGTGTTGTGGATAATGGAAATAAAAATTATAATTTCATTATTAAGTTTCCATATCAACGTTCAAGACTTTTATTAAATATTTCTTATTATTTCTAAAAATAAACACTGTAATATTATATATTAAATATAAAATAAAATGCTTTAATTAATATATTTAAAACAACTTTGAAAAAATATACCAAGCGTTAAGAGTCAACTTTACAACCATATTCTTTTATAAATTATAGTTTAAAATTTAATTTTAAATTTTCCTTCAAATGAAAAAAAATATTTGCGATCATCATATGCACATGGAATGGAAATGCTCTAAATATAATGTAGCTGTCGAACATTTCTCTCTGGATCACTAAGAATGTTTGTGTGAAAGATTTTGTTTTAAAGATATCTTACATTTTTAAAATATTTGCCCGTTTATTTCGTAACTGGAAATGTGATAAAAAAAGAGGGGCAAAGCACAAGGGTATATAAAGGACTGTAAAGGCGCGTTGAAATCTGTTTATCGTCCTCTGTTTGCGGTAAACATTTCACTGGTGTTCAATATGCCTCGACAAAAGTGGAGTGTGCCATACCAACAATTAACGGAGTTCTTACTAGGCCGCATCATTGGTATACGAGAGGGTGGATTTTCGTATCAAGAAATCGTAGCCCGCACGCAGTGTGCCACAGCAGTGATGCGTGTTTGCAAGAAATGGACAAAGGAGAATCAAACAAGCCGAAAACCTGGCAGTGGGGTACGCAAATAGAACAACGGCACGAGACGACAGACACCTCATCCGCATAGCTGTGACGGACCGTACAGCGTCCTCTCGTGTGTTAGCACAACGTTGGAGCACGGCTACAGGTGTTTTGTTGCCTAGCTCCACGGTTCATCGCCGTTTGCTGCAGCATGAACTGCGTGCAAGGAGGGTTCCTCTGCGCAAGATTTCCCTCTCGATGAATCACAGACGCCTACGACTTCAATGGGCTCAGCAACACAGCCCGTGGCGTGTCCAGTGGCAACCAATTGTTTTCTCCGATGAATCTCGCTACAATGTGGAGTACAATGATAGAAGAGTACGCGTCAGACGATACAGGGGGGAACGTCTGCTCCCACAGTGTGTTATCCAGCATCATACTACACAAACGCCTAGCATCATGGTGTGGGGAGCTATTTGGTATAATTGTCGATCCCATGTAGTGCACATTGCGGGCAACCTCAACAGTGATCGCTACATAAAGAAAATTTTGGAGCCAGAGGTCCTTCGCATTCTTCGACGCATTCCGGGTGCTGTATTTCAGCAGGATAATGCCTGTGCACATGTTTATCAGACTGCACAAGCCTTCTTCAGTGCACAACAGGTTTAGCTTGTTCCATGGCCTGCTTATTCCCCGGAAATGTTGCCCATCCAGCATGTCTGGGATTTCATTGGTCGGCGACTCGTTCGTACAACTGGTGGGGTGCACAGTAAGATTGAATTTTGGCGTCAGTTCGAAGCCATCTGGAATGCCATTCCCCAGGATTACATTCAGAGCCTGTATGATTCAATGCCACGACATGTACAGACTCTCATCGCTCAGCTTGGTGGACACACAAAGTACTGGTTTCAGACGATCTTTTTTTTTTTTTTTTTTTTTTTTTTGTCTTGTACATTTGATTGTTTATTTGTACCACTATCAGTAATATGTGGAATAAATATCATTAATTTCTGACAATTGTTTCATGGTGTTGCAATTTTCACAAACATGAGTTTAAATATGGATTAACCCACTTTTTTATAGAAGAATTTAAATTCAGTTAAGTCTGTAGACGATAACCATTTGAAGTATAATATAAGCAGTTTTTATGTAAGTAGCTCAACGAACTAATAAATTATTTAAATAAAAGTTAGTTGAAGCTTAGGCATGCTCAGCTAAAAATTTAGTACAAATGCTAATATTTCATCATATGTTTTTTTTTATATTTTGGTTGCTGTTTATTGTAGATACAATACACAGCAATTTATTCCTTGAATAGAGTAGAAAATTTGATTACCCTGCATGATTTAGCAAGAAAAGACACCCTAATTTATTTATTTTTGAATTTCTTAAAGAAACCTTCATATCTCCATGTATATACGTGCTATCCAAATACAAATGAATATAGTTAATTAAAAGAATCCCCATAATCATATGCTACAGCTACGGTGCATTTGCAACATTATTTTTTACAGAATGATTCCAAACTTAAATTTGCAACAAGTTTTTTTATTTTTATTTATTTATTTATTTTTTTTTTAAACCTTGGGTATTTGTTATAACACGCGCTTTACACTCTTAAAGTTTCAGGAAAATCCATCAAGGATTTCTTTACACATTCGACAAATCGTCAAAATTTGATAGCGTCCAAATGCTTTTGTCAGTATAGATTATGTGTGTGTATGCATATACTTTTGTTCCAATTGTATATAACCGTAATTAAAATGTATAACAATAGCAACTAACTAGCTAACAAGCAAAACAATTACAACAAAAATAACTAAATAATTCAAATAATTTGAAATTGCACATTGAAATTATCGTTATTATCTATTGATTCTAATTATACACAAAATAAATTAAATCATGAGACACGGCCGTGTCTCCGTGACGCAGCAAAGCTCAAACGAAGCTTACATGCGACACTATATATACAACTAATTTAACAACAAAGGAATTTGGAAACGCCGACATTTAATATCTCAGTAAATAGGAGATATTTTGATCTGATGTTTTCAGAATAATCTTTTACCTTCTGCCTGATGCTATCCTGAAAGTTTCACACTTCAACATTCTATATATTTTGAGAACTGGAATTGCAATTCAAGACTTCAGAGGAAAAATTGTAATAGTGTAACTTTTTTTTTTCTCGATAACGGCTCGGACAAATTTCATGAAATTGATATATGATATTAATTTCTTTTGTCTGAGAAGCATGACGTGCCCCGTTTTTCCCAAAAAACTCTTGTTTTTTATATATTTCACTTTAAAAATGGAACTATATTACCTGGCGGATTACACTCTTTTCTTTCGCATCGCTCAAAAGAAAAGAATGTAATCCGGTTTGGAATGTTCGCGGACGCTTACAGACTTCGCGCTTCCGTTTGAAATATTCAATCTTCAGATAGGTAATTTGGCTCCATCTATCGGCAGTTAGTGTCAAAAATAAACTTACAAAAATAAAATATTTTTCTTTCTTTAAAATATATATTAAATGAGTTATTTATTTAGGTATTTGTACTTTATATAATACTTTTTTATAAAAATATTCATTTAATTCACATTGTTTTCAAGTTGATACGCTGTTAACTTTCAAAATTGGTTTTATTATAAAATGTGATTGCAACAACAAATTTTTTTTTCTTTACTTTAAAAAAAAAAAATATTGATAATATCATAATCATATGCAAATATTTGTAATTTTTTTTTTTAACAAATTGATAAATCACTTAAAGTATAGACAGAAAAAAATCCTGGAAAAAAAAAAAAAAAAAGAAGAAGAAGAATTAATTAATTTGCTCATTAAATTTCTATAATATAGTATGTAAATGAAATACTTTACAAAGATTATAATAATTATAATATATTGAATCCAAATCTAAAATTTCCTGTTTTCTGTTATTTATTTTATTTTTTTAATTTTATAAAGTAATATTATAATAAAAAAAAAAATAATAATAATAATAATAAAAAAAAAAAAAATCAGTTACCAAACACTTAAATGCATTGGGAAAAACTCTGAAAACAGAATTAAAATAAGTAAAATAAGTTATAAAATAAAATAAAGTAAAATACATCTTTATTTGACTTTAATTTAAACCCACAATGTATTTTTTAAAATATTTTTTTTTCGCCCTATAATACTTAATTTTACGAAATAATACATTTCTGCAAAGGAGTCAGACATGGGCAAATTTTAATTTTGTAAATGTGAAAATTGGGGGAAGGGGGGAATCTTCTGTTACTTTGATGGAAAGACCTTTTCAAAACAACATTTTAACAAAAAATGTTTTTCTCTATAATTATTCGTTAGAAAAATATGAAAGAAAATTTTTCGTTTAAAGTTTTCCCCCCGTGTCTCGAGAACACCTTGGAAATTCTAAAAACCTAAAAAAAAAGGGGGGGGGGGTTAATCAGTTTGAAGGATCATTGTTTTGTTTGGAAATTTCGATAACAGGGGGCAGCGAAAGTCGCATCTTTGAAATTTTAAACAAATGTAGTTCTTTTTTTTTTTAGTTTGTCAGAAATGTCTTCTATAAACAATTTCTTTAAAAAAAAAAAAAAAAAAGAAAGAAAGAAAGAAATTAAAGCTGTATTGCGATAGGGGGAACCTTAGAAAGCAAATAGTAAAATTTCAAATCGGAGGGGAATTAGGGGGATTAGGAGCTCATTTAAAGTTCTTACTTACAGGCTCATATTTAATTTGCACGTTTTTTATAATTTTCAAAAATTCCGTGTCGTGTCCGATAGATTTGGGAGGAAGATGGGACTTTTAGAAAAAAAATATTTATAAATTCCTTAAAAATCGGTTCTGCGCTTAAAGCTGGTGGATGAGAAGTGCCGGATTCGATCCCATCACGCACTCTTTGACCTAGCCGTTCCTTCCGTGTTTTTCTTCGAAACTCGATTAAATACGGGCTTCGACCCCCCCTTAGAAAGATCTCATGGAGGCCATTCTACCTATAGGCCTAGGACCCTATCGTAGTTAGTTGCCTTAAAACCTACTACCAAACAACCTTAAAAAAGTATCGCTGGAAATATTTTAAGTGATTGTATCTAGAAGATTTCTCGAAGTGCTAAAAAATCCTTATTTAAAATTTTAAAGTTAGATCTCTTAGTACACTTTTTATCCCCATAGCCCAATTTTAGAAAATGAAGCAATGTCCAAAATCCCTTCACCACGTTTTAGAAAATTTTCAGGAATTCTAGCGTGATTACGAAATACTAGGAAGAATGTGAAAACTATATACAGTATATTTAACCAAACCGAATAAAACTAGATTCAACAAAACATTTTCTAAAAAACGTTTTCCCGATTAAAATTTCAAAGCGGTCTAACTGATTACCCCCCTCCTATTTTCCTCATCTGAATTAATTTTAAACCAAACAAAATCTCCCTCAAATTGATTAAGCATCTTTTTTAGAATTATCAGAGTTTCCAAAGGAGGATCTGAACCCCACCCCATGGTGTTAGGTATTTTGGAAAATTACTGTCAAATCCTTACAACGTTTTACGTTATACATATCTAATTAAAAAATAACAAAATATTAATCTTTTGTTCATTCGATTGGGCCATTTAAAAACTTGTGTTTCATTTTTCTTATCTAACCAAAATCTATACGGTGAATGGAGCTCTTTAGAAACTTATTCATAACACTTTTTTACAAAAACTTTCGTACACAAATTATTTTTTGAACATTTATTTTAAATGTTCTGTTGAACTATTTAAGAAATAGATGAACCATTGAACCAAAGAAATTGAATATTAAATAAAATAAAATAAACCTTTTTTTTTTTTTTTAGAAATTGTTTGTCATTTTTAAAATATACTATATTATGCCTTTGTAATATTGCGTGTTTCCATCACACAACAAATATTCTTTCTTAAAGTTTTTTATTTATCACTTTTCATAAAATTTTAAAATGCTCCTTTAATTTTACATTTTAATCATTAACCCCTAAAAAGTAATGATATCAATACAAAAAAAAACCCTTAACCGGTTAAAAGTTTGTGACGCAGCACTGTACTTTATGGCTATAAGAATTAGAAATACGGGTCTTAAAATAATGATATCAAATTTTCAGTGACGCTTTGCTATTAATTAAAAAAATACATTGATTTTCTTATTTGAATTTGCATTTTTCTTCTATTTATTTTTACAGTGTAAACATTATTTTCAATATAAAATAATATATAACATTTACTCACCGATACCTTTTCATTCGCAATCAATCAAAATCAATAATATCAAAATATGTGTTTTAAAAGAAATGATATGAAATTCCAGCAACGCAGTGATGTTACACTAAATGATTTCTTTTTAAATTCCACTGCAATTATTTTGTTTTGCATATTAAAGTATATTCGCACATTGAAATATTGCTTTTAATTTTCAAATACGCAGTCAAATATATCTTTCATTAAGTTTATATTATGTACTGAAATGTATTTATTTCAATGAATTATTTTATCTTTTGCGTCACGCTATCCACAACTGTAAGTAAAATTTATGGAAATGTTTATTTTGTGCCATCTTATCCAAATTAATTGAAAACGCATGCAAATAGATAGTGTGCTGCAAAGAAAACATTTACGAAGTTTTTAGTTGTAGTTTTGGATGGCGGGACACAAAAGATAAAATAATTCATTGAAATAAATACATTTCAGTACATAATACTTTACTAGAAGTCCATTGCAATGAGCTGCATTATTTTGTTTACTTGAAATAATGTATATTTAACATCCTAACACTTTCAGTTTTTGTATACATAGTGAAATATTTCTGAAGTTATGTCTGAACATATGGTTTTATTAATTAGAAAACTATACATTAAGGCTGAAGTTAATTTTTTATGAATGTTTACTGATGGGACATTACAATAATACAAATAAAAATAGTACTGAATGATTTTTTATATTACCAAATCCTTTTCTTCTAGCGCGAGTTAGTGACAAAAATATTAGGCCATAGCTATTTACTGACATGAGTTTCAGACCACTTGTATGTTATTAAAATATATAAGGTAAAACTAGGAGAGATTGCGCCCATAGGGGATCAGCAGGAAGAAGTATAGTGGGCGCACTGAGATTCCAAGTAGTTGTATAACATAAGTAGTGAAGTACCCAGTTCAATGTGCATGTTGATAGCTTCGAACATCTAAGATTCAACGCGGTTATTTTGTTTCGTTTTCAAAAAATGATTGCTTGGATTTTCATAACTCTTCCTAGACATTTCTACAGAATGGTAGTATTACAAAATATTTGTAAATTAAATGATTTCTCATAAACTAGTTTATCTATGTTACTTATGGCAGGTGGTTGCACGAAAGCTGCACCATTTACAACAATAAGTACAACGATTGTAAACAACGACAGATTAGGTTAGTAAACAAGAAATTATTCAAACTGAAAAATAACTATACTAATTTTAAGTTAAACGTGTTATCTAGTAACTAAATGTTATTTTTCATTATCCGATCTTGTTCTGTTTCTGTTTCTTTCTTTCTTTTTTTTTTTTTTTTTTCTTTAAATAAAGTTTTTCAATTCTTTTTCAATTTCTTTTATTTTTCTGTTTATTATTATTATTATTATTATTATTATTATATTGAAATAGCTACTCCTAATACAATAATATTTGTTTACGAAAACCTTACAACAATCTCATTTAAGTGCAATTGTTACTGTTAACAATTTAATTGTAGATAAAATTAAGCGCAATCTCTCTTACCTTGTAAGGAGAGTAAACAGTAATGGAAATGCATAGAATACGAATTAATTCAAAATTATTCAGCAATATTTTATCAAAAAAAAAAATAATAATATTTGGATTTTTTACAGCCATTTGCAAAAGTTTAAGACCAGTAGCCGATTTTCAGTATTTTAACACATTGCATCATTTGCACAGATTATTGCGTCATCTCATGAGCTGATTGCATCAGACGCATTCTATTGCTATAAATAAAGGTGGCCAGCATGTTTATCGCCAGTTGCTTATTGGATTTTTTTGCTTTTGTATAATTATTATAATGGGTAAAAAAAACTTTCACAAAGAAGTCAGTAATATTGACCCTGTATGAAATTGGATTTTCTGAACGTCAAATAAGTTCGAGGGTAAATGTGAGCAAGGCAGCTGTGCATCAAGCAATTAGTAAATTTAAAATTTCGGGAAAATTCGTGGACCTGAAGAGAAGCTGTCGCCCTAGAAAAACGAGTGCATGTGATGATCCTGTGATAAGAAATATGGTCGTACGAGATTCAAGAACCTCCTGCAATACGATTAGACATTCTCTGGCTGCAAAAAGCAGCAACGTCAGTTTGAGTACTATTTGAAGACGTTTGGCCAAAGATTTTGGTTTATCATCCCATAAACCCGCAAGGAAACCTCGACTTCTCCAAGTATGAAAAGTAACGACTGACTTTCGCCAGACAATATCAGAATTGGACAGTGCAGCAGTGGAGTAGGGTCTTGTTTTCAGATGAGTCAAGTGTACAGCAATCTTTTGCAAGTACTACAAGTGTTCGCTGCCCAAGGGGAAAAAGATATGATGAGAGATGTGCGATTCAAACTGTGAAACATCATCGAAGCCAAATGATATGGAGTGCAATGTCTGCGTCCGGTACTGCTAGTCTGTATTTTTGTATTACCTAAAACCAGTATTAGCGGATAGTGGTACCTTAATTTGTTACTTGAGAAGTTGAAGCTTCACATGCGTGCTCATAAATGTTCAATTTTTATGCATGACGGGGCTCCGTATCACAGAGCGAAGATTGCCAAGAAATATCTGAGGGCACAGAAAATCAAAGTGCTTGACTGGCCAGGTAACAGCCCAGATTTCAATCTAGTAGAGAATATGTGTTGTATTATGAAAAATAAAGTCTCTTAAAAGCAACCATCCATTGCTACGGCCCTTGTTGAAGCAATCGGGCATGTCTGGTGCAAAGACATTTCTAAAGCTTACTGAAAGTCTCTTATTTATAGTACCTAAGCCCAAGAGGATTGCACAAGTTATTAAAAACAAAAGAGGTCCTACAAAATACTGACTTTAATTACAGTAAATAACCATGTACAGTCTATTTTGCTCTTTTATATGTAAAATATGTATGTTATTTTTGCTAAATTTCATCAAATCTGATTTTTCTATGAGTGGTCTTAAACTTTTGCAAATAACTGTATATCATTCTTTTGAATTATGCGCTTACTCTCCTAGCTTTACCTTGTACATATATTCTTTGATTGGACCGCCTTTGATCTTGATAAGAATAACAACACATCACCGAATCAAATTTGCACAAAATATTGGATGTCCTTTCATTCCAACTTGATACCTCCCGACCAAAAGTATTGGATCATTTCCTTTTGAACCATTTCAATTTATATGTTTTATTTAAATAAAATTCTAAAACTATGACTTAACTTTTATTTCTCATGCTCATTTATTATTTTTATATGCTAATATTTGAAGAAGTATATAAATAAATTAATTTATTAGGGAAAAAAAAAAAAAAAAAAAAAAAAGGTATTTTCTTAAAAGACACAATGAAAAATATTAAACCCCGTCATTTTTTTTTTTTTTTTTTTTTTTTTTTTTAACTTCAGTTTTCGACTCAACATTTTATTTTGTTGAGTAGCATCTCTCCTTGAAATAAATTAGCTCTGTCCAAGTTCTCTATGCTGAAAAATTCTCTTAACCATTCGACTGCATAAGCGATTGATTTTTCTTTGAATAAAATCTTATTTTTAAACGTTAAAAAACGGCTAAACAAAAACGTCGATATTAGAGATAGGATTTTTTTTCCATATAAACAACGAATGAGTTAGAAGCACATATCAAAGCAACTTAATATAAGCAAAACGTCTGTTCTGTATAATTTAAGAAAATATAAAGTTGACTGATTCAACTAAAAATGCGAATAGAAGTAGACCACAAGACAATTTCGAGAGAAGATAGACAACTGAGGAATCTAACACTTATCGATTTTATTCCGCTTCTGAAGTAATATATAAATAGAAAGTAAACGCTTCGGAAAGCACAATACGCAGACGACTTTGTTCAATGGGATATGTTTCAAGAAAAGCTAAAACCAAACCTTTTATCACGAAGTCACAAGCCTTAAAACAACTAAAGCGGGCGAAAAGCATGAAGAACGTAAAAGGTTGGGAAAAAGTCGTGTTTTCCTACGAATCTAGAATTTGTCTCGACTTTGGTGATAATGTTGGACAAAGAGTCAGAAGAATATCCCAAGAAAAATTTGAAAAGTCATGCTTGAAATCATCGGTTAAATTTCCTCAGGGAGTAATGATAGGAGGCTTTTCTACAGGTAGCATGTGCATTTTGAATGGAACAATGAATTCAGAAGCTCATGTGTGGATGTTCTTGAACATAAATTAGTGGCGACTATTAAAAAATACTTCGGAGTGGATTTTTTTTTTTTTTTTTTTTCAACAAAATGATGCAAAGCAAAATCTTCAGTGACTGGTCAGAGGAACGAAACCTTCTTCTCCATGACTGTCTAACTAACAGTCCTGATAAGAGTCCACTTTGGAACATTTTGAAGAAAAAAGAACCAAAGACACAGCCTCAACTAAAATAGGATATTGTGACACGTTAGAATCAAATTTCTGCAAAGCTGATAGAACTGATGCTCTTATCAGGTGCAATAGAGTACTAATTTTATTTCTTTTTTGTTACAAGTAGTCGATCAGATGCGAGATAGTGTTTCTCTTACCAAGGCTAAAGAAGGTCCAATCAAAAATTTATTTTACTCATTTCTTAGTAAAAGACTATTCAAGTGGTTTAAAACTTATGTTAATAAAAAGCTGTGGTCTAATACTTTTGTCATTAACTCGCGCTGTGACAAAAGCATCTGACTACGTAAAAAAATCATTCATTCTATTTTTATGTAAAAATTATAAAGTTGTAGTTCGCAAAAAAAAAAAAAAAAAAATACACTATATTTAACAATAAAAGTAATTATTTATAAACAATTATAAAATCAATTTATTAAACAATGAATATTAAATTTATGCAATAAAGAAAATTATCAAAGAACTTATTTAACTACAAAAATTAACAATGATTAAATGTAATTTATTAAACTATAAATATTAAATTGTAAATCAAAGATGAGTAACTATAAACAAATATAAGTATTTTACCATGTTTTTATTAACTTCGATTCTTGTTTGTTTGTTTGTGTGTTTGTCAGGGACAAATCTTGCAATCGATTTTTAACTAACTTCCCGACTAGCTAGATATTTGAAATTTTCAGAACAGCTCACAACACGGTGACAATACATTTTTCTAACAATTTTAGTCAACTATTTAAAGTCCCGCTGCCTTCGGCAGCGCTTAAATGATTCGACAGAAAAGTTATTTAACTAACTTCCCGACTAGCTAGACATTTGAAACTTTCAGAATAGTTCAGAACACGGATGCATTTTCTTAATACTTTTAGCGAATTGTTTCGGGTTCCTGCTGCCTTCGGCAGCGTTATCAGTACAAAGCTTGCAATCGATTTTTCACTAACTTTCCGACTAGCTAGACATTTGAAACTTTCAGGACAGCTCACAACACGGTGACAATACATTTTTCTAATAATTTTAATCAACTATTTCAGGTCCCACTGCCTTCGGCAGCGTTTATATTATTCGACTTCCCGACTAGCTAGACATTTGAAACTTTCAGAATAATTCAGAACACGGTGAAAATGCATTTTTTTTAAATACCTTTAGCCAACTGTTTCGGGTTCCTGCTGCCTTCGGCAGCGTTACCAGTACAAAGCTTGCAATCGATTTTTCACTAACTTCCCGACTAGCTAGATATTTAAAACTTTCAGGATAGCTCAGAACACGGTGGCAATACATTTTTTTAATACTTTTAGTCAACTGTTTCAGGTCCCTACTGCCTTCGGCAGCGTTCATATTATTCAACAGAAAATTCATTTAACTAACTTCCCGAGTAGCTAGACATTTGAAACTTTCGGAATAGTTCAGAATACGGTGAAAATGCTTTTTAAAAATATTTTTATCCAATTGCTTCGGGACCCTGCTGCCTTCGGCAGCGTTTCCAGTACAAAGCTTGCAATCAACTTTTAACTAACTTCCCGGGTAGATAGCCATTTGAAACTTTTATAATAGCTCAAAAGACGATAGCAAGGAATTTTTTTAATACTTTTATCCAATTGCTGGGGTTCCGGCTGCCTTCAGCAGCGTTTATATGATTCAACAGAAAATTTAAAAACATGGTTTATAAAAAATTTTTTATCTTATAATTATTTATTTTAAACTAGCATACTTTACCCGCTTCGCTAATCACTAAATTTCAATGAATAAAAAAGGAATCACTATTTTTATACTGTTTTATAAATAAAATTGAGCAGAAAATCTGTTGAAGTTGTTCAAAACCTTGTGTCGGGTCCTCGCAACCTTCGGCAGCATCTTCCTCACCCGCAAAGTCTCGGGTCTGTGTCTCCATTGCTTGCGAGAACCCGTGGGTCAGTTTGGGTGTTTATCGGATTAAAATTTCGAAATGGACAATAAAAAAATAAATAAAATAATAATAATAATAATAATGATGTGACACTTTTATATTTAACTTGCAATTACAAGTGAATACTATTAGGTGCAGTAAGACGTTTTAAAGCGAGCTTCGTATGAAATCTACTTCAAATTAGCATACCAATCAGTACACCGCGTTTGTGTGATTTGATAGAAACCGGTTTAAAGATACCAAACCGACGCAGAAGCTAGGGAAAGTGAAAGTAAAGTTGAAATTTTGAAGGTCAAAAATGTCATACGATAAGACATTTATTCATCACTGCATTTTTTACGAGTTTTACCAGCAAAAAAGTGTTTCAAAGCATGTCAATCAATTTGTTCTGTTTTAATGAAGAATATCGTATCAAAAAGCAAATGTGAATACTGGTTTTGACGCTTTAAAGGGCGTATCAGACCCAGCAACTTTAGAAACAACCAATTTTTGAGCCGACTTTAGCGCCGATTTTTCTCCGACGAAAACACCGTAGAGGTTTAATAGACGGGTGAAAAGTTGCATGAAAGAAGACTAACTTCTGACGCCTATCACTTTTCTTGGCGCGAATGAAATACGCAATGATTAGTGTTTAAAATTCCCTTTCATTTGTGTAAAATATCGCATTATTATTTCTATTTTGATCTTTGTTACAACTATTGTCACAACGCCATACGAAAATAAAAACGATTAATTCAAAATTCTTATCATTTAACGGTAAAATAAACGTGCTTAACGATAATATTTCTTCTTCAAATCTCCACTTTAAGCGATTCCCGCGTTCCGCCATCTTGGAAATATGTCGTATCAAAATAGCGCATCCTGCTTGGATGAGTCTGGGGAAAAATTGTGTGATACGTGCGAAAATATTTTTCTTTTATTGGGTGAGTGCAAAAGTTCTACCCGTTTTTATCACTCATAAAGAAGAGTAAATAAATGCAAAATGAACAGTATCTATTATTGGGCATAATCCCCATTGCTATCTCTAACCTCTTGCTATCTTTCTGGCAGGTGATGAATCCCACGGCGGTGAAATTCTAGCGGTTTCGAGTCAAAAAAGTCTTGGATGGCAGTTTTCACAGCATCAAGATCATCAAAGATTTTCTGACTGAAGGAATTGTTCAACGCACGAAATAGGTGATGGTCAATTGTTGCCAAGTCAGGAGAATAGAGAGGGTTCGGTAAAACCTCCCAATCAAAGCCCAGTAACTTTTGGCGAGTGATGACAGCAGCATGTGGCCTGGCGTTATTGTGATGAAGGATAACACCTCGACGATTGATGAGACCTGGCCGCTTTGCTACAAATTTGAATGCAGCCTGTCTAACTGTAGACGGTAGAATGCATCATTGATGGTTTGGTTGAGTGGCAGGACCTCCCAGTGAATTATTCCCTGCACATCCCACCACACACTCAATAACACCTTTCGATGAAGTTCAGCTTTCGAAGTCGATGCAGGCGGATCAGAAGGGCGACACACAGTCCTACGACGCTTTACGTTACGGTACATAACCAACTTCTTATCTCCTGTCGCAATTCGTGCCAAGAATGGGTCATTTTTGTACCGAGAAAGCAAGGAAACACAGATGGCGATTCGGTTCATCCTGTTGATTAGCTGTCAGGTTATGTGGAACCCAACGATCCAACTTTCTCGTAAAACCCAACTTAATCAGCCGTCTCTCGATCGTTATCCGGTGTACGTTGAAGGTCTCCACTAATTCTTGCATGGTTGGGTTAGGATTGTTCCTTATGGCTTGGTCAGTATAGTCGTCTCCAACGTGTGATGGCCGTCCCCTCTTAGCCTGATCTTGGCAGTTTCTCTGTCTCCTTCTCTAAATTTATGAAACCATCGACGACATGTTCTTTCGTCTATTGCATCCTCCCCATAAGCCTGACAAACATTGCGACATGTTGCGGCTGTCGTACTCTATTTATCGAACTCGTATAACCAAACATTGTCTTTATATGCTCCTTCTCGCTTTCCATGTTACCCCCTCTGATAATTTTTTTTTTCAATGATTAACTTTGTGAGACACGATGCATTTATATGTGAGGCATCCACATGTTTGATTGGTCGACGGTTTGCGTCATTACATTGTGACGTCAATTCCATTGCAAATTTGCATATCCAAAAACGGATAGAACTTTCGCACTCACTCAATAATTTAAATATATAAAGCTGAAAGTTTGTCATTGTATCATGCACGTTTCTCGCTAGGATCATTACTTGCACAATTGCAACAGTCATTTTAATTCAGTGCCAAAATGACAACAAAAATTTAAAAGCCGTCAAGGGGCTGCTGTGATAAAGCTATGCCAGAGAAATTTTAAGAGGTGAATATAATAACCGATGCTAGGGAATGAAATAGTTATTGTATGCCTTAACATGAAAGAATAAAGTCCTATCCTGCAAAATTAAATTCTGTTTTGTGCAAAATTTTATGTTTATTACTTTGGAAGGAAATATAGGCTTAGGTTTATTTAATTAATTTATTTATTGAGTTAAATATTAATTTGAATGAACCAAATATTCGTGCCACCGGCATGTAAGTGCACGAATATCTCGAGTTACACATAAGCCCATTTAAATTAGCCTAGTGATTGGTATATAGAAAAATAGATAAATACGTAAACCTGATCGTGGAACAGCTTTATTATAGCTCTTCTTGGCAACTTTTGAATTTTCGGCGTCATTTTGTCATCATATGTTTTATTTTATTTTATTTTATTTATTTATTTATTTTGGTATAATTTCTTGTATTAAAAAGTAGAATTTTCCAAGTACCTATTTTGCCAATACTTTCAACGATTGCACCTTTGCATTAGTTTATAAAAATACATAATCTGTTTAACTTTTTAATGCACGGTTAGGTTTAAAATAATGCCTGTAGAAATAAGTTTTCTGTTTTTAAAAATGCAGTTTTTCTTTAAATGATGTGTAGTCAAACAAAAATAGTTAATTTATGTGATTAATGCTTCTGTTTTATTATTATTATTATTTGCAATATTTTATAATTTATTTGTATTTTTTATGCGTACTTGGCTTAAAAAGGCTGTCGCCTTTCCTTGGCGAAAAATGTCCAATCAGCTTAATTCAAACAATCCTTCCATAAGGATCTGTAGTTAAAGACGTTTCTGTACAGCTTTAGTATAGACTCCATCGGCAACTTTTAAATAATTGTTGCCATTTTTGTCGATAATTAAAATGGCTATCATAATTGCGTAAATAAAGACCTTGATGAGAAACATCCGAGCTACTTCGGTGCCAAATTTCAAATTTCGCCAAGGAATCCTAGATTATAGCTTTTTGGCTGTTTTTAATTTGAAGCTTAATTAGCTTTCATGTTAAGCATGCTATTAGCTCCAATACACACTATTTTTGAAAATCTAAAATTGAAGTATGTTTAAAAAAAAATATTTATTATAAATTATATTATTAAAAAAAGAAATACCTTTAAAACTGTGAAACTTGTCTTGAACTTTAAAATTATACTTTATTTCTATACTTCAATGTACTTTAAAGCTATAATGGCGTTATTAAGTTTTCATAAAGTTTCATAGTAATTTTTTTATTTGTATGCAAATATTTTTTTTCTTTATGTGAAAAGGAAAAAGAAAAAAAAAGAAAAAGAAAAAGAAACATATATATATATATATATTAGGGGGGGGGGGGGGTAATAGCTAGATTTTTAATATTTCACAAAGCGCGTACAATATGTGTAGTGTACGCGCTTTGATTTCATTATTTCGTGGCTTTTATGGGAGTTTTAAGTAAAACATTGAAATTTCGAACTAAAAAAAATATTTTCTGAAAATTAGTAACAGCCTATAGCACCCAGGGATAGTGTAGCTTTTGATTAGTGAAAGAATTTTTTTAATCGGTTCAGTAGTTCCAGAGATTTCCCTCCACGTATAAACAAATCTTCCCTCTTTATATATTTCTATAGATATAGATTTATATTTTTGATGCGCTTACTTGGCTTAAAACGGCTGACGCCATTCCTTGGCGAATAATTCCGTTCAAATACAAGGCCAATATTTAAAAGACAGCCCAGGAGGATCATTTTGGCGACTTTTAAATTTTTGAATTAAAATGGCTATCACAATTGCGTAATTAAAGATCTTGGCGAGATATTTCTGTACCAAATTTCGCCTCGCCAAAATATGTTCCGTTGTTTCTAATATGATGCTTAAATAGCTTTCATGTCAAGTATACTATTCGTGTCATTAACATACTATTTTTAAAAATTATGACGAAACAAAATTCGAAAGAGACATGCTCAAATTTGTTTTCAATTATTTGTACTATTTTTGTTTGAGGCAATTAGTCTATTTAATATATATATATATTAAAAGTAATGCAAAAGAAATTAGATTTTAAAAAATCACTTACCTGGAGCATTTTTTCAATATTAAATACTAATTAACAAATGTAATTTATGTAATGTTAAATGATAATTGTTTAAGATAAAAACATTTTTTTTTTTTTTTAATTTATTGTACCATTAAAAAAAGAAATACCTTTAAAGCTATAATGACGTCAATTTTACAGTGAAAGTTTAAATTTTCACAAAGCTTTATGTAAATTTCATTATAATTTACATTTCTTTTCACATGAGAAAATTTTTAAAAATGAGATGAACGTCTAAAAATTTGTTTTATATTGGCAACAGCTAAAGTTTTCAATATTTCATGGCTTTTATGGTGAATTTGAATTAAAATATTGAAATAAAAAATTATCTTCTAGAACTCAGGGCTAATGTAGCTTTTGATTATTTTTAAAATTGGTTCAGTAGTACCTTCCACATACAAAGTTTTCTTTTTATATAGACTAAGAGAAGTAACCATGAATGTATGGAAGAATTTATTAAGCAATGAAATATAATACAATTAATTAGGACCATAATTACAATGAGGAATTTGGACACATGGGGTATTTGAACAAAATCCTATTTTTCTGGTAGTTTTCGGCCCATAAATTTCAAAAAGTATATTAAAAATGCAAAAAAAAGTTCTCATTAATTAAAAAAATAACGTGACTTTAAAACGCTGCCTGACGTCACACTTTATGATGCTTCAATGTTTACATTTTGTTAGCCTGGTTAGTAAGCAGCAATTCGTTTTAACTTTCGTAATTATCAGTTGTTTATGTAATTTCTGAGCATTTCTTTTTCATCTTATAATCATTTAGTACCATTATCACCATTTTCCATTATCATTATTTCCAATTGTTTTCTTTTCATGGCGGTTGTCCAATGTTTTCGATCAAAAGGGTCCTGTGGAACGCTAAAGAATAACTTTTGAGAAGCATTAACCTTTGTATTAGTGCAAAATGGTACAATACAATATTTATACTACGATTTTTTAACATCCGTCATTATTATAACATACAAAACCTATTTCACTGATTCAAGAATCAAAGCAAAGCACGAAATCGAATGTAAACAACGGTTACTTCCGTTTGTTGTCATAAAGAGTGACGTCACGATATATTAGTGCGATAATTAGTGCGAGTAAATAGTGCGATATTAAAATTGTTATAAATCAGTGATTAGATTTCAAATAAAGAAAATGTATGTATTTATTTTTTCACCTTTTAATTTTCTATTATATAACAATAAAATCAGAAAACGTGCAAATTGTCTATTGGAACATTTATTCTTTTTTATTATGAGAAAAAGCTTTAATTAAATTTCTATGATAATCATTAGCTATATTGGTTATATTGATTGTATTTATATATATCTGACACTAAATGTTTTATACGTAAATTAATATTATTAAGAATGTCAGTAAATAAAGACTTAGGTAAACATGTTTTAATATTAGTAAAAAAAACCTTTAAATTTTTGTATTTATCATATAAGGTAAAATCGAATTGTAAATTATGAATAAGAATAGATTTTAAATCTAAGAAATTAATTTCATTAGATTTTAAAGCTGTTTCGACGAATAAAAGATTATTAGGATTAAGTAACAGGTTTACTTGATTACTGTTATTATTATTTAAATGAAATGCAATAATATCATCTATATAATTAAATCATCTAAAATTACAGCACAATATATTTTTTCCATAATAATATAAATATAAATCATCCGGAAGACTGGAACGGGAATCTAATTTGTTACATATAAATAACATTATTAAATAACATATAATTATGATGCAGAATAAACCTACGCAGTTAAAATTTTAAAAGCAGGAGATTTAGATGTTTTTCATTTTCATTAAAGAGTATAATTTTATGTATATCTTTAATGACAAAATAATTAAAATGAAACGTTTTAATATTGGTAATATTAGTTAAGTTTTAACATATTTTAAAAAAATTTTTAATGCAGTAATTATTTTTATTAAGTATTATAAAATTATATAATTTTTTAAGTATAAGCAATGAAACATCATTGGCATTTGCAGTATAGAAGTTACAGGCAACAGTAACTGTACGAAATTTTATAGTATGCTTATGAAATCTGGGAATTACAACTAAATAAGGATAATAACAGGAGACTTGGTGTTGGAATATTAAAACCCGAATAAACTACTACGTCAGAAACCGCCGAAGAAAAATATTTGAAATGCATACAGCTACCGAAACAGCTGTCTGCATTTCAAATATTTTTCTTCAGCGTTTCTGACGTAGTAGTTTATTCGGGTTCTAAATAAGGATAATTATAATTATTATCCTTAGTATTTCTTGATTTGTAATTCTTGTAAATATGTCTATTTTTTACATCTATATTACCTCAAATTTTAATAAAAAATATTACTCTTATCTGTAGTTTTAAATAGAAGTTGTTTATAATATTTTTTTTTTTACGCATAATAGAATAATTATTCACAGCTTTGTCAACATAAGTAACAACGAATTTAAATCTTTAATTGCAGAACTTATATTTTTAAAATTATAGTACTTAATATTTGAGAAATAATTCATTTTATGAACTAAATCAAGTTTAAATTTATCAAGTAAATTAAATTTCCACTCATTTAAATATTCTACAGGCTTATTATAATCAACAGCAATTTTATAAATGAATAAATTCAAACCAAAATTAAATTGAGTAATGATATCATTGAATTTGTATTTACAATAAGTACGAAATTTGGTACCAAACTTCATTAAAGATCTTAAAGTAAGATTTTTTACATGTTTGATATCACCAGTAATTACATGACCACGAAATTGATTGAAATAAGATTTATATTTGGAATCTAAACAACAGCATGGAGGATGATTATTAGCAGAAAGATATTAAACAAATTTATCATAATTTAAAATTTTTCGACCTAAAGTGATGAGGTTTTATGAAGAATATATATATCAATAGGAAATGGATTATTAGGATCAATCATTAAAAATATTAGAAATGAAAGTTAATTTTATTTAAAGTAGGATTTTTAAAAAAATGAACAGTAATGTTATTAATTTTATGACAATGTTTTAAGGTAGGTTTAACATTAAATAAAGTAGCACGATAGTGTAATATATCAAAAAGTCTGTCTGAGAGCTGAAGAACTGAGATTGATAAACTTTAAAATAATGTAAAAGAAACTTCTTAACTTGAAAATAAATTTCTGAATATTTTTCCTTTCTAAAGGTAGTACAAGTATGAATTTGGTGGGAAAAAGAAAGTGTGCCTTTTAATTCATCGAATGATTTAAAGGCGCATAAATACATATTTTGGTAAAAATCTATTTTTATTAACATTAGAAGTAAGACCAAACGAATAAATTGTGCTCAAATTTTTAATATGTTCGGATTCATTTTTTTCTATTAAAATCATGTTGATGGAACTGAAAATTTGTCTTGTGATATTTTAATATCTAAGCGGTGTAAGTGTAATGGATTACTAGTTTGACCAACATATTCCATATTACACAAATTAAATTGAATAGAATAAATCATTTTAAATGCTTTACACATTTGGAAGGCTGAATTTTTTAGAAATAAGATTCCGAACGATCCCTATAAGAGATTTCTCTGCACTGAGCACATGACAAATAATGAGAATTGCTTTTTTTGCCTTTACACCATTGAAAGAAAAATATTCAACAATTAATAGAATAAATAGTCAAGAATTAATAAAGAAAATTACAACTATAAAAGTATTACAATTAGAGTGAAAATCTATATTTTAAATTTAAAGTTAATAATTAAAAAAATAATAATAAATACAAATAATAATATAAAGATAATAAAAAGAGAAAAAAAAAATTGTAAAGTATTGATTAAATCTAAATTAAATAAGTTAAGAATAATAAAAATCACAAGTTAAAGATAATATAAAAATTATAATAATCTTGATTAGATAATAGCACTAATAAAGTATCCATTTTATTTACATTATGTGCAAATTTATATAATTAGGAGCAAATAATAATAATAAAGTTCCTCAAAATAAAACATTTCATAAAATAGCATAAATGTCAAAATAAGTAAGACATAGTAATTGATTACATTATCCCAATAAGAAATTTTTAAAAACAAAATTTATGATTGTCAAAGTCTAACAGAGCATATCCAAAAGATAACTAGTATGTTGTGGCCACCACAAGACTTTCTTCTATATTTTCCTATATACATATTCAATCAGTAACAATATTTAAAAAAAAAAAAAAAAAAATCCGATTTTTTTTCTAAGTTCTTTTTTTGTTAAAAGTAATACATATTCAACCAGTAACAATATTAAAAAAAAATTTCTAAGTTTTTTTTTTTTTTTTTTTTTTTTTTTTTTTTGTTAAAAGTAAAAAAAATCGATAACTTTGTTTTAAATTATTGCAGATTTATAGTTCAACCATTCGTTTCAAAGGTATTGACGAGATCTTTCGAAAGATACCCATCTTGAAAATTTACCCCCCCGGGGGGGTACTTCCTCCCCAGGGGGGGGACCGGTGCCCCCACATGCACAAAAATTTTTTCGTAGTTAACTACTACTATTATCAATAATTCATATTAATTTTACAATCACAAGTTTAAAATAACGCTCATTATGTACATTTATACGAAATTTTGTCCTATACTGCCATGTTAAAAGTTTACTTAAAATGCGATCACAGCGCCATCTGCTGGGCGATTGATCCCAAAATCTAATCAGCACCATTCCATGTCAGGGTCCAACTATATACCAAGTTTGGTTCAATTTCATTCATCGGTTCGTGAGATACGGTGAAAAATACGAAATTTTGCGATCACAGCGCCACCTGCTGAACGATTGATCCCCAAATCTAATCAGCACCATGCCCCGTCAGGTTCCAACTATATACCAAGTTTGGTTGAATTTCATTCATTGGTTCGTGAGATACGGTGAAAACACTAAACCACAGACACACAGACAGACACACAGACACACAGACATTTTTTAAAAACTATCAATTCGTGGTCAGGACACCCCAAAACGTGTAGATCCGTCAAAAAACGGAGGTCGAAAATTTTCGCGAATCCAATACCTTCTTTATATTACATATAGAAGAAAGTAAAAAGGAGAAAAATTCACAATCTAAGATGTTTAAAATAAACATTGCAGTAGAAAGGAGATTTCACTATCTAAAATGTCCAAAATAAATAAAACTTACCTGTAAAGTGCATTAACCAAGACGGAAATTACATAATCGAAAATCTCAAAATCAGAAATGTCAATTAGAATGGATATTTAACGAGCTAAAGTGTCCAAAGTAAATATGATTTAATAATAAAATTATATCCGAAATAAAAATTACAGAATCTAAAATATCCAAAGCGGAAATACAAGAAATAAGACCTAACAATAAAACATTTTATAAGAAAAGTAACTCAAATTACAAAAGAATAAATCTAAAAAGTCCAAAAATAAAATGTGATAAAGCAATAGAATGGACATTTCATATGCTTAAGTAACCAAAATAAAAGACTTGGCTAGAAAGTGCATTATCCAAAATGGAAGTTACACTCTATAATAACCAAAATCACAATAGCCCATTAGAATGGAGATATATCACAAAATAAAAAGACTAAAATTAATTAGACTTTGTTAGATTTCACAAGCTAATGTGTCCAAAATAGAAATAAGATTTAGCTCTAAGTCAGAAATGTCCATTAAGAAATAAGACCGAGCCATAGTGAATTTCCCAAGATAAATAATTAATATGATAAGAGAATGATCATAAAAGTGTAGGCAATTTTACTATAAAAAAGACTATACCTGACAGATGATAAATTGTAATAAATTAAAATAAATTAAACTATAATACAACATAAAATGCGCGAACTTGCAGCTAGAAAATGTAGTATTTTAAATTTTGACTGAAATATAAATTTTTGCTTAAGGTATAGCATATTGTAAGAAAAACCAAATGTTGCAACATGGAAAACAAAATTTAAGAAAGTGTACCATCATTTCCATTATAAAAGCATTATGCAGCATTTTCTAATTAAAATGATACAAATAATAAAATCTATAGAAAATTATTAAAATAAACGATAGAGAATGATCAAAGCAAAAGCAACAATTGAGCTGATTCTAAAAGATCAAAACGAGACAAATGCATATGAATGATTCTTAACTTTTTCAAGGAATAGAACATGCAAGGATGGGCTACATTTTCTTATTTCAACAACACAAAGGAAACTAAACCGAAATAACTAAAAAATAATTAAATAAAATTCTACTCACAATTACAGACATGTAGTATGAAACATGCATGCAATTCAAGGCACTTAAATGTTTTAAACATGGATAAAAATGGAAAAAATACAAGAATTTTAGCTTATTTACTTAATACGATATTATTAATTTTAAAGTAAATAGATATTAATAAATAACTATTTAAAATTAAATTAAAATTATTTTAATCTGTTATGCTCTTAACTTTTTCAGAAGCAGTAGATCTAAAAAGCAATGCTACCATCAATGTATAATTGTATAATTTAAGACAAGCTTGGAAAATACATATAAAGATTATACAGTTGTAATTCGCAAGAAATTTACAGAATATATTTAACAATAAAAGTAATTATTTAATCTGAAATGTTATTATAGTTTTATATAATTAAGAAAAGTAACTAACAACAAAAGCTATTAAAACATACCTAAATATATATATATATATGTGTGTGTGTGTGTGTATCTTGAATTAATCAATAATATATGATTCTTTATTTTAATACATAATCTGAAACACCAATTCTATGAAAAAAATGTAAGTCGTGAAAGGGGATGTGAAACCAAAAATCTAGAATATAGTTATCTTTTGATTTTGCACGATTCAATTATTTTGGCATCTTGCCAATAAGTACTCCATTTATAGACCTTAAAGGAGGCAAAATAGCAATTTGTCTTAACATTAGAAAAGAAAAATTCGATATACAGAAGCACTTTCCTCTGAAATGAGTCACCAGAGATTCGTAGAAATTTGTTATATAGAGATTTTCGCATATAGAAGTTCTCATCATACAAATGCTCCATGGTACATATATACACTGATGTACAAAATTAAAGCAACAACCTGTTTTCTCGGTTTCTTCTCTTGCACATAATTTTTAAACAAATAAACGTACGAACATAAAATTTGGATGGCCTGTTCATTATTATATTATTAACCGAATTTTATGTAACTTTAGCATAAGAATAATTTTTAAGCTAATAAATATTCATTTTTCTCTCAAAAGTAAGCTTTGGAAAAAATGAAAAATTTCAATAATCTTAGGAAAGAACACTTAATGAAAAGTGGTGTTAAGGATGCATTAGAGATAGGTGAAGATGCACACGCATTCATATGTTACATTACAGCCAAATCTTTCTACCTGTATTCACTTTTCTGTTTCTTATTTTTTCTTCCATTTTTCGCATGTGAATAGCCTTTTAAAAAATATACATACAAACATGAAAATTGAATAAGATGTTTATTATAAAACTATTTATCGAAATTTTTATTATTCTGGTGATGCTCGTAGTTATTAATTCTATATATTTTTTAAAAGTCCCTATAAAAGTAAAAGGAAAGTTAATAGAGAAAGAAAAATCGAGATTTAGTTTAACATTTCAAGGCATGCGTGTCTCTAATGCATCCTTAACACCATTTTTTATTAAGTGTTCTTTCCTAAACTTATTGAAATTTTTCATTTTTCCAAAGCTTACTTTTGAGAGAAAAATGAATATTTCTTAGCTTAAAAGTTATTCTTATGCTAAAGTTACATAAAATTCGGTTAATAATATGATAATCCAAAATCTATGTTCATATGTTTAAAAATTCTGTGCAAAAGAAGAGAACGTCGATCTTGTTTCGTCAACTTTTCAAATGAATTTTCCTTTCGAAATAAGTAGATTCAACATAAGTCTTAACAGCATGTTATTGAAATTTTCAAATCCATTTCAAATTTTATCCCATTTATAACCAGTATTTTAAAAAGGAATCTCTCACATATATTTTCGACGAATAAATAAAATTAAATAAGCTGAAAAATTTCTAATATGGCATCTATATGGAAATAGGATAAATCAGGAAATCAAATAATAAAAGCTATAGTAACATTTCTGAACAATTTCCTTATTTAAAAAAAAGAAGAAGAAAGAAAGAAAGAAAAAGAAAGAAAGAAAAACTTGCTTTAGGACGAATTGGGAGTACTGAAAATAGTTTTTCCCTTTCTACGTAAGTAAATTTGGTATTTCAGACCTCTAAATTATTGTTTCAAAATTTCTTTTAAATGTATTTGTATTTAACTTAAATCGACTTGAATTATAGTTGTGTAGAATTTTCTTTTCATTATTATAATTATTAATGAGAATTAATTATAAAAATTTCAACATCTAGACAATAAACAATTTTGGGATTTAAATGAAAAAAGGAATAAATGATATTTATGTATAATTAAAAATATGTTCTAATAAATGTAACAAAAATATATTAATCCTATTACAATTATTGAAATTCATTGAAAAATATTGATGCATTGGTATAAAATTAAAACACATTGAATTTAAAATAAAATACTTAATTTAGAAATTTTTTATTCATGAATTCATCAACCGTGAATAATGACTTTGCCAATGAATATTATGTGAGAAATGCCAAGCTGGTAGCTCAGTGGTAGAGCATCCGTGCGTTAAGAGGAGGGCCCGGGTTCGATTCCCGGAACTGGTATTTTTCACATAGTTGGTATATAAAAATATCAACCTTTCCACTCCAATTTACTTAATAAAAATATTTAATATCTTGAATTTTATCGTGAATGTAATCTATATTCCCGTATCAAGGATCTTCCGTTTAAAGATAGCACTTACCGATTTATTCTGTGTACAGTCGAAAAATACTATCTTAACTTTTTAATATCAAAATATATTCGGAAAGTATTAAACATCAAAGGAGTACTTTTTTCTAACAATTTCCTGAGAAGAACTATTTAAATGGTTGCGAACTATTATATAATTATAAAAAAATCTAAATTAGCAATATTATTTTTCGAAATTAATTATGATTATGTGGATTGTAATGACCTTCCAGAAAGGCCCCTCATTAATTTATAAAATAATTGTTTGAAGACATTGAAACATAACATAATACTATACTATAACATTCTGAGATGTTAGAAATTAATAGCTCTTATTGCTACAGAAAGGAAGAACTATATTTAAGAAAATTTATTTTGAAAACAGAAATAATAAAAAACAAGAGGAGGAAAACTGTCTTTGGCTTCGAAAATATCTTACTTTTTATTTTTATAGATAGATAAATCATAACCTTGAAAATAAATAAATAACTTGAAGATACTTCTGACAAATTTTAATAACTTTTCCTGCTTTCAAAGGGGAGATAAGGTTTTTGAAATTTTTATCGAATTTTTTAGCTTTAATTATTACAAATTTAGTTAATTTATAATAACTTAATAACATTTAGCTAAATTTTGTTTCTCGTAACTGCTAATTGATTTATTGCTACACGTCATTGAAGTAATATTACATGATTTGTCATAATGTCAGTCTTACAAAATCCAACCAAAATCTTCCAAAAATGAATATGCTTAAAATTCTAGTTTGATGTCAAAATAAAAGAACTGTTCTCTTTCTAGAGATGCAGTTTCTTTAAATGAGAAATTTTCTATAATTCAAAGAAACGTACCTTTACTTCACCAAATGTTGGGGTATGTAAAAATGACTATGAATCCTTTTTAACTCTAGTGTATATATTCAGTTTCAAGTTTAGAATCAAATAGCTATCAATTCAATAAAAAAGCAATAGCTTTTAGAAGCACTTTATATGAAAAACACTGAGCTTAATTTTCTTTATACTTTAATCAATATCTTTATAGTTACAAGTTTCTAAATGGAATTTAAAATAATTTTTTTTATTTGTCTTTTCAAAAAATCATAAGTAAAACCTCCATTACTTAAAACGATACAAAAAATGAAGAAATACAATGAATTAACTTAACAAAATATCTCTGCTACTAGAAAAAAAGATTATTTATTTCAGTTGAAAATTTCCTTATGGAAATGTTTTAACACTTGTAATATCAAATATATTTCTTTTGAAAAGTGAACATTATTATTCTTTTATATGTTGAGAAAGGGATTATGTATGCTGATGTTACAATAATAATATCTGTGAACTCAAAGAAAGTAATAGAAAATGGAGAGAAAATAGTAATCAATGATATAGAAAAATCGTTACTTAATCTAGAAGATTAATCTTGCAAAACATTAGTTTTTCTGTTATAAACAAATAACATATGTATAATATGACGAAGGCGATGCTCGGCGCGCCCGACTTCCCCGAAATGTATCGACTTCTTTCCGGTTACGACAAACGGTCATCTTCCGTAACTTAGCCGGGAAGAGTAATCGGTAAACGATCGCATAAGAAACGGCGAACTAGAAGCTGTTCAAAACTGTCTTCTTTTAGATCATTTATAGGGAATGCTAGTATGCATATTCAAAATTTTCGGATGGAGATTTCTACAACAATTATTATAATTAAAAAAAAATTACTTCCTAATTAATTAACTTGTTACAATTTTTAACTTATTAAAAATTAATTTCAAAATGTATCTTTATATAAAAAAACTTCTCAAAAATGTTGCTCATGTTATTTCTTAAAATCTGTTAAGAATGTAGTAAATTAAGTAAAACTATATACTTTCCTAGTACTTCATTTAATTATTTCAATAGACTTCTTGATTTACGTTTACTCAAATCATCGTTCTTAATTTAGAAAAAAGGCAAAAAGGAATCCATTTGAAAATCGGAAACAATTCTAAAGACAATATTCTCATACAAAAGTATTCTCATTATAAAGAAGATATATTTTTCTTACATTAATTCAACATTTTTCATTTTTACAAAAATCTAAACGGATATTAATCAAAAGTACGTATTTGTACTTTTTCTTTCTTTCTTCACTTTTTTTTTTCCTTTCGAATAAAGTTAAATGGGGTAAAATTTAATTTTAAAGTTTCATGAAAAGAACAGTTAGTAAAGGCTAAGCTAATACTTTTCCTTAAATGAAGTAATGGTTAACATTAATGGTTTTAATATTTCCTATCACGTTTCTTTATGTCAGTAGCATATGAGAATCTACACACAATCAGGGATGGAACACGGGCGCAGAATTCATACCACTATCAATGTAAGAAAATTTTCTACTTCTTAAATCAACGATATTATAGGTTGAGAAATTTCTTAAACGGATTCCGGTATGAATTCTGCGCCCGTGTTCCATCCCTGCACAATGAATATATTCTTATATTATATGACAGACCCATGTACTACAATCAAAACAGAGTCACATAGTTTTTGAATAGCTTATGAATAATTTATTTAATTTTTTGGCACTAGATTGACGTTATTTTTGCATGTGTATCTATGATGTAAAAACAATTGAAATATTTGTTTATATAAAACCTTTCGATGCTTCATTTCACATAGAAAAATACAAAAAGGATTATAAAATAACTTATATATATATATATATATATATATATAAATGTTAATAAGTATCCTAAGCAATTTTATTTTATAAAAATTTTGATAAACTAGTCATTTTAAATAAATTAGGTATACTTTTATATTGCTTATGTGTTTTTGTACAGCTTTTCAGCATAGTAATACAAATCCTAAAAAATGTCTCCGAGTCCGCAATGGGTGTGTAGTTTATCAAAATGGAAACCAGAGATCTGTCGGTAGATAGAAATGAGAATTTTGCAAGAGAAAGTATTTCTTGTTTTGTTCACTTAAGGAAAGGAGACTTACATTATTATGGCATTATCATCCTGAGATGGAAATCAATATTCTATGATTAAAATACTTAGGATTTTGAATTTTTGATAGAAAAAATTAAACAGAATCATTAGAAAAGTTGTAATGTTTATTAGTTCTTATTAATATAACCAATTTAAATTAAAATTTAATAATTTTTTTTACACGTGATAAGGAAGAAAAAATTGATTTCAAACTAAATCTCATTTTAACGTCAGCATTTAATGCTATATCAATGTATGGGAGAGGGGTGTACAATGGATTCATTTGTTTTTATAATATATTTCTTCATTTTAATTTAAAAGGAAAGTTAAATATTTTGGCAACTTTTAGCTTTGATTGCATTTTTTTCATAATTTATACTTATTTTCTCAAAAAATCTATATAATTTTTAAAAAAGTACTCACAATGGAACAAGGAATGAGGTACATACAAAATCCGATATATTATGACAACACATTGTTATTAACTACAGGTCCAGATATTGAACACAGAAGATATGAAAGCAGTTTTTAAATCGCAAGACTTAAAAACTAGTTAGAATAATGAAACACATTTCAGAGTTGAAAAATTCTTTGCAAAATAACGTTTGATAAATTGAAAATAATAAAGTAACGTAAAATTAAACAATAATGGATAGTAAAATGCTTTAAAAAGTTCATTTTATTATGGAATAACATAGGAAGTCCACAGAAAATTATAATTATGTCATACTTCTTTTTGTCCCCTCACAAGTCATAGGTTTTGGCAATTTCATTTCAATATGAACAAGGACAGCAAAATATGTTGTCTTATAATCGAAAATGAAATTCTATCCTGGTAAAAGTCCTTTCTATACTTTCCAAAAATATTCAAAGTAATGTGTTTAGAATTGAAATCCTTAAAAAAACATTTAACAATAATATAACAGTACTCAGCAGGTTAATTAGGCTGTTAAAAGCATGTTTTGGAAGTCATCTAAATGATCTTATTTAAACGAAATCTTATTAAATTCACTTTTCATGAATAATTTAAGTTTAAATTTTGATATTCTAAAATACATTTCCATTGGGTTCTAGAGAATAGTCTACCACTGTGCTCCTATACGATACTCCCAAGAAGTATTTTTAAATCAAAAGTCAAAAAGTATTGATAGAGTAAAGAACATTCCATACATGCAATTAAGAAAGCCCAAGATTTAAATTAATGGATTATCGGTTAATAAATCATTGTTCAAATCCAAAGCCTGATTTTTCCAACAATGATAATAGAAACAAAAATGGTTGCAAATTTCCTGCAAGATGTGACAGTGTTTTCACAGTGTTGCCATACAGGTTAACTAAATTATAGCATAATTTTCTAATTTCTAAATGGTGGAATCATAGAAAAATACCTATTGTCCCACTTTGCCCTTCTTTCTCCTACATCACTTACTAGCCAGGAAAAGAAAATCACCTGAATTAGCTATTTTAATTTTATTTCATTTTTTATTCTTCAGAAATCCTGTTTCCTCTTACTTGCAGAGCTGCCAACCTAATCCGGCAATTCGTTAGTACCGCCCATTTTTCTACACCAATTAATTTTTAAAGTAATTTTCTTCAAATATATTTGCAATGCATTAAGAAGAAAAAAACTCTAAGAAATAACTGGTGTAGAAAAAGGGGCGGTACTAACAATTTGCTGGATTAGGTTGGCAGCTCTGTACTTGAATATTAATTATATTTACACCCAAATCCATATTTGCGTGCAAGGGATCAAGGTTTAAATATGTGAAAAGATAGTGGTCATGAAAATAGATCTTTTTTACGGTTTTAAGTTTTCATATTAAAACACTTTATATTGAATATGTATTTGTATTATATAGAAACTATATTTAATTGTATTATTTTCTACTTAGGCTATTTAACTATTTCTACAATAGTTCTACTTCTAGTAACCTTATTTCATTATTGTATTATATTTATGATTCAGCACTGCTGAGTTTGGGCTGAAAACTAGATAAGGATTTTGGAAACTAACTCATTTAAGATCAATAAAAAGTTAGGGTAAGCAAAATGATGCATCTGTATCATTAATAATCTATTAAATTTAAAATACATTCTATTGATTCAGCCCCATCTATCAACAATAGGTAATTTGGTCGACATTTAAAATATCTTTTCATTATTTGAAGATAATAATTATCATAAAAGCCATCTTTTAATTATTTTTATCTCATTGTTAGATATTAGGTAAATGCATGTTACTACATTTTAGATATTAGTGTTTTTACTTACCAATTTTCTGTAATATTTTATGCCTTAGAAATGAAAAGAAAACAAAATAGCTTGAAATGAAATCTGAATTATGGTATCGCTAAAATGTATGTTCGTCACTTACGTATGACACATTATATATGTATGTGTGTGTGTGTGTAACTGTAACTGTATTCTGCAATATTTCTTCTGGAATTATGTTTTCAGTATGAATAACGTCGCTAAAAACTGCCCTTTAAAATGTATATACTATTTTAAAGATACTATAAACATGTAAGACAATATTATATATATTCTTTATTAAATACAATAACAATTTTAATATAAAAATATAATTGTATTTAAACCAATTAACCAAAATACAAACGTTTTCCATAAAGCATTAAAAATTCTATAAATATACATAATGATAGTTTCATAATTTCGTTACAAATACATCATTTTTTCTTTAGCTTTCAGAATTTTATCGTAAAATGACACCCATTAAAAATATTGTCAAGTATAAATGTGGACAATTTGAAACGTTAATTTTTCTGACACTGATTTACTTTATAAATCAGAAACCCGCAACAAAAGTTCTTAGAGAAAATTTTCACTTGGAACTGCGTGTCGAATTGATTGATATACAATGTTTCATCTGTTTGAAACCAAAACGCAAATCTTATTTTCTTTGATTCATCTCCCAAATTGATTGCTTTCAAACAATTCCAGTTGTTACTAATAGGAGGAATTTTTCTTCTCAAAGCAACAAGATTCCCACATCATATGACATATTCTAGGCACTTTTCTAATTGCATCAATAAAATTCATGCTCCTACTATACTTCTAATGGTAATTATTGTAAGGTTCTTCTGGTTCGATTTCCCTTTACTAACCAAAAAGAAATTTTACTTTTCTATTATTTAGGCATTACAGGATTTTAATGACTGAGAAATCTTAGTTTAACCACGTGACTAAGTTAATCCAAATTTTTAACTTTCGATTACGCATATTTTTTGCAAAAAGATGTGCAATACAAGCAGGGTTCCCAACTTTTATAATTTATTCACGAGCATTTTTAGCCCCGCCTTCTTTTCGCACCAGAAATTTTGTAGATTATTTCCCTTTAATATGTGACAACGATTAAATAAGAAGAAAATTATTTTTCAAAATTTCCGGTATGAAAAAGAGGCGGGACTAAAAATGCTCGTGAATAAATTATAAAAGTTGGGAACTCTGAATACAAGCCAGTAATAAACGGGTAGCATGCATTTCCATTCTTGAAAAACATTAATTTTTCTAACAATATTTCACCAACATTACTAAAACTATTAAAAACAACTTTTCAAATATTAAAAATAAGAAATTAAATTTTCACCAGCATTAACATGGGAAAATATCTCTGGTGGAGATATTAAAAACAAAATAACTCTAAAAGGAATTTGAGCGAAATTATCCGTCATAAAATTTGGACTCATAATCCAATACTATATATGTAGTAGTAAAAAAAAAAGATATCAAGCAGCGCTATTTAAAAATAAATAAATAAAAGGCTGAAGGTTTCCAAGTGAATTCAAATAAACTTTTTACCTTTTCTTAATTCAGTTACAGATTACTGTTATTCAAATACCTTTTTTTTTTTTTTTTTCTGTTAAGACTATATAACATTTTTTTTTTTCTGTTAAGACTATATAACATTTTTTTTTTCTGTTAAGACTATAACTTTTTTTTTTTTTTTTTTTTTTTTACTCAAAGTATTATTGAAGTTTTGTACTACTTAAAGTATTATTGAACGTAACATTTTTCAGTTTGTCATAAAATCATAACTGGAAATCGTTATCAATTGTTAACTAGATATGAAATAGTATGTCAAGTTACTTCATATTGAAATTCGGGGCCTTATTTTAGATGAAAATGAAACAAATAAATATATACGACTTTTGCAACAAGTGTGAAAGATATCGATTAATATAATATACGTTGGAAATAAAATATTTGGCCAGAAATACGTATAATATTACATAATAAACAAAAAAAGTGTATTTTTTACGTATCAGCAACAATAATAAAATATTCAAATTAAAAAGACAGAAGAATTTCAAAGAACTATTTCATTGAAAAATTTTAGAAAATTAAAAAAAGAAAAAAAAAGTTTTTTATTTCAAACCATATTTTCAAATTCCCCTTAAGTGGACTTAAGATTTCCTTCTTTATTTACTTTTCGGTGGTTGAACTTTGAAACAGGTAAACTAGTGTTAATAATTATTCTTTTAATATTTCAAATAGGTACATTTGATATTTTTCTAATATTATGTACTAATTTTCTGTTTAATAACAATAATAATAATAATAATAATAAAGAGCATTCAGCAGTTAAGATTAATAAATAAATAAATAAATAAAAATAAATAAATAATGAATATTTTAGATTAAATTTTAAATAATAATTTTATTCAATAAAATATTATTTAAACTAAGCACAATACAAACAGCTGTTTATTATTATTTTTTTTCCCTCTAAAACACCAGTATTTTGAATTTTAATTACAGTTTTTAATTCATAAATGATCCACAAGTTAAAATTAAAATGCTTACTTTGAAAAAGTACAAGGGCATACTTAAACTATAATCGATGAAAATTTTAAAAGCAGTTTTAATTTTGTTAGATAATATCGCAGATTTTTTTTTTTTTTTTTAAGAACCACAAACTATTACTTTTAGAAAAGTCCTTTTTCTTTTGGTAAAAATCTAACAATGGTGATGAATAGTTAATGTATGTTCCCAAACGAAACATGCCTTATTTTATTACATGCCTTAAAATTATTCTACATGAAGGAATGCTTAATAACTTCACATGTTCGAATCGTTAAATCAAAATAGGTTTGCATAAAAACAACTTGCGTTGTGTATGTCTTGAGCTTTTGAAGCTAATTTATCATTTGCATTTTCCGATATTGTTTCATTCAGTTGTAGCGTCACATTGAATTTTAAATTTCATATAAAATGATTAATCCATATATTTTTGTTACTTTTATATGCACTATGTAAAATTACAGAATTTGAAATAATAATCAATAGAGGAAATCCGAATAGTCGGCAAATACAAAGCTACTGTATTAGTTCGATACTTCTTATGAGTGTGATCAGCTTTTCTTATAAAATTTACAATTTACCAAGCAAACTGTAAAATACGTACTATTACGGAAAAAAAAAAAAAAAAGTTCTAGTAAGTTAATAAAAATATTACTAAACAGCATTGAAACTTAAATTTATAAAAAGAATTTTTATATATTTTTTATCTTTATCTAAATACATATACTTACGTCTTTTTCCACAAATGTCATTAAAACTTGGGATAACTGTCAAGTGTTCGTGAAATTGAAAATATTTTTACTAAATTCTTCTTCTAATTGTAACACTAGATTTCACGAGATGGTTTTCCTAGAATAATTGTATGTGTAATCCTTCATAGAGTTGGCGAGTAAAAATCCTTGAAAAGATCTGTATCCAAAATAGTATTTTGCTTCAGTGAGACCATCTCTTCAGATGAAGGTTTGGCCGTCGTATGAAGTTCGAGGCCACTACTACTTTCGATATATAGTGAGCTCTCTGCTTGATCAAATTTAAGGCTTGTGTGTGTTGAGGGGATCGCGTAATTCGGCAGCACGCACCCTAACTCGGTTAGCCTCAAGCTTCCACCGTCCCGGTCCAATTCTAAACAAGAAAAATGATGAATATCGGACCCCCAAAGAAATATGAATCGTTCTTAAGGAGGTTTGAGCAAAGGGGCGGGTTGGAAGGACTAATCTCACACGCCGTTGGATGGAAAGAAAAGGAGAGAGAAAATAGAGCGAGCAAAAACTTTGGACCGGTCCAAATCAGGTTAAGGCGATATAAATAGAAGGAGGCTTCGCAATAAGATTATTCACAATCAACCTTCCGTATTAAATTATTTAATTTTGGCGGCGGAGAGCATGCGGGTTGGAAAGCGGTCGCCTCCCTAACCCAGTTAAAGGGACGGTGGCTGAATTGAAGTGGCGCTAGCTTACAATGAAACAGTCGAAGAAAGAGCTGCCACTTCGACTCTTTACAGACGTCAGTGCACAAAATAGTTTACATTATAGCAAAATTTCGTCGATTATGGAATAGGATAGTGCGATTGAACAAAATCCGTATACATTTAAAAAAAAGTGTGCATTTACTAAATAAAACTAGCAGACAAATTTCAACCAAATTAATACAATTATCTTGTTTGACATATAAACGGATAATAAATAATGGGGTTCCATAACTGTATAAGAGTACATAATTAATAAATAAAAGTTGTATACTAAATTACAGAGGGAATCTCAAAATCCGTTGCTTGTCCGAGAAATGTGAGCAATGGAAATTGAAAAAACAAAATGTTCAAAATAAGTTACAAAAAGTATGCCCATTAATTTTCAAAAAGTCATGCTTTTTAAATTTTTCATGTGCAAATTTGGTGAATTAGAAAGTTTTTATTTTTTATCTAATAATACTATTAGAGGGAATGCTATTAGCAACTGAAGTATGATGTAGAAAAATATTGACTTATGCCATTTGTCAGTATCACTTTAAAGATTGTTTCTATGGTGAAAAAAGGGGGAATAGTACATTAATTGACGATAGAAATTTTCGAAACAAAAATTATCATAACATGCATTTAAAAAATACCGAAATAATGTCTTAATAAACAGAGATAAACCAAGATTTCGTATTATTTCTTTGACTCTTTCACCACTATATTTAGATAATAATCTTCTATAGCAAGTTTCCACAATCAGTTAAAGGAAGAAAGTTTGTATAAATGTAGTGATGGAAGAGTGAAGGGGAAAATGGCAGGAACATAGCGACCCGAACCACGATTTCATTTTATGCAGTATCATTAATTCAAAAATTATGCTTACAAGTAAACAGATATTTTGTAAAATGCATTATATATATATGAGGGAACCCGAGGCACAATGAAGTTCGCCGTTTTAAGGGACAAGGGGGGGGGGTGCTTGCTGCAAGCGACAATAAGTAGAACAAGATTAAAATATTACTGCCCAACTACGGCAGCCATGTTAGTCTGGTTTTTTAAGCAGTTTTGCTCGTTGCCAGCATCTCCTTGAAACAAAAAAGCGTAGAACTTCATTACACTCCGATATACCATTGGGCCCCGTGTTCTTCTATACATGAAATATATAGTGATATACACACTAAGGGACAAAAAAAAAAAAAAAAAAAAAAAAAAGCCGCACTGCAGAAAAATTGACTTATACCTTTTTTATTTGTAACCTCAAAACTAATGGTTGAAACGAATAAAACTGTCATATTTGCATAGTACCAAAGAGATGAAATGATATATATGTACATTTTCGATTTAGTAATTCGCTTTACTACACTCTACGAAGTACTTAATAAAAATCTACATAAAACTTTCTTTTTAAGGTGCCTACCTACCTTTAAAATGCAATTTACTGCCAAAACTCAGATTTTCTATTTTTGGATTAGTATTAAAGCCTACATTTTAGCTTTATAAATCAGTTTGAATTTTGTTTCTATCTTGCTTAGAACCTGAGTTACAGACATTTTGATATTAGTCACTCGCCAGTTTTTGAAACCGGCAGTGACCGGAAATCTTTGTTTACATGAATGTTTTACTCAATATAAGCATCAAAATTTGTTACTTAATATAAAATGAATTTAAAAAAGAAAATAAAAAACTTTGAAATAAATCAGGAGCTTATTAAAATTACTTTTTATTTAATATGCAAAATCTGGCTTTTAAATATGTTTTCTGCTTTTTCTAAAAATGGGATTTTCATGTAAATTCGTGATTTTTTTCAGCATGTAAAAATGTTATCGTCTCTAAAATATTAAATAACATGGTTATAGTTTTGAGAGTAGTTCACTTTCTTAAGGACCTTTCAAAAATCTAAATAAAATTTACAGAATAAAAATATCTTTATTTAAATTTGACTTATGATATGATTTGTAAAAGTGCTTTTTTTTCGCAAATTTTATGCATATTTTGAGCCTAAATTTCAAAATAATTAAAAATTTGCATATTTTTTTCAGGTTATTCACTGTTTTTTTACTATATTCTATTATATAATGCACATAAATAGGCAATTTTTCAATTATTAAAAAAAAAAATTACCTCCGACAGTAGGCAGGCACCTTAAGCGTAATATAAAAACAAATATAGTAACAATTTCGCTGCTGACTATAAGCAGTCTGCAGCGAAATTGTACGAGCGCTAGCAAAAATTCCTATATTAAAAAAGTACACTTAATACTGTTTTGTTAAATAAATTCTTGTCGTGAATCATGTTCTTAGACAGACTAAGAACATGATTCGACAAGGTTGGTTGGCTGGGTTTTACGTCGCAGAAGGGCAATTTGCGACGGTCTGGGACTCACGCCTAGAGGTGGTCTGGCTGAAAAGTTTGGGTAATTGTCATTGTGGATTTACGTCACTTTGAACAGTTTTAATGAATTTCAGTCCAGGAAATGTTTAATTTCTTTGTTTTCTTTTCGATCTGTTTACATTAGGAGTCGTGAAAATGAACGTGTCACTGTTGTCGAACTGCACAAGACGGGAATGATGACGGCCGACAGTGTTCAAAAGACATGTTTTAAGCAGAGGACCATCTACAAGATCGTGAAACGCTTCAAAGAGACAGGTGGGACTGCAGACCGTCCTCGGAGGGGTCGTCCAACCACTGCCATCACTCTGGAGAACATCAGCAAGGTGCGATGCCGCATTCGTCGGAATCCAGAGCTGTCGATGCTCAAGATGGTCACAGAGCTCGGAATCAGCAGAGAACGCGTTCAAAACATCGTCAAGAGAAAGCTGGGACTTTGTACTTACAATATCACCCACGTCTACTTCCTTAATGACGCTATGAAGGAGAAGCGGCTGAAGAACTGCCGCAAAATGCTTCGGTTGGTCGGTGCTGGTCGCTTGAACAAGGTGCTCTTGACAGATGCGAAGTTTTTCACCGCCGAGTCGTTCCATAATCACCAGAATCCACGTCAGATACTCAAAAAAGGTCAGCAGAAGACTGCGGCAGGAGAAACCATCGGCCGAAGCCATTTTTCGGCCTCTGTGATGGTGTGGGGAGGAATCTATGCCACTGGAAAGACGCCGCTTGTCTTTATCCAAAGAAATGTCAAAATCAATGCGGCCAGGTACCAGAAACTGATCGTTCGCGACGCACTCGAACCGTGGACGACTCAGCACTTCGGCTCGGATGGATTTACATTTCAGCAAGACTGGGCTCCGGCGTATTCTGCCAAATCCATAACTGTCGACTGTGAAGAGATGTTTCGGGGCTTTGGGGGTAAGGAAATTTGGCCGACAAAGTCGCCGGATATCAATCCAATGGATTATTCAGTGTGGTCCATCCTAGAGCAAAAAGGTTCGGCTACACGATACGCTAATGTAGAAGCGTTCAAAACAGCTCTGACGCGAGCCTGGGATGAAATTACGGTGGAATACTGTGCAATCATCATCGGCAATTTTCCAAAGAGACTACGCAAATGTATTGATGCTCCTGGAGGTAATTTTGAGCATTTGTTGTAAAAGGTTTTGTTCTAATTTATTGTTATTGAATGAATAAAACTTATTAATCGTTCAGTTGTGTAGATTCATTTGTTTATGCAGTAATTTTACACTGGTGAAATATTTAAAAAAATTACCCGAACTTTTCAGTCACCCTGTATACTTTGTATTCTATTATGATTTATTTATGAAATAAACAAGTTATGTAATAATAAATGAAATAAAACTATTTATGTGTTGTATCTAAACAACTAATTGATAAAAAATATGTATTTTGCATTGGGTAATTCCACCTTTATATGAAATTACTGCTTTAATGCGCAATGGCATAGAGTTAGTTATACAGTGTTTTAATACAAATCTCAGAAATTTCACTGCGCCAATTATTATAAATAATATTTCTAGTTCTTGCAAAGTTGTAGACTGCAAATTTCGAATCATCCCCCCCCCCTTCCTCCTTCCGCCTATTTATAGACTAAACTTTTTCGAGCGGATTGAGATTAGGACTGACTTTCAGGTTTGGTAAAGAATAAATTATACGATATTCCTTCTGGGATTTAACTTAAAGTAAAAAAAGGTATGGTTACTTAGAGAATTATAGGTGCTCATGGTAATGGATAGGTAATTTTATCAATTTTTGAATCAAATAAGCGTACCACAGGCGCCGTATAGCAAGGTGTATTATCATCTTGAAATGTTGATTACGGAAAAGTCTGATATACCTTCTAAATAGTCGTTCAGACGCCACTTTTATAATGACTGTGTTTTATTTCGAGTTAATAGATCCCCTGAGCATGAAAATTTTTCTGGTTCCTTGAAAGTTATGCACCTCCGTATCATAATATGTACGGAGTATGTGTCACTGTTTTAAGAGTGTTTTCATTAAATCTGTCACATTTTCTTCGCCTTGCTAGCTTTTTTCATGATCTTAAATTAAATTATACTTAACTCATCACAGAAAGCCAGTTAAGCCCAATAATTAACTGATAACTTTTAACTTTTGTTAAATTTTTGGCCAGTCTTTTTTTTTTTTTTTTTTTTTTTTTTTTTAATTCTTTTTCGTATTAATTTTTTTTTTTTTTTTTTTTTTTTTATTGCAAATCTTCTGGTTTTAACCTGCTTTGTATAATTGTTCCCACACTTTTTTCGAAGAAAGTACTTTGCTATATACATTTTTTTAGGCTTTAAAGTGCTGAACATGATACAAATCCCTTTTCAAACATTTGCTTTTTAAATTGCGTTTATCTCGCTTGGATGAGCAACGTTGCCGCCTAAAGCCAGATTGCCAGTTTAAAGAGCCAAAAAATTTTACTTCCTGCTAAAAATCCTGTACTGATAAGTATAAAGGGTTTAAGTCCTAAAATATCGATTTTGAGTTAAGTACATAGTTAGTACGTAGTCAGACTCAGAAAAAAATTCTCAATCGATTGGTATAAAGGATTTAAGTCTATGTCATTTAGTCTTTGAGAAAATCGATTGGTAAAAAAAGGTTCCAGTCAGAAATTTACCATTCATGTATGGTATAAAATATTTCAGTTTTTCCTTTTTTTAAAATGAAGGTTGACAATCACTGAATGGTATAAAGGGTATAAATCAACATAATCCCTTTTCCCTAATCGATTCTTCTGATTTGTTTTTAGTTAGTTTAATTTTATTTTTCGTCTCCTGAAAAATCAAGAATATGGACTTAAATCCTTTATATTTATCAGTACAGAATCATCTCATCAATGTTAACATTTAATGGTTTTGCTATCTCATGTATTAAAGTATTTTTTTTTTTTTTTTTTTTTTTTTTCATTCTAAAATTAATATTTTTTGTGGCATCGTTAATTGCCTTATCCTTGCAATTTTTGAAATACTTTCTAAAATTGCAGTATTCCTGACAATTGCATTTTGTTTTTAACACTGGGATCAATCCTAAAATGTACATGGAGGACGACGTAATTAAATCTTCTCGAAAATTTGCTTTTTAAGCATAAAATTGACAGTTGCGGAAAGCGAAATGAAAATTATCCAAGTGCGTTTTTTTTTTTTTTTTTTTTTTTTTTGTCCCTTAGTGTATATAAATAAAAACTCGTGACTGCTTTTAAAAATCATGATACAATAAAAATTTAAACAGACAATTATTTAGAATATAAATTTAGGTGTCAGAATATTTTTCAAACATAGCATTGATTTTGATTCGAAATGATTTTGAAACGTTTCAGTTCAACAATTTTATCTGATGATAAAAATTAAATGCAGGTAAAAAAAAAAAGAGAGAGAGAGAGAGGAGAAAGAGAGAAGAAGTCGTCAAAATCTTCGGTGAGTTAATTTTTCAGACCGTCGTTTTGAGAAGTATAATAAATTTGAAATTATATTACATATTTGTATATATTTGTTTTTATTTTAAGTTTTCAAAAAAAAAAAATAATAATAATAATAATAATAATAATAATAATAATAATATTGAGGGGGGGGTGTAGAATAAATGGTCAGATCACAAAGATATTTAAAACTCGCAAAAATGGTTTTCATCTAAATATACCATACATTTTATCATTTTACAATATGTCAGAAATTTACATTTATATTTTGATATAGAGTCCCTAAGTACAGTATTTAATTTTAAATTAATTATAACTCACTCAATTTTAGAAATATGTGTCTTTTTGTAATAATGTTGCATTAAAAGTAAAAATAAATAAATAAATACAATAAATAATGACAAAACTTATTTAGAGATGTGTCACCTGAAAATTTAAACGGTATAATTTTTTGAAAACTAACGGAAAGAAATGTTTAATAATGGGGTCTTATTTTGAACAATTTTGCAAATTTCATTGTCCATCTATATCAAAATTAAAGAATTAATGCGTAATATAATCTTTATTGGCACATTTTGTATAAAAATTTTAAATAATTTGTGTGGTGTTGAATGATTTTACAGATTTATTTTTATTTATTTTATTATTTTGAAATATGTTTCTCCGGCAGAATCAAATAGTAATGATAATCTAGTGAATGCAGTCCGGGGAAAAAAATAATGAAACATTTTGATAATAAAGTTTGATTTTAAAAGTAAATCTCATGCAAAGGATATGCTGCTTTTTTATTTATTTATTTTTTTTTTATGTAACAAATTCGTAAAAAATATTAATAACTTCAATGTCAATGTCAAAATATATACAACTATATGCATTAAAAAAAATCCTGATTTGAATTATTTTTTTAGCAGTAGCTCTTGGTACTGACCCCATTCGACAAACCATGACTTTTTGAGGACGTAAAATAATTTATGGTTGCAAGAGCTCCTAAAAAAATAAGACTGGTAGCAATGTTGATAAACTTTGAAATACCGCAGTAAATCACACACAATGTTTCTCATATATAAATATGGTATGGTATCGGTATCTTCCAAAATGTGGAAATTCTTAAAAGTCAGTTAATTATGCGTTGTAGTGAGTTGTTTGCAGGCAGTAATGCGTTGGTGTGTGCATTACAAAATTAAGTGTTTAAAATACAATATAGAAACGAATTTGATATACACACGGTAATAATAATAATAATAAATGTAAAATCACGGTATTTCACCGTATAATTTTAGGGCAAATGACCGTTTTGATACCTAAACGATCATAATCCGTAAATTATTGTTTTGAAAGTATAATTTAGGAATTGACCGTATAATTTTTTATGGGTAAAGACCGTTTTGCTAGCTAAACGGTCGTAGCCCGTAAATTGATGTTTTGAAAGTATAATTTTGGAATTTTTACGAGAAAAAGCCGTTAATCTATGCAAAGTGCTCTTATCCCCCACCAAATCATTTTCTTGCGGGCAAATCCCTTCAAATGCTATCATTTCAGTGACGTCATAAGAGAACGCTTCCATTTTCAAACTGAAATTATGATTGTTATTTATACTGATTGAATGTGTTTAATTATGCACGCATGACGCATAGAAGCATTGGTTTTAATAAGCTATTGTTTTCTTAATTTAATTCAAAGAATTTCCATCTGACTGAAACTGAATAATTGATATTAATGAAATTGATTTTCTTTGTGTATTGACACGAAAACATTAAAAAAGAAAGCTAAAATGTTTTTTTTTTTTTTTTTTTTTTTTAACCAGATTTGTAAAACACGAACTACAATCTAATGGTTATTTTATCCACTAAACGCATTTTTTTTTTTTTTTTTTTTTTTTTAACATACAGCATTCTAACTGCTCTTAACCCTTTAGTTAAGCCTTAGAAAACGGAAAATTTTAATGTTGTTTCCCCAATGCAATTTTTACAATATGCTAAAATAAAGTTTATTTCAATATGAAATGAATATGTACTTAGCGCATTTGAAGATAAATTTTATGATTATTACGCATGATCGTCGCTGTTAAAAACGAAACTGTTTTCTCTGAATATGACCATTAAATATATACATGTACATCATATATAACAGGTTCTGCTCTCGAAATACTGCAGTCCTTCCTTCATTCAATAGAATACAGCTTAAGAAAAAAAAATCTTCTGCTATTCTAAAAAGTGCAAATATTTCCAACACTTCATAAACACAGTTTGAAATCGGTCCTATAATGAAAACCTGTTTGGATCTGCTTTGCACCCACTACAGAAACCATAAGGATCGAAAAACATGAAAAAAATCGTATTAATTGGAGATACAAATTCTTAGTGTCCATGTAAAAGATTTATTATTATTATTCAAAGTTTATTTGGGGTCTCTATTAATTTTCAAAGATCTCACATAGTTTTCAAAAGTTTTCCTCTAATGTGAACCTTGAAATAAGACTAACTCTTTAATTCTAGTGTTTACGAATAAAAATGAATTCAAAAAATATATTAGATTTTCGTTAAAAACTCCGTATACTATAAATAAAAAATATATTGATTTTTTTAGAGTTTTAAAATAAATGCTTATATCTCCGTTATTTAACATACTCTCGTCACTCAAATTCATCCAAATATTAAACTCAGTCTATATTAACATATTTTAAAGTTACACGTCATTTTGTTCACTTAACGATACAGGGTGATCACAAATATTATTGATTTTGCTCAAATTGACAAAACGTCTAAATTCGAAAGTGTCCAAATACTTTTTCGTAGATAGTGTTTTTTTTTTTTTTTTTTTTTTTTTATGCATCATTGTAATTTCTTATGTATGTCTAAAACAAATGAACGAATTTAATGTTTATAACTAAGTATTTAAATATACTTGAAAAATTATTCACCTACGTTTACTTGAAATTTACTCTCGTGCAAACTTAAACACCATACAGATGTGGATAGTATTTAATTGCACGGTGACATCGCAGCGCGCTTCATTCGCTTAGATAAAGTTAGCACATGATATGTGCACGCGTCATGACTACTGAACTGGTTAATGAATTAATGCCGGGGTCATACATCCTCCCAGTATATTACTGTATAAAGCTTGGCGAATATTTTGCAAAATTTTATAAAAGTACAGGAATTTCATTTCAGATAAATTGGAATGGAAGGCTGATTTTGTTTAGTAATCTATGCATAGTGCATGGTTTTTCATTTTATTTTATTTCATTTTATTTATTTATTTTTTTTTTTCATTTATTTTTTCACTTTTTATTTTATTATTCAAAATATTTTAAAAAGATTTTTGTCAAAAAGAAGTTAAGGTAAGAAGATCTGTTCTTTCCTAAGTGAATCAGAATAGATTTAAAATCTTGTATTGTGACTTTTTTTTTTGCCTTTCATGCACTACATTTTTTTCATATTTTTAAAAATCTTCAAAGAACAAGCCAACTGCATTTTATTACTTTAATTATTCACGCAGTAAACTTGTGGAATAAAAGCGGAAACAGAATTTGTAAATTACTTTGAAAAAATAATTCGCAAAGTTTTGCATTTAGTTATTTCTACAATAATAGACTTAGAAAATCAAACATTTTTTACATATACTCCTTGCATGTAATTATTGCAATAAGAATTTTATTATGAGGTTTTTCATAAGGGTTTTCATGCACTCGATTACTATGCAAAAACTTTAATATTTATTTATTTTTTAATTCTTTTTATTTCTGAATAATGTCTCTCGATCGCAAAACAATACTTTCTTTCTTTTCTCCAAAAGAAAAAGTTTATATTTTTGTTTGGCATCTAATTAAAATAAATAAATAATAATAATTTATTCAAAAAATTTCTTTTAAACTTTTCTGTATCGTTATTCCTAAAAAAAAAAAAAAAAGAAAGAAAGAAAAAAATCAAACGTTTTGAATATTGAATGCATGACGTGAATTTTTAATGAGGCATATTTAAAAAAAAAAAATAATAATTCTCATAGGATTTTTTTTTAATGGAAAAAACGCGAAATTTTTAGTTATTTAAAATAACCCTCATTTGTGTAATAATACTTTCAGTTATTCTTTGGGAATTTATTTTCTTCCAAGTATCCAGAAATGTTTCATCCACAAGATGAGATATCTTCTGAGACATCCTTTGGATTATGTGATATCGATTATCATCTACCATCACACAATCCATAAGATGTAATTAAAAAATTTTAAGCTTACTTCATACATTATATGCAGGGTGACTATTAAGTATCCGGAAAAAGTATTTGATAATAAACAATTAGTGAAATGGTAAAGAAAGTTAAAGCTTTTATTTTTACAATAAGTAATGTCTAACAATTATTTTTTACTATGACTTTTCGAAATTGCGGCCATCGGCTTTGATGCAAGCTGCGATCCTCTTCGGAAGTGAGGTGACGGTGCACCGCAAGCAGTCTGGATCTAAATCATCCCAATATTTTACTTAGAGCTTTCTTGTGCCTTTCCAATTGCATGATTTTTGAAATTCGCAATTGTTCTTCTAAGAAACCACACACTGAAAAATCCATTGGATACAAACCAGAGCTGTTAGAAGAACACAGATTTTTGGTCAGATAACTTTTCACTTTGACATCCCTTAGAATTGCAGCCTCTAAAAGTAAAAACATTACTAAAAATAAAACATAACTCCAAATAAAACACACCCATTATAAAACTGGTGCCTGACCGACTATTTTGGAGGTATCTCAGAATTGTCCGCAATAATCACTTCAAGATGGTATTGCACCTTGCTACATGGCGTTTGAGGTACGTTCATTTGATACAAATTGTTAAAATTACCAATCCATTCCCAGCAGCACCTACAATTTTGTAAGTAATCATAACTTTTTCACTTTAAGTTAAATTCCACAAAGAATATCGTAGAATTTCTGCTTTACCACACCTGGAAATAGTCCTAATCTCAATCCGGTCGAAAATGTTTTGTCTATAAAAGGGGGAGGGGGTTGAATTCGAAAATTGTAGCTTACAACTTTGTAAGAACAACAAAAAGATTATTTATGATATTTGGCACAGTGATATTTCTGAGGTTTATGGTAACAGTATGGCATTGTGCAGTAATTCAATGTAAAAATGGAATTACCAAATTCAGAATACGTATATTTATTAAGTAATTGTTTAGATCTAACAAATAAATAGTTTTAGTTCACACATTAAAATATAATGTGTTTATTTTATAAATAAATCATAATAGAATATAAAGTATGTGTTTATTATATTACGTTTAAACAAGAAAGAAAAATCATGCAGCATGCATTGATTAGTAACACTTTCCAACTGTACGTAATTGTTGTATCGAATAACTTTTAATCTGAAAAAGTTAATCATATCATATTCTATACAAAACATTATTTTAGAATATTAAAAATCCATGTGAATATTTTTATGATTTTTACAATAGAAAGATTTTAAACATAACTTTTAAAAAATTCTGTCTTAATATAATCCATTGACTTTTTTTCTTTCTTTTTTTTTCTTTTTTTTTTTTTTTTTTTGTCTCTGTAAACAAACTAGTTGCATAGGATCTATTAATGTCATTTTAAATAGAGAACATTCCATAGTGAATTTGATTGTATCATTTAAAAAAGAAATTCTAAAAATATTTACCGACGCTAGGAGCCGGAAACAAACAGACAGAAAGGTAGACAATCGGACAGGCAGATACACAAATTGAAATCATATTCCAACTAAAAACAGAAGAAAGTGTTAAAACGCTTAATGTAAACGAAAGTGCAATTCTAGCAAATTTTTATTAATAGCTCTTAATGTAACTGTATATTTTTGTGTGGTCCTAATGCTAATCATACTATATTATATAGAAGGCACTCTTTTGTGCATACGAATAATATATTTCAATTGCATTAAGCTTTGTGGAAAGTAAAATTATTCAAATTTGGTTTATAAAAATAACTCTCACAGAACGCAATGTTTTGGAATGCTTTCAAGTGCCCCTGTACACCAAAAAGTTAGAAATGTACTCGATTTTACATAAGGAAACATCCGAAAGGGAACTTGAATAACATATTAAAGTTTCTATACAGTAAAGGTATTGAAATATGGTTTATAGAAACTCCTCTCATAGAACACAAAGCTTTCGAATATTTTTGGGTGCCCCTGTACGCAAACCAGTAGAGGTATAAACTTCATTTTCAATAGGAAACATCCGATAGTGAACTTGAATAACATATATCAGTTTCGAAAAATTCTATAAATATTTACGGGAGTTAAAGCACGGGCAGACAGATAGACCGACACATGCACAAATTGAAATCATATTCACACTTGACAAATGTTAGAAAGTGTTAAAAACGCTTAATGTAAACGAAAGTACAATTCTAGCAAATTTGTATTAATGGCTTTTAATATAAATGAATATTTTTGTGTGACCCTGTAAATCTAATGCTAATCATGCTATATTCTATGCAAAGCATTCTTTTTGTGCACACAAATAATATATTTCAATTTCATAAAACTTCGTTGAAAGAAAAGTTATTAAAATTTGATTTAACAGAAATATCTCTCATAGAACGCAATGCTTTGGAATATTTTTGAGTGTCCCTGTACATAAACCAGTGGTGATATTTACTCTATTTTCTGCAGGAAACATCCAATAATGAACTTGAATAACGTATTTCAATTTCATTAAGATGTGTGTACAGTAAAGATATGAAAATATGGTTTATAGAAATATCTCTCATAGAACACAATGCTTTGAAATACTTTCGGGTGTCCCTGTACACAAACCAGTAGAGGTATAAACTCCATTTTCAATAGGGAACATCCGATAGTGAATTTGAATAACATATATCAATTTCAAGAAATTGCATAAATATTTACGGGAGTTAGAGCGTAGACAGATGGACAGACAGACAGACCGAAGTCATTTAAACTTTTCAACCTTGTTGAAAAGTGTTAAAAAAAAGTTTTATGTAGATTTTTATTAAGTACTTCGATGAGTGTAATAAAGCGAATTACTAAATAAAAAATGAACATAGGCATCTTTTGTTTTTTTGATATTATGCAAACATGACAGTTTTATTTGTTTCAATCATTAGTTTTAAAGTTATTAAAATAAACAAGAAAGAAAAATCATGCAGTACACATTGATTAGTAACACTTTCCAACTGTACGCAATTGTTGTATCGAATAACTTTTAATATTCTTTGCCTACGTTATCACACGACAGACAGAAGGACTGAAAAACATACAGATAAACTAATTGATTTTAAAATTACTCTTAGGCATCTTGGAAAGTGTTAAAAAGGCTTAACGCAAAAGAAAATGCAGCCGTTAGATTATAATTACATCTTTTAATCTCTCTGAATATTTTACTGTAGCCCTGTGAATCTGAAAGTACATTATATCTTATTCTATACAAAACAATATTTTAGAATATTAATAATACATGTCAATGTTTTTGTGATTTTTATAATAGAAAGTTTTTTAAATATAACTTTTAAAAAATTCTTTCCTAAAACGTAATACATTGGCCTTTTTTTTGTTGTTGTTGTCGTCCCTGTAAACAAACTAGTTGTACAGAACCTATTAATGACATTTTAAACAGAGAACATTCGATAGGGAACTTAAGTGTATCATTTTTTAAAAATTCTCAAAATATTCACGGATGATAGGAGCCGGAGACAAAGAGATAGAAAAGTAGACAATCGGACAGATGCACAAATTGAAATCATATTCCCACTAAAATTATAAAAAAGTGTTAAAACGCTCATGTAAACAAAAGTGCAATTCCAGCAAATTTTTATGAATAGCTCTTAATGTAATGATTATTTTTGTGTGACCCTGTAAATCTAATGCTAATCATACTATATTACATAGAAGGCACTCTTTTGTGCATGCGAATAATATATTTCAATTGCATTAAGCTTTGTGGAAAATAAAATTATTAAAATTTGGTTTATAAAAATAACTCTCATACAGCACAATGCTTTGAAATACTTTCAAGTGCCCCTGTAGACAACCCAGTTAGAAATGCACTCTATTTTACATAGGAAACATCCGATAGGGAATTGAATAACATTAAAATTTCATTAAAGTTTCTATTTATTAAAGGTACTAAAATATGGTTTATAGAAACTCCTCTCATAAAACACAATGCTTTCGAATACTTTTGGGTGTCCCTGTACACAAACCAGAAGAGGTATTTACTCCATTTTAAATAGGGAACATCCGATAGTGAACTTGAATAAAATATATCGGTTTAAAGAAATTCCATAAGTATTTACGGGAATTAGAGCACAGTAAAACAGACAAAGAGACAGACGGACAGAAGAACAATCAGACAGATACACAGATTGAAATTATATTCACACTAAAAAAAGGAAAGTTTCAAAAACGCGTAATGTAAACGAAAGTACAATTCTCGCAATTTTTTATTAATAGCTCTTTATATAAAAGAATATTTTTGTGTCACCCTGTAAATCTAATGCTAATCATGCTATATTCTATGCAAAGCATTCTTTTGTGCATATTAATAACATATTTCAATTTCCTAAAACTTCGTGGAAAGTAAAGTTATTAAAATTTGATTTATAGAAATATTTCACAAAGAACGCAATACTTTAGAATACTTTAGAGTGTCCTTGTATATAAAACAGTGATGGTATTTAATCCATTTTATATAGGAAACATCCAATAGTGAACTTGAATAACATATTTCAATTTCATGAAGATTTTTGTACAGTAAGGATATGAAAATATGGTTTATAGAAATGCCTCTCATAGAACACAATGCTTTGAAATATTTTCGGGGGTCCCTGTACACAAACCAGTAGACGTATAAACCCCATTTTCAATAGGGAACATCCGATAGGGAACTTGAATAACATATATCAGTTTCAAGAAATTCCATAAATATTTACGGCAGTTAGAACGCGGACAGACAGACAGACCGACCGAAGTCATTAGCACTTTTCAACCTTGTTGGAAAGTGTTAAAAAAGGTCAATATTTCTGTGGTGTGGTCTTTTACTTTTTTTGTCACACACTATACAGAGATATACTAATATCACGTGTTTTTTGTCTCACAAACCTTTTGTTTTTTATGTGATTTTAGGACTAGTTTCTTCACTCCCTTTACCAAGATATTTTTTAAAACGGTTTTCAATTTCCTTTTTCTCATGCGTGTTTGTGAAAATTCTGCCTTTTCGTTGCTTTCTACCAGTTGTGGATATTAATCTTGCTGGAGCTTTTGGATTTGTTCAAACTGTTTCAAGTGCAATTGATTCAGCAATAATGCACAAACCTTTATCACTTCTGATTCATGTTGCTTATGTATTACCCATGATGTAGATGATATGTTTATTTCAAATTCAGGATATGGACTATTTGTTACAAGTAAAAGCAAAAAATCTGCATCACCAAATGTATTGAGATTAAACGAATAAATTTAAGAAATTAGGTTCTTAGGTTTGGAAGCCCCATTTAATGTTCTATTTGAAATTGGACTCTTTATTCTTTTGGGACATTCTGCGTGATGTTGTAATACAAACGTTGAACGCATCGCCCTCAATCACCACAACATTTTCGATAGGTATAAGCTTCAAAATAATCTTATATAGAAATTTAGAGTATAATTTATATATTGTATTGTCTTATTAAAAGTTGTTAAATAATGTATAATGAAACAATCGTGTTTTTCTTAAAACTTACATTTAACGTTAGTTGGTAAGTTACTAATGTTTAAATTAAATCACGAAATTACTTTCCATAGTTCTAAAATAAAACACTTTTTCTTTATGAAATTTTTGTAAAATAACTTACATTTTCAGTAAAATTTACATATTCATTTCTTTTTATCTTTTTAAAAAAATAATTTAAAAAAACATATATGTAATTTTTTATTCGTTGTAAAAAAATTTATAGATTCATTTTTGTCTTTTTTTTTTTTTTATCTTTTTAATAAAAATAAATTTTTGTATATAATTTTTATTTCAATGTACCCTTTTTTTTTTTCTTTTGTATAATATTTTTCATTTTAATAAAATTTATGTATTCATTATTTTTCCCTTTTTTTTTTTAATAATTTTTTTTTTTTCATTTTTATCTTTTTTGTTAATAAAATATATTTTTGTAAATCAGTTTCTATTTTATTAGAATTCATACATTCATAAACATTCTAAAATATAGCAATTTTGAGATAAAACATATATGCGTTATGTGCATTATGAAGATAATCAAGATCAACTTCAAGTATATATCCAAAAGCTCTTCGTGATGACCACGATAGAAGTTGATCTTGATTATTTACCTTCAAGTATTCTACCTTTCAATCTCTTCGGAATGACTCCGACATTATATTAGAGTTTGTAGGATTAAAAGCAAAAATGTAGGGGAGAGTGGGGTTGAATGGGACGCTGGATGAATTTGACAATAGCTATATTTTTATGCTTTGCAAGCAGGGACCGATTTACACACTTGGAGGCCCAGGGCACTCATGTTCAATGGGCCCCTTTTCATCGTACTTTAATATTACAACAAACAAAACAAACCACATATTTTTGATTCACGCACCTAAAAATTCTCTTCATTTCACTTCACTTTCATTTTATTGGTAAGAGTAAGGCTTAACTAGATCCAATGCTTGTCTGTCGGATCAATATACATACACATTGTGCCTGTGTATCTGCTCTGTAATGTGTGCTTCGGATTTAGTTAGCTTTAGTAAGAGTCATTATAACAAATTTGGAAATTTTTCATTTTAACTATTTTTTTTTAAATGTATGATGAATTTCTCAGAGGCCCCCTCAGTGTGAGGGCCCAGGGCACATGCCCCGAATGCCCTGCCTTAAATCAGGCACTGTTTGCAAGCACCGGAAACTTCATATTTTTTCTGATATATGGCAGCAATGAGGTCATTCATCAAGTGTAGTTTCAGAATTGTGCTATCCATAGAAGGACAGAAAAAAATTAAAGTGTCTTTTTCAACTGCCAAAGTAAGTTTTTACTGATTCAATTAGGTAGTAGTTAAGACATTAACTATTTGTTTAAAGTTAATATAACTCTTATATGGGGCAAAGGCATAATCTTTTATTGTGTTTATGATATTCAAGAAGAATATTGACAATTGTTCATTAAGCCTATTTCCTGTTTTATATGATCATGTGGTGGTGGGGGTGAATGAGACAGTTTGAATGGGAATGGATGGGACATTCCCCGCTATGTGCGAATTTAAAATTGTATATAAGAATTATATTAAAACAAATCTTAAATAGATTTTCAATATTTTTATAACCTGTAGTTCAGTAGTTATAACACGGAATTATAAAAGTAACATGGATTTAGAGAAAACTAGATTGAAATTAATTGTTCTGATTTTTGTTTATAATAATTATGATTAAAAAAATTATAAGTTAGAATATTCAATGCAACTTAAATCAATAATATCAATAATTAAAAAAATAAATAAATAAACTAATAATAATTTGATTCAAATCACAATTTCAATCAAGCTAATTAAATAAATCCTGGTGATTATTAATGTAGTACAGAATAGAATGCTGACTTTTCCCGATCAGTCGGAAAAAAAAAAATATTTATCTGGATAATTTGTACTCTATTATAATGATTTATCTCTTTCTAGTGTCGTATTTATTTATTTATTTATTTATTTTTAGATTAAATCTTATTAGATTAAATTACCAAAGCCTAGAGCACTAGGAACTGTGCGAGCCAAAGTACTTTTACCTTTTGATGTTAATTTGAGTCAATATATCAGTTTATGTTAATTTCAGTAAATTCATAGTGTGTAATAAAATCACGTAAACCAATTTAACTTTAAAAATGTATTTACTTTCCATTTTGTTTTCTTTTCTTTGTTAACTCCAGTACTGGACGAATGGGACAATGCACATGCACGTAGAAAATATATATATATTTATTTATTTGTTTATTATTATTATTAATTAAAAATGGTAACTTTTTATTAAAGTTAGTATGTTTATATGTAACTGATTACTGAAGTGTACTTATAAGCAATGTTACAAAATTCTGAATTACATATGGTGAACGTTATCAGTAAAAACATGAAAAATATCCCATTCATCCCCACTCTTCCCCTACTCTATAAAATCAACTAAAAGTGAAAAAAAAAAGCAAGCTAAAGGTGTATCAACTGAATTTGTTCATCATAAAATTAAAAATGAAGATTAATTATCCCTCATACAACAACAAAAAACAAGCATAGAGAAACAGATAAAAATCGGTCAAGAAAAATGACAAACAATCCACCATAGTAAAATCGGTTTAAATTCTTTTGATGACATTGCTGAAGACATTTGTTGAGATTTTTACATTGTTGAAGACGGAATAACAAGTTTGCCGTACGGACATTATGAAATTAAAGATTTAACACTGTAATAACATTTTTATTGTATTTAGTTTTATTGTTGAAATATTTGTACTGTTGCAACAAATATTTTTATTCGTTAAAAATATGTGCATATAATAATTCTTGTGACGCGATGTTAACTTACTTAGATGGATATTAGAAACAACACTCGCAAATATTGTACAATGTAAAATTGTATCAATGAAGATTTTTAATTAACTTTAAAGCGTATCAGTTTTATTTCAAAGTTAATATATTTTAGAATGTTTATGAACTTCAATAAAATGGAAATTAATTTAAAAAAATTATTTTATTAAAAATAGGGGAAAAAGAAAAAAAAGTATTAAAGAAGCATAAAAAGGAAAAAAAGGAAAAAAAAAATGAATATATAAATTGTATCAAAATAAAAATTATTTTATAAAAAAAGAGAGAGAGAGAGAGAGAGAAAAGAAAAGAAAAAGGAAAAAACAAAAGAAAATCATTTACAAAAATTTCAAATTATATTTACAAAAAGAAAAAATGAATGCATAAATTTTATTACAATGAAAATTACTTTACAAAACATTATTTTTTAAAATAGGTAACAAGAAAAAATGAATATATAAATTTTATTTAAAATGTTAATTATTTTATAAAAATTCTATAAAGAAAAAAATATTTTATATTAGAACTATGGAAAATAATTTTGTGACAAAATTTAAACATTACTAACTTTAAAAGCAAGTTTTAAGGAAAACATGATTAATTCACTCTATATTGTTCAAAAACTTTTAATAAGGTAATACAATATATAAATTATACATTAAATTTTTTATAACTAAAATACAAGTTTAAAGAAATTATTTCCTTATACATAAATAAAAAAAAATAAGATAATACAATACATAAATTCCACTTAATCTAAATTTCTATTTTCAAGCTTCTATCTATTGAAAATAAAGTAGTGATTGAGGATGTTGCGTTTAATTTTGCTTTGTAGCACGTGTCCTATGCATCCTCTTCATATTTATTATATATGACCTCATCTACCAATGTCTAAGAAAACCCTTTCAATACCTTTTGTTTTGTATGTAGCTTCATTTCCATATGTAACTTTTATTATTATTATTATCATTATTATTATTTCAAATCTTCCTTCCCAGTGTCTGATTTTTGTAATGATAAATTTTAATATATATATGTATGGGTGTATAAATTTAGTTTAATTTAAAAACAGTAGAAAAAAAAATGAATAAATTACGTATACTTAGGAAATATGCATTGCATAATACTGAAATTATACTTTAAATTATATTTTTAATAGAATTACGAATTATATAAATATATACATAGTTGTTTCTATCAGCATTATTAATATTACTATGTATATGACTCCAATCTGTAAAATATATTTCTGTAGACTTCAAAAACTATTTGGGCATTTTATCACTGGAATAATATTAATGATTCTTTCTAAAATCCTCAAATGTACTTTATTCACCGTGCACTTTATTGAATGAAAAAATGAAAATGCTACGTGATACTGATACGAAAATATCGTTAAACAAAATTTTTTCTTGCTGGCAATCTTAATCAATGAAGCATTAATCCAGATTCCTTTTGGCTATTAGCATAATTAGAAAGTCAACTTCCACATTAGATTTTTCACTGTTGTTACATGAAGCGGAATTTCCAATTAAGAAACTTTTATTTCACAATCTATTTTTCTTTTCTCACTCAAAGTAGTAGAAATTACAAAATGAGGCTAATAATACAGTAGTAAACTTCTTTGCTTTTACTTACAGTTTAAAGTAAAGAAATTTGAAAACTATATCCGTTCTAATTATTTTAAATTTTCAACGTTCATGTTAAAATAAATTAGAATATCTGCTTCTTATACACACACACACATATATATAAATGTGGAGTAATGTCGATCCAAAATTGGTGTTGGCAGTATCCCAAAGTTGAGTAAACAAACATTGAAATTCGTGTAGACACCGAATCAAGTATTCAAATATGTTTTAAATGTTGTAAATTACAATTATATTGCATGAAACATCATTACTGGAGTATCCTTACACTAGAATTTTTGTGCTTACAAGCGCTTTACACATTCGTTAATTATTTAGGAGTTCATTTGAAAACTGTTTGATGGCATCGGTAGTTTGTTGTTTTACTTTGAATTTTATGTTCACGCCTTACATGCATAACTAACGAATGCTGTTTTTTTTTTTTTTTTTATTATTATTATTATTATTATTATTATTATTATTATTATTATATCTCTGGCATGTACTTGTATATTATCTTGTTAAAGTAAAGCAGATTATGCAAGTTTTAATAAGCCTAATCTTATTCACTTGTAATCTATTCTTAGAAATTATACCAAGCATTTGTGCTTAAGTTACTACAGTTGTTATGTAATATTTTTTTAATTAGTTTGTATTATTGATTTCTTGTGATCTTTAAACATAGCATTAAACTTTCTTTTTGAAATAACTTATAGTAATAAATACACTGGTTCTCATAATTATAAGGACACCCGTTTTTCTATATTAACTAAGCACTGAACACTATTATTTAAACAAATATATTTTTTATTAATTTTTAATTAATACACTATATTTAAAAATTTTATCGTTTTTATATCGTAAAAAACTTTAAATACGGTCAAAAAGATGATTTTTCAGGTGTTCACAATAATAAGGACAGCTCGAATCTTAGTAATTTTTTTTTTTTTTTTTTTTCAGTTATTCTTTAAATTAGTATTTTATGGGGTGGGGTCTCTTTTTAGGGTGAAACAGTCAGACATTCTCTCTGGTATATATATATATATATATATATATATATATATATATATATATAGAGAGAGAGAGAGAGAGAGAGAGAGAGAGAACACGAACGTTCAGTAGTAATATAATATTATCAGTGCAAACATTCGAAATTTAAAGATGATTTAATTTCAGTATTCAAACGATTATTCTGATCAAAAACGAAGACACACCCAAAATCAAACCAGAAAAGAAATAAAGTAAAATCTAAATGAATTATAGCAAATTGGAATGAGAAAAAAGCATTATTTGCATTCTAACGTTATCAAGTGCCTGGTAGAATGCAAATATGCTAAAAAATGGATGTTTTTCTGTCACAAAGAAAGCAATATCTATACACTTTTTTTTAATATTCAGTTTCAGTACCATTTCATACAGCATAGATGATACTCTGAATACATTTAAACTATTTAAAATTGCTTTCCACTTGCATGCACTTTTCTAATATGATAAGTTAAGATTTTGTCAACTTTTAGGCCACGGAAAAGGCAATAATACAGAAGTTTCTTTCTTCAAACTATTTCCTATTGCTCTAGAAGTAGAGCAAAAATGTAAGTCTTGTTGAAAAAAATATTATTACCCCCCAAAATCTGACAAAAATCTGAGAATTCCACGTTTAAATTTGCGGATATTCTCTTGATATTCATAATAATAGAAAAAATTACTAAATTCATTCTGCCTTCAGTAGAAACAGCTCCCCAGAGCACCATAGATCCACCTTTAAAATGCCCGATTCATATCTGCCTTTAAAAAATCTGCTCTGTCTTTCGTTATCTTCAGACCGTGCCAGTAACTGTTAAAACCATTTGGTTAATCAAGAATAAAATGTTTTTCATCCGAAAATGCAACATGTAACCATTTAATATTTGTCTTTATTCAACTTTAACACAGACGTTCTTTCCCACATTAAATGCTTATTGTTTATTACAGGTTTTTTATTCATTTTAACATATTATTAATTATTTTAAACATGCATAAATGTGGACCCCAACCTTTCGTTAAAAATTACGAGCCAATTCAGCAGCAGTCATTATGAGTAGAACAGTAAGAGGAATTATGAGTTTTCGATTTTTGTGAAACAACTCTAATTTTGCATCAGATCTCTCTCCTATCGAACCAGCAGTTCAACGTTTGATCACATTTCCTTCAGAAAATTTAGATCTTCGAATTTCATTAAAAATTCGGAGGACTGAAATTATCCTTCCACTTAAAAAACGCATTTATCATACTTCACTACATGAACGTTCTTTTTTTCGAGGAGTTATCAGTAATGTCCGTCCAAGAAAAATTGAAGGCTTATATGTGAATTAATCTAGCCCAGTAGTTTACAAATTCGCATTCCAACTGTAATTTATCCGCTAGTAAGTTAAATAAAACGAAAAAAATCATGATTGTCCTTGTAATTATGAACATCTATAAACGTGGAGAAAAAAATATTTTGCATTATTTTTTATTAATTTTGTTTCATATTAAAAAAAATATAGCAGTTTTGGTTTTTAAAATACTAGATATATTAAGTGCACTCAGTATAATCTTGTTCACAATTATTTTTACATTAGTTATTTCAAAACATAAAGTGTCCTTATAAATATGAGAAGGAGTGTATATTCTGAACTTCCTTTTTCTTATATCAAAATAAACTTTTGTATCCAGGTATTACAAATCGACCAAAAATTACAGTTCATACCCTCACGACATCTTTCATAAATTAAATCAGACTAAAAGATTTATAAAATTTGTTTCATGCATAATTATTAACACAGCTACATCCAATTACGAATCATCCGAAAACAAATAAATCCTCCCTTTTTTTTCTGAATACGGCGATGATCAATACAATTGCAGATGTCGCGATTTTACATTTCTTTTGTTTGTGTTTAAACTGGGAACTGAAGACGGGAAAGCTGGGAAAGTGAAACTGGGCATTTTTTAAGCATCTATCAACAAAAAATAATTTTTCTGATAAGATGATTATTCGAAAAATTATCAAATTATTCAAATTATTTAAAATATTTAAATGTACCTAAAAAGAAATAACTTCTCATTCGAAAATGTTTATTAACTGTATACATATTAATACACTAGTAAATATAGTTTTATATGTAACAATTAGCAGTTTATCGCTATAGTTAAATATATATCTGAATTTCAAACAAAATAGAATTAGTAAACATTGTTCATATTTTCGCATACAATTATTTTATTTTAGAAAAAAAAAAAAAAAAAAAAAACTTCATCTTATAAATGAAAAACATTTGCGATTTTTCTCGTAAACATAAAATAAAAATAAATAAAAGCATTTTCAATTTTCCATTTGATTTCCTATTTGTAAAATATTTGTTTTCTGATCATTATTCTACAGATGTTGCTATATAAATCGTGTTAGTGGTGCAGTGCATGAAATCGGAAAGATTATTATCTATATAATATATTAAGGACTTACAGTGAAAGGCCAAATGATACTCACCAAACATTACAAAATGAAATACGGAAATAGTCAGACTAAATTTTGGATCTTAAAAGATATGAATAAATGATGTTTTCTTAAAATTAATTTTTTTGTATATTTTAATAAATAAATATTAACAATTTTAATATTATTTAAAAAATTAACTGCTTTGTATTTGGCAATAGCTGAAACAGTGTTATTATACACTTAATAGGAAATAGTACATTATCGTTGTTTCTAATCTTTTTTACCATGTTTTTATTAACTCGCTTCTTCTTGTTTGTCCAGTACAAATCTTGCAATCGATTTTTAATTAACTTCCCGACTATCTAGGCATTTAAAACTTTTAGAATAGCTCAGAACACGAGGACAATGCATTCTCTTAATACTTTCATTCAGTTAAGAAATGTTTGAAATTTTCTTATAACTGCTCTCTTTATTACGCATTTGATAATTTCCTTTCAAGTTGATGGGATAATTCACCAATATATATATATATATATATATATATATATACGAGGGCTGTCCGTAAAGTATCCGGATTTAATTTATATAAAAAAATATAATGGATATACATACTTCAGTTTAATCCCCTTCAAAGTATCGTCCTTGAGAAGCATCACACTTAGCCCCACTCTTGGAAGCAGGATTGGAAGTCGTTCTTTGGAATGGCCAACAGCTGTTCGATCGCTTTTTGTTTGATGGTCGTCACATTCTCAAACCGTCGTCATTTAAGCGATTTGAACGGTGCCATGTTTGGTGCCAAACTTTGGCAATTTGATCGGTTAGTCTGATCACATTTCCAAAGCTAAAGAAAACGCTTAAAGGGCGACGATTTGAGGTTGTGACGACCATCAAACAAAAAGCGATCGAACAGCTGTTGGCCATTCCGAAGAACGACTTCCAATCCTGCTTCCAAGAGCGGCAACAACGATACTTTTAAGGGGATTAAACTGAAGTATGTATATCCATTATATATTTTTAGTTATAAATTAAATTCGGATACTTTACGGACAGCCCTCGTATATATATATATATATATATATATATATATATAGAATTGTCAAGCTTATATGATTCAACAGAAAATTTAAAAATGTGGTATATAAAAAATTCTTTTTATCTTGCAATTATATGTTTTACTAATATGATGGAAATAATGGAAGCTATTTTGTGAACTACACTGTAAAATATATTAACACTTACAAAATATATGAAATATATTAACACTTAAAAACATTATCCTCTACTTTTTATCCAGAATTAATAATTTCTGTTCAATAAATTTCAGAAATAAAAATCTTGTATATGATACTACTCATAGCGGTAACCGGGGTATTTTTTAGACACGATAACTTTGGGGTAATTCTTAGACGCACTTGGTGTTTAAAAGCTATTAACTTTTATTTGATTTTTTATTTGAATTTAAGTTTTTAAATTTTTTTTCTCATTGTATAAAAATTTCCTAAGCAGTAATCCACATATTAGCAAGTTTCCTATTTCACGAGAAAAATGTCTCTGAAAAATTACCTATCAACTTTTACTTTCAATATTTTCAAATTTGCTTATTGCATATATTTATTTAGTTTAGTTGCAGATTTTAAATTGTATTAAAGAAGAAATTCATTACTTTCAAATTTCTTAACAGAAAATTGCAGAATTCCTAAACTGAGAAGAGTATAGGCTTTTCTAAAAGGCATTGTTGCATTGTTCCATGCTGGGTTAATTCTTAGACAATCCTTGGAGGTAATGTTTAAACATCTTGGGATAATTCTTAGACAATTAAAAAACAGGTTTAAATTTAATTTTTATATGTTCTACTCAAAGGTAAATTTAATATGTGAAAAAAGGTATTTAAAAGCCCAGTTACTATTGATTATCCCTATTAGGCACAATTTAAAAAGAAATCAATAAATATTATAAAACTGTAACTACTTTATTAAAAAATCAGATAACTTAAACTATTATATTTACAATTCATAATTAAGTAAAACTCAAACAAAAACGTTAAGTTATAGTAAAAAATATTAGATTATTACAATGAATATATAGATTATAGCTTGTTACCTATAATCTGATGTCTTTATTTACTTTTTGTGAGAGAACTTGAAAGTGATTCTAAAGGTGGAACTAGGTTATTTATTTATCCTTAAAGTAAGGTATTGGTAACTAAAACATTTTAAGATGATAATAAATATGGATGCAGTTGTTGTTATAACAGCTGATGATTATATGAAAAAAATATAAACGAAAAATAAGGGTAAAATGTTTCCTTAAAGATAAAGAACAACTCTTCAAACAATAATATTACAGTTTTAAAAAATTAAAGAACGCGCTTTCATTGAAATGTGAACTAAAAAGCACAAAATATCTATCTTAGTATTAAAATGCAGGGTAAGAGAGAAAAGCGTGCGAGTGACACACCATAATATTTACATACATTTAAATCTTTCATTAAAATAATTTAGAATTAAACAAAAACCATTTTTAAAAAATCTCCCCTGACTGGGCTCGAACGCTAGACCTTCAGGTTTGTAGCGCGGCTCTTTACCTCGCAGCCACGGCGTTCACGTACGAAAAGTGTTTATTTTACAATATAGATTTTTTGTTTGCTCCCAGAGTGGTTACAAACAAACATACATACATACAGGTGAAGCTAATAAAAGCGTGTTAAAAAGGTTTTACCAGAAGAATTAGGAAGTTCTTCAGATGATGAAAGTTTTCACAGCGATGCATCCTCTGATATCTGTTTAATAGGCAACTCGGATGCTACTATTAATATTAAAAAAAAAAAATATGTCTTGCCAAACAGTCCACATCAACTGAAGCTACACTTAACAAATGGAATAAATAAGATTGCTCGTGATAAATTTTTTGCTGTTTGAAACTCCATATTATATTGAGAAAGTGTTGGAGGTTTTTAAAGAAAATAAAAAGAGCATCTTCAATTGAAATTTGTGAAATGGTATGAGGACAATAAATTTTCGTGACCTTCAGTACCAGATTTTGAGAAAGTTTCTGAATCTATTTTATGGTCCAATTCAGGCAGATTCTGTTTATACCTTTAAAATTTCAAGCAATGATTAGATTGCTGACGTTTATAGAACCCTTAAGAAGTTCCATAAGGATGTTTTTGTGAATGAACTAAGAAAAATTAATTGAAGTTATTTGTGTTGTTCTAGTTGAAATGAATAAAAACTTCATGTTAATAAAGTCTGTTTTTTTAGTTAATTTACTTTTTAATTCTTCTGCTTTGTCGCCATAACTTACCTCGTATCTAGTACATCCAGATTTAATAATTAAACTATGTTTTTAGTTATTGACATGTTTTCCCTGATTTTTATAAATTGTTATAAAGTGTGAAATCAAACATGTAACTTTTTTGTGTGAGAGTGCATTAAATTGACAATTATTTTACCCTCTTTGAAGTACACAACATAACCAAATACTAACTGACTAGTACTGTTTGTAAAAATCTTATTTTATATTCATAAAACATAAAAATTCAGTGTCTAACAATTACCCCGCGCATTTCTAAGAATTACCCCAATTGCCGGGGTAATTCTTAGACACGTTATTATTTTTTTTTTAATTCTTCTTTTTTTACAAAGACATTGAGTATTCTAATAAGATAATTCATTTAATATTAATAATATAAAAATATAAAATTTGAACTATATCCAAACAAATTCTTTTTATAACAAAAGTTTACTTTTTGTCTAAAAATTACCCCGGTTACCCCTACTGGTTTTCCAAAAATCTTTGTTTATTTCCTTCTCTATCCTTAATTTTCTATAGTATCTTCACATTTATATATATATATATATATATATATAAAAGTAGATTTTTTGTCTGAGAGTGCATATATATAAATATATACATATATAAATTAAAATTAAATAAAAAGTAAATAAAAAGGGGAAAGATGGGTGGCGTTGTTTGGCTTGGTTGGTTGTTGAAACTTATTTTAAAGAAAATTGCATTTAATGTGTGTGTCATTAGCTTTTTTTTTTTTTTTTTTTTTTTCATTCTGTTATTATGTGCTTGTTTGTGGATAATTATATACATTTTTTCAAATACCTTTGTTGTATAAATGTATTTTGTGATTATGATTTGATCATTATTAAGTATAGCTGTACAGAGTGCAGTACATTTTAAGTATAATATATTTGATTGATTTTGTTTACATAAAATTGATTTATAAATATCGATAATTATTTTTTAAATATAATATATATGATTGATTTAGTTTACGTAAATTTGGTTTATGGATTTCAATATAATTGTAAAATTGGTGTTAATTTTCTTATTTCTTTTTAATCATATGATCTTGCAGAGGATTTGGAGAAAGTTAGAAGCCCGAAAAACCAGTTTAATACGCTCCACCGGTCATAAGCCGTGGGGGTCTCTGCTCCTCCTTATTGGTATTTCTGTTTTTCTTTATTTGGTTTTTGCCCTGTTTGACATAATTTTCGGTTCTTATACCAATTATATAATGTAGTTTTATGTCTATTAGAATTTTAAAAGTACCTTTATGATATGTTGTTCTCAAATAAGTGATACACAGAGATAAGCAATGGTAAAAAGTATGTGGATCTCTCCATTAAAAATTTTGGAAAGCAACTACGATTTACACAACAGTAAATGTAATCAAAACTAGAAGGTTGTACACGAGTGTATTCTATTTCTTCCATTACACAGATAAATTGCTAATACATTTATCCTTGAAACATTATTCTACTTTTCATAATAAATTAAAGCTGTTGAACTTCAGAAATGTTTTTGAATTTCTCTAAATATGATTAATATGCAAAATAAATTTCTTATAGAAGAAGGAAATACAAAAAATCCATCTTTTAAAATTGTATTATTACTGTCTAACTGTATAATTTATCGAAAATCATCCTGTTCTCTCACTCTTTTTTGTCTCATATAAAATAAAATAAAATATAATAATAATAAAAATGTGTCACGATTGCTTTTTTATTGTAGCAAATTCTCACTATATTTTCCTATGTTTTTATGAGATCGCTAAACCCTTGAGATCGAAGATTTAGCTTTACCAAGAGAAAGATGGTGAATCCAAATTCACAGATCCAGATTCACGCAACGAGTTTCACTGGACAGTTTTCTATTTTTCGAAGTGGAAAACTGAGTGACTGAATATGCTAGTAAAAACTCTTATTCGACCACTCAGTTCCTTAACATCCTAATCAAAAGTTTAGTTACTCACACAATCTTATGCAATCCCTTTAGTATGGCATTTTCATTTCATCAGAGATAAATTGACATTTTCTTTTTAGAATTCCATTCAAAGGACTCTAGTTACGAAGTAAACATTAATGGAAAATATATTTCTTAAAATCAACCAGTTGCGTGCAATTCACCAAATTTTGTTGCAAAAGTGATTGAATCAACACAAGACTAGCACCTCAGGACCAACATATTACACTCAGCAAGCAAAAATATCTAGAAAGATGCATTTAAAGTACAAATAATGCTTTCCAAGATTTTCTATCCAAAATCAATTTGTTTGCATAAAAAAGATAAGTCTTTGAAGCATTTCAAATTTCTTTAACAAGCTTTAACTAAAAATTGTTAATTGCATTTGCAATACACAAATTTTAATTCTAATCACTAACGCACTTTAACAAATCACATATCTCAATTCTTTTGTTCAGCCCTATATAGAGTCTAAATAGTTTATATGCAAATATTTATGTAGAATACTCAAATGTAATTCCAACGAGTACCACGCAATGCACTTTAAATGCACTTTTAGCTATATTAAAATCAATAGAAGTCAATGTAGATGAAATGTTTTGTGGGCCCTTTTATAAGGATCGATTAATTTTGTGCTTAACTTTCTTTACTTGAATTTAGTTCTGCTGAAAAACACTAACTATAAAGCGAATCTAAAATGTACTTGGAGAAGGTACTGTTAGGTACGATAATATAGCGGAATTCTTTTCTTCTACCCTGTATATAATCTATAAATTACATAATATACACTTAAAAAAAAAAAAAAAAAAAAAATTAAAACCTCGCTTCCAACCTCTAGCCGTAAACTTTAAGGTGAGCAGTGAAATTTACTGCAAATAATGTATAACAAGTACGTTTTAGTCATAAAATTTACAGTGAGGTATCAATTTTTTACAGTGTATTACTTCTTCCAATTACTATCCAAAGACACAAAGACAGAAAAGTTTTAAAATTTTGTATAAGACGTATTTCCCACGCCATCTTTTAGAAGCAATTGCCAAATAAATAATATCTTTTTTTTTTTTTTTTTTTTATCATCAAAACACGCAAAAAACTTTTTTTTTCCCAATTGATTATCATATATGATGACGTTTCGATAATAACAGTTCTTTGTTTCGACCCTGTACACAGAAAAACTCTACCAAAAATGAAAGCTAGTTTGTAAGAAAGCACGAATTGTAATCAAAACTACATTTCGAGCCATCTTTGAACATACTTTAAGGAAGAAAAAAAAAAGTCTTTTCATTTCTACTTTCAAAAATCTAACAATTTGAACATATAAATGTTAGGCAGTGATTTTTGCTGGATATCAAATATATGGAACTTTATTGCCTGCTGGATACGAATATATGATATCGAGCAAAATCACTACTCGTTTCATTCCTATTTTTTTAATTATTAAGCTGGTCATTTTTTTTCAAGATCGGCTTTTTTGTCCTTATTGTATGCAAAAACGAATTTCTATTTACTTTATTTTTACTACATTGACGTTTGTACAAAATATGAATTTTACGCAGTAGTTATATTTTTCTGGAATTCATCATTTTAGCAAATTCTGACATTAGATGAAAATGTAATGGAATCCTTAAATCATTTTAAAAGTTGATCCTGATAATATTAATAAAGAAAAACAGGAATTGTAACCCTTAAATAACTTTAATAATGAAAGATAGGCATACAAGAGTCATTATTAAATATACTTTTTTTAAAAAAGTTATAGGTTATTAAATAAATGAATTATGAAAATTTGCCTCTTTAAAATGAATTCCTAAGAAAAAAGCTCTACCAGTAACCGAAAGGTTCTTATCTTAAAGCTGGTAGTTCAGAGTTTTAAGTTTTAACTGGTGTCATGCTCGTTCGGAGTTTTGGTGGTTTTCTCGGAAATTGATTTTCATGCAGGCTAGTCAAGTATCAGAATCAAATACCCCACAAGAAATTGTACTTTCCCAATCAAGACAAGCGTAAAATTCTCAAAAAGTATAAATATTTATTTGAAGTGTAATTTTTTTAAAACTTAACATTGTTATTTAAAATTACAAAACAGTTTTTATGTATCTAATTATTTACATATTCTTATTTTATTCTTTATTTTTATTAATATGTAATCAAAATGAAGCAATGTAAATTATTACTGCTAATACTAACTAAAATTATTTGACATTCTAAGATCGTCTTCAACTTAAGTAAGAAGCTCTGACATAAAGGAGAAACTCGGAATGATCTGTATCTATTTGGTGTGCTCAAACCGAAACTGAAGCCACTTTTTCTCTATCATATATATATTTTTTCAATACACTTTTCTTCCACCAATCTATATATATAGAAATGAATGTTTGTCTGTATGTCCTTTATAGAATCGTAAACGGCTTGACCGATTTCGATCATTCTTTTTTCGTTTTTTTCCTTATAGATCAGGTATGGTTTTGGAAAAAAAAAAAAAAAAAAAAAAAAAAAAAAAATGAAAAAATTCGCCCTCCAAGGGGGGGGGGGGCAAAACGTGGGGGCAAATCCTTCATATCTCAAACAAAAAAACAGATATCCGTAAAATTTTTGCTTCAAAATATAGCTAATATAAATGTCTGAAAACCAATCTCTGGAATTTTAAAAATTCAGCCCCCAGGTGGGGCAACAGAGGGGGGAGGGGCAGCAGGGGCAAAAACAATTAGAAATACAGTTAGGCCTTTCAAAATTGGTACAGATAGGTTCCAATAGCCTGCAAGTCGAATGGGGATATTTTTGAAAGTGTAAAGTTATTAGGAGGGGAGAGAAGGGGAGGGGGGCAAAAAAAATAAAAATAGAGTTAGATCGTTCAAAATTGGTATATAGAGGTTTTCGATACTTACAAATCGATTGCGGATATTTTCGAATTTGTAAAATTATTAGGAGGTGCGGGAAGGGGGTGGAGCGGTAAGGGGGGGGGGCTATGGGCAAAAACAAACAGAAATACAGTTAGGGCATTCAAAATTAGTACAGATAGGTTTTAAAGGCCTGCAAGTCGAATGGGGATATTTTCGAAAGTGTAAAGTTATTAGGAGGGGCGAGAAGGAGGAGGGGATGGGGGGGGGCAAAAAAATAAAAATAGAGTTAGATCGTTCAAAATTGGTATACAAATGGTTTTCGATACTTAAATCAAATGCGGATATTTTTGAATTTGTAAAACTATTAGGAGGGGCGGTAAGGGGGAGGCTATGGGCAAAAACAAATAGAAATGCAGTTAGGCCATTCAAAATTGGTACAGATTGGTTTTAGAGGCCTGCAAGTCGAATGGGGATATTTTCGAAAGTGTAACGTTATTAGGAGGGACGGGAGGGGGGACAGAGGGGCAAAAAAATAAAATAGAGTTAGATCATTCAAAATTGGTACATAGAGGTTTTCGATACTTACAAATCGATTGCGGATATTTTCGAATTTTTAAAATTATTGGGAAGGGGGGGGGGCAAAAAAATAAAAATAGAGAGACATCGTTCAAAACTGGTGCATAGAGGTTTTTGATATTTACAAATCGATTGCGGATATTTTCGAATTTGTAAAATTATTAGGATAGACGGAAGGGGGGGGGCGAAGGGGGAAAATAACAGAAATAAGAGTTAGAGCATTTTGGGAATCTTTTCCGAAGGCAGTGAGAACCCGGTGCGACATTTTTCCTAATCAGATTTTGTTTCCCTTTTTTTATTCACGTGATAAAAATTAATGCAAATTTGAAAATTCAGTAATTATAGTGATTCATTTAAAAATAGTGACCAGCGAAGCGGGCAAAGCCTGCTAGTAAACTATAAAAGTTACTTATGTAATTATACTAGCAGGCTTTGCCCGCTTCGCTGGTCACTATTTTTAAATGAATCACTATAATTACTGAATTTTCAAATTTGCATTAATTTTTATCACGTGAATAAAAAAAGGGAAACAAAATCTGATTAGGAAAAATGTCGCACGGGGTTCTCACTGCCTTCGGAAAAGTTTCCCAAAATGCTCTAACTCTTATTTCTGTTATTTTCCCCCTTCGCCCCCCCCTTCCGTCTATCCTAATAATTTTACAAATTCGAAAATATCCGCAATCGATTTGTAAATATCAAAAACCTCTATGCACCAGTTTTGAACGATGTCTCTCTATTTTTATTTTTTTGCCCCCCCCCCCTTCCCAATAATTTTAAAAATTCGAAAATATCCGCAATCGATTTGTAAGTATCGAAAACCTCTATGTACCAATTTTGAATGATCTAACTCTATTTTATTTTTTTGCCCCTCCGCCCCCCCCTCCCGTCCCTCCTAATAACGTTACACTTTCGAAAATATCCCCATTCGACTTGCAGGCCTCTAAAACCAATCTGTACCAATTTTGAATGGCCTAACTGCATTTCTATTTGTTTTTGCCCATAGCCCTCCCCCCTTACCGCCCCTCCTAATAATTTTACAAATTCAAAAATATCCGCATTTGATTTAAGTATCGAAAACCATTTGTATACCAATTTTGAACGATCTAACTCTATTTTTATTTTTTTGCCCCCCCCCCATCCCCTCCTCCTTCTCGCCCCTCCTAATAACTTTACACTTTCGAAAATATCCCCATTCGACTTGCAGGCCTTTAAAACCTATCTGTACCAATTTTGAATGCCCTAACTGTATTTCTGTTTGTTTTTGCCCATAGCCCCCCCCACTTCCCGCTCCACCCCCTTCCCGCACCTCCTAATAATTTTACAAATTCGAAAATATCCGCAATCGATTTGTAAGTATCGAAAACCTCTATATACCAATTTTGAACGATCTAACTCTATTTTTATTTTTTTTGCCCCCCCCCCCTTCTCTCCCCTCCTAATAACTTTACACTTTCAAAAATATCCCCATTCGACTTGCAGGCTATTGGAACCTATCTGTACCAATTTTGAAAGGCCTAACTGTATTTCTAATTGTTTTTGCCCCTGCTGCCCCTCCCCCTTCTGTTGCCCCACCTGGGGGCTGAATTTTTAAAATTCCAGAGATTGGTTTTCAGACATTTATATTAGCTATATTTTGAAGCAAAAATTTTACGGATATCTGTTTTTTTGTTTGAGATATGAAGGATTTGCCCCCACGTTTTGCCCCCCCCCTTGGAGGGCGAATTTTTTCAATTTTTTTTTTTTTTTTCCAAAACCATACCTGACCTATAAGGAAAAAAACGAAAAAAGAATGATCGAAATCGGTCAAGCCGTTTACGATTCTATAAAGGACATACAGACAAACATTCATTTATATATATATAGATGATTAATTGGAATTTATTAGAATCAATCATGGAAACATTCTAGAAACTACCGAAAATGGTAGACACCCTATAATGACGAAAAACTGTACGTGATAGACGCTTCATTTTTAATTTCAGCACATCAAAAAATATATGTACCAACTAAAATTATCAAATGAAATTAAATTTTGCCAACTCATTTTTGTTATTATCTAAAATCGCACACAAATTTTATTCATCATAATTACTATGTAATGGAATATATATTTTTCAGCTTAATCATTACTTTGTTTGCAAATAAATGTGAATAAAATTTCATAAAACTGTTTAAAGTAGTTAAAACGAATTATATATATATACTAATTTTATAAACAGTGAAAATTAAATTTGTATAAATGCCGGTTACAAACTTTTTTGAAGAAAATTATGATTTTTTAAATTTAAATATAAAAAATACAAATTATTTTTGGTCCATTGATAATAGAATTGATTTTATTAATAAAATCAATTTTACACTTTCTTCTGTTCAAACCTTTGATTTTGTAATACTCCCATAAATCAGCGTTATAATATCATTAAAATGTTTTTGATGATTTTTATATTGAAGATGAATTAAATATACCTAGAAAATTATTTCTCAGTTTATGTATTTTTGTTTGAATAATAATTATATTGCGTTTCAAGATAAAATTTTTAAACAACCACATGGTATTGGCATGGGGACAAATTATTCTTCCAGTGTTGCAAATCATTTCTTATTATTTTTCGAATATAATTTTACTGTTATTCATAATATTAGTCTGAATGCTTATCGTTATATTGATTTGATTATTTTTAATACGGATTTCAATAATATTTTTAATTTAGTGTGTCCAGATATTTTAAAATTAAATAAAGCTAATATAAATAATTTTACAGTTGGATTTTTAGACTTTTTTTTTTTTTTTGAAAAATAATATTTTACACACTGATATGATAAGAGAAACAACTTTAACACCAACTGTATGTCGCACTGACATTCTAATTTGAACCATAAAATTTACGTACATATAATAACTAATCAACTTTCAAGAATTAAAAGATTATGGAATTCAATTTTTAATTTTAGTAAACAAATTTATAATTTTCAAGCACTTTTATTTTCTAAAAAAATTCTATCTTTTAAAGTTTATTTTTCCTTATTCTAGAAATATACAATTTTAGTTTATTCTATGTGACAGCTCCGCAACTTTGGACTTTGCTTTGATTGTTAACCCTTGTAGATGTCGTATTTGATGTTGACAGATTAAAGCCTAGTAATTAGGATGGTTTTTATGCTGATGACTGGATATATATGACGTACTGCCTGGCCTGGAATGTAACTGGGCTTCTATGGACACGGATGGAAAATTAGCAAGTTTTCATTTTCATAAAGTTTTCAAGCCTGAACTGCAATGATTACTGAAACTTCGACTTGAGCAGGTGGTTAGTTTTTTACGTTTTCTTTCCAAACAGGTACAGGTGAGGGTATGTCCATGCTAGCATGTAATTTTAGCAATTTATAATTTGCTATAAGATAAGTTTGTACTATAAAGTTGTTTCCTTTTGACACTAAATGTAAAAAAAAAAATTGCTTATTTTCGATTTTAAATACAGTTACGTGAAATAAATGATGCTTTTCTTTTGTTACAATCTCAAGCTTGAATATTCTATTGCTTAAGTTTTTTGAATAATAACTTGGAGTATGCTAGCTTGGCATATCTTCTAAAACCTGTTAAGATTACATAATATTTTTAACTCTTTAAGCGTGTGGGGTGAAAAATGGTTTTCCCTGGAAATTCTTTATAATATACTAAAACAATGGCTTTTTCACTATGCATTTAAAGATGAACCTCATGACTATTATATGATCTTTATTACTTTAAGAAACTACCTTAAAATCTATAATTATGTACATTTTAAGTATATGTTTTTTAGGAGACAAGCAATTACAAAAAACACGTTCATGACCGTTATAGGGTTTTAAACTGCTCCCCCCCCCCCCCTGCTGATGACGATAACATACCTATTATAGGAATTTTTTGCTTGAATAGTTTTGAATTTAATCTTTTCTTGTTCATTAATACTGTTAAAATAATTCATTGCTTTTGTTGTTGTTTATACATCCCACTTTCATTTTCTTCTATCATAATTTAAATGTAAACAGTATAATATTAATGTTAAAAAGTGATTCGTGTCATAATTAAAATGCTTTGCATTTTAAAAACCTATAGTTACTTTTTTAACTTCACAAATTTTCTAAATTCGAATAATCCTAAATTGAAAATTATGCATATAATATCAAAAGAAAAATCATTTAGATGTTTAATAAGATTAATACCGAAAACCTCTAAGAAAAATTATACTAAAAAAAGGTTTATACTAAAAATTACTAAGAAATTTAAATATTCGAATTTAAGTTATTTTCTCCCTTCAGCAAAATAAAAACAATTAAGATTTTTTTTAATAATGGCCAAAATACATTTTACACATTTTACAATACAAATACAGATGCAAAAAGTTTACAATAAAAAATGTAAAGAAGGTGTTAGTCTTTTTGTAAGGGCAAGTGACGTTTGATGTAATGTTAAGCAAGTGTTATTAAAATACTAATCAATAAATATAAAATGAAGTATTTATTCAATGTACGGATTATTGAAGTTGCTTATATATTATATTTCTCTAAAGCTTCTCCAGTAAAATGTAGAACTTCTAATAAAGCTACGTCCATTATATTAGTAGAACAAAATAATAATAATAATAATACATGCCGTTTATTATATGTACCGAATATAATTTTTCTCTTGGTTTTCTAACGCCTCACCAGTGGCCGAGCGGATCTGTGCTCAAAGCTGGTAGATGGGAAATGCCGGGTTCGATTCCAAGTCACACTCATCGACCTAGTCGTTTGGAGTTTTCCGTGGTTTTCTCAGAAACTCGTGTAAACGTGGGCTAGTACCCCTTAGGCAGAACCCACACAGAAGGCACTCCATTTATTGGCCTAGGACCCTAAAGAAGACAATGGGCCTTAAGCCCAATAACCCAATAAACCAACCAACTTGATTTTCTAACTTTTTTATATTATTTAAAAATATTAATAAAATTTGAAAAGAACTTATTAAAAATATATTTAAAATATCATGTAAAAATAAAGATTTCATAACTTTGCAGTTATGACTTTCTTTCTGTGAATTAATTCTGACAGTTTCGCTGAAATTGTCTATTTTAAATGATAATTAATAGAAATATTTACGAAAATCGCATTAAGAATGTCTTCCATTTAACGTACTTGCTATAGAAACTGTATTTTCTCCAACTATAACTTTAATGGCTTCATGGAATTAGAAAAGTAAATAATAGACACAAATATTCAAATAATTAATTTGTTCAATTTAAACCTTAAGAAATGCTAAACTCGCTGACAGAAATTTTAACATTTTATTGCGTTTTTTTATGCACCTATATATTAAAATGAATAGAAGCAAATTCCAATGCACTAAGCAAGCTGCTTTCGTGGCAGAAATTTGTTGCAATTTTATTAGACTAACGTTATTTTATTTGAGATCGAAAAACTGGGGACACATAAGAAAATAAAAATTAAATAGAAAGTGATCTATCTGACATAATTAATGTGTTATACATATATCTTGAAAATGAAATCTTATTATATCTTTTATATATAACAAATTCGTTTTTTCTATTCCTATATACATTAAATTTAACTAAGTTTTTAAACATTTTTCTGCAATATGAAGTTTCATGCATTTCCTAAAGGCTGTCAGAAATCCTTTGTTTTAATTTGGGAATGATATTACAAATTAGATGCGTTTATTTATGTATATATAGAAACATAAATACGCACACACATATGTATGTGTGTGTTTGTATCTATGTATGTATATACATAAACTAGAGAAAAAATGGAAATCGATATTTAAGTGATAAATGTTTTATTTCGTTCTGCAGCAGAATTAAACATTTTTAAACACAATGATTCTTGTACAGTCGGTAACAAAAGTACCCAAACACTAACAAAAATTCCTATATAAAAAAAGTACACTTAATACTGTTTTGTTAAATAAATCCTTGTCGAATCATGTTCTACTTTTTTTACGTAGGAATTTTTGCTAATGTTCGGATACTTTTGTTACCGACTGTACATCATTTCTAGCCTTTGAAAATCTATCTAAAAGAGTAATCGCACCTTTGAAACGAATTATAGAGTAATTTCCCTTCTTCTAATAATTAAATATTTCTTAGATTATTTCAGATATTAAATCATTAATTAGAATATTTTTAATAATAATAAAAAAAAAAAAAAAAAAAAATCTAAGAAAACTTAATTAGTGCCTCAAGTTAAAATTTCCATCGGTTACCTATCGTTTTAAAACACAATAACCCGATTATTTTACTAGTTTAATTAATTTGAGAAAAACAAAATCTTTGCTTCCTCATTAAGAAATCCAAACATTTCCCAGCCAAGCCAATCTGTTCATCGCTTAGGATCAGTTCCTCTCGCATTCCATGTTGGTTAAAGCGGTGATTTCCTAGTTGAAAAAATAATAATGCATTTTATTTATACTTATTTTAATATTTATTTAGAAAGTTTTTTTTTTTTTTTGTAACTTTATTGTGCTTGGGTATTAAATTACGAATTTATATTGTATGAAGTCAATTCACTTTTTATAAAAATTTTATTTTATTTATTCATTTTGTTATTGTCATTTTTTAAGTATTTTCCGTATTAATCTTAAACCAGTCATTAATTCAACGTAAACGAATCTGTATCTCTGAGAGTAATTCCAAAGTAAAATAAATAAACGAGAATGCAGTTATGAATTAACATCGTATCCAAGTTGAAAAAGAATGAGTAACTCACCTGGTAGGTTTTGTAATCCTGGGAAAGGTGGAGGTGGTGCGTGGTGGGCTACCATGCTTGTAGGATGCTCCGGGTGGAGATGAGGCCGAGGCCGTGCGGACATCATTCCGCAGGATGGCCCCGACGGGGGTGCTGAATAGGACCTTGCCATCGGAGATACAGAATACCGATAGCTACCTGTACCCGAGCATGGAGTGGCCAGGTCCCCACTTCCATAAGCAGAGGCTGGTAACTGACAACTGGAAGGCAAATCCATGGGTGAGAGCGAACAACTGCCATCAAATGGGCCTTGTTGAAGATAAGAATAGTCCATGGCAGCAGCATGTAAACTTCCTTCTTCTGCCGAAATCCTAGAGTAGGTGGACATTCTGCAAAACACAAAAGAAATTGTCGAGAAACGCAGAACGCAAACTTAAAGGGTCCCGCCGTCAATGGGGACCCATTCAAAACAGCGACACGTAATCGAATTAGGAAGCAAGCGCACCCCTCTCCACTCCTATAAAGGGGTTGTCTGTTCTTTTCCAATTAGGGAAAATGTCAGGTCGCTTGTCCGGATCCGTTTTGCGCGCGCTGCGCAGCTAATGGCCCGGAGCGTTTCGCGGCAGCCTGTTGGGCTTTTTTCGCGATTCCATCAATGAAAAACATATCACTACAATTAAAGGAACTTTCCCAGATTTTTTTGCTAAGAAATCTTGAAAGGGTTTTCAGGGTATAGAAAGACTTTTTCTCAAAATATTTTAGAATTTTTTTTACGAAAATATCAGAATTAGGATCAAGTTCGAAATAACATATTTTTTAATGTATCTGTATAATAGAAGTAATACCGATTAAATAACATTTTATAACATTAGAAAGATATAAAATCATAAAGGTAAAAACTATTGTTCTTAGAAATCCTATTATATTAACAAAACATAACAATTAAAAGGATTTTATTATATGTTTTTTAAAGAAATCATTAATTTATCCACATGATTTTTTAATTGGATTTCTATTTAAGGAGATGTTTGAAATAATATTTTTAGAAAAGCAAATCTCTAAGTTGTGCTGGCACTTTTAATGGACATGACTGACATTTATTTATTTTAAATTTAATTTTTTTCAAATAATGGAAGTCTTTTGCCATGTAAACAAATAAGAATAGATTTTTCAAACTAAACATTTCCTGCAAAAATGAATAAGGAACCATGATATTAAATGCTAAAAGTAGGTAAAGGAAACCTAGAAATTTGAAAAATTTTATTTTATTGGAAAGTAGTTTTTGTAATATTTTCCAAACAAATATTTCTGTTAAAGGTAGTTTGATTTCATTTCCTTTATCAAAATGAAGGTGACTCTTTTGTAAATGACTGTCTTCAAATTAAAAAATTCTGAATGCATAGCAATTAAACTACAATAATATTAAAAATATTAAAATTTCTTCATAACTTTTAAATTCAAAATTTTCTTCTTCATTTATTTTTATATTATATTATTTTCATTTTTATTATTATTTAATCCTCACTCATTTGAAATATTTCGCACTATTCTTTTTCATCTATTCATTGACATGTTAATGAATAAACATACTTCATGTCTGAATAATGAAATTGTATGCAAATTTAGGTTTCACTTGGCTACAAATTTGGTTTGAAAGTCTAAATTAAGACAGAAACATCTATTTGAATGCCTAGAAGGTGTCTTTACTATCATATTTACAAAAATTAGCCTAAAATGGGCAAAACTGGGGCATTTAAAATTTTTTTCCAATAATAATAATAATAATAATAATAAAATTAAATTAAATTTTCAATTTTATTTTTTTATTTTAATAGTTTTAAAGAAATTTTAATAAATTTAGTAGTGTTATATTATAATAAAACATATATACACATTTTATTATTTTTCAGACGGTTATTTACAAAAGAATTTACCATGTGTGCACCATTCCTTTAAAAACTAATACATATTTATTCATTTTTCATTCGCTTTTTATCTTTTTAACCAGAAATAAACACATATGCGTATGCATATATGATTAACTCGGAAATATATATAAAGGTGCAGATTTAATTATACAAATATCTTTAAAAACTGCATAAACAAATTAAATATATATATATATATATATATATATATATATATATATATATATATATATATATATATATATGCCTATTTAAAATATGGTAAGAGTTTAGAATTAAACGTTTTTCTCTGAACATTTTTCAGAGTTTGAAATTTCTCTTGACTACTTTTGGTCCAGCTTCTCTTGACTACTTGAATACTTTTGGTCCAGCAAATGAAATACATAGCATTAACAATATTTGTAAAAACAAATTCTAATATTGTTAAATATAACTAAATTCAATTATAAAATTTAGTATGCTGTGACCGTCAGAAAACTTTTTTCCTATATCATTCTATATAACAACGCCACTGATTGTTTAACACTCACAAAAAATTAATACAATAAAGATTTAATTTTATTTATTTATTTATTTATTTATTTGTTATTTGGTAAAATTTTAATCAACAGATGCTGAAATGTAGCCACGTGTAAAATTACAGCAGGTAAGTAATCGCAGCGTCACTTGACGGCCGATATGCACACAAATTATTCAACGTTCTTTTTCAGAATGGCTATCGCACATATTGGGTTTGGTGAATTTATGTGCTGTAGAAGTTGAGATTTAGCCTTTATATTCTTGGTGGGATTTGCACCTGTCAGCTAATATGCATCCAAACTGAATCAGCATAGTGTTTCATAATCACTCTCTCATATACCAAACTTTTACAATTAAATGCAATAGAGTCTGAGATATAGCTTTCCCATTAACGGGAAAATTTGCAGCATAGCAGTGCCACCTATCAGCCAATATGCACTAAATTTCAATCGGCATAATGTTTCATAATGCGCCTCTCACATATCAAGTTTTGCTTGATTATACACAACAGAACTTGAGATATAGCCTTAAGGAAAGCCTTGAGATTAGCCTTTATATAGAAAAAATCGTAGTGAAGCAGCACCACCTGTTGAATGATTTGCACCAAAAATCGATAGGCACTAATATATGTCAAGATTTAACTATATATAAATTTATATGAAATTACATGCCGAGTGTTTCCCGAGATACATTTTCTATAAAATTTTTGTCACACACACACAGAGACGGACAAACATTTTCTAAAAATGGCCAAATCGTGTTCTGGACCTCTCAAAACATGTAAATCCATTGAAAAACGGAAATGGAAAATTTTTACAAATCTAATACTTTCTTCTATTGAATATAGAGAGGAAAGTAATAAATATAATTAGTTTAGTTGAAGAGAAATAATGATCAAAGAAAAAAGAAATTATTAAAGACATAAATGAACTTAATATTGAGTGGCATCTTTAAATATAATACTGTGTTCAATGCGTTTTGGCCGTTGAACTCAGTATTAAGAAGCAGTAAAAAAAATTCAAATATTTGAAATGGTATGTACTACTTTGTTTTAAATAATTACCTAGTTACACTCGCCATTTAAAATTTTCTTCAATTAGATGAAGAAATTAACCCTCTCAGATTGTATTAAAATTTGTAGAAATTGATTTGAAAAAACAAAAGAAAGAAGAAAAGGAAAAGAAAAGAAATGAGAATATTTAATTATTTTGAACTCCTTCTTTTTCCTTTTCTAAAATCACCGAAATTTTCCCATTCTGATCATTTTCTGATATGAAGTTTTCTTGTACATTAGATTGATAAACTGGCGCTCTATCTCAGTTCAAAAATAATTATATATCTCGCCATTATAAAGTAGTCATAACGTGGTCATATATATAGTTCTATATACAGTAAAATTTTTTATTAAAATAGTTTTATTAAAACTCATAAATATGCTATCGAAATAAATTGAAACTATCGTAAATTTAAAAATGTCGCATTGCTTTAAGACAATATTTGCTCTGACATCATTTTCCCATCGATATCTTATGGAAACTTTAATTTGTGACTTAAAGTAAATAAATCGTTAAAAAATTGCAGTCATTTATTTATTTATTAAGTTCCTAAAAAATTCTAAACTATAGTAAGTTTTGAAAAGATGTAGCATGCATTGTCAAAATATAATACCTAAAAACAGTCAATGAATTGGAAGTGCACAAACAGCAGTTTTTCGAACTTTCTAAAACTTGTCACTAACATTACACATGCATCATGAATTACGTTTTACATTTTCTATTCATTTAAACTCACATTTCTGACTACAGTGATAATGAATAAAGTTTAAAAACTAAAAGTCCTAAATATTAGAAATTCAAACTGTCCGATATGAAATTAAGTTTGATTATTATTTTTCCTTTCTAATACTTTCTGAACATGACATGCGTTAAAAGTAAAGATGTTAAACAGTACGTCTTCATTTTCTAATAATGTGCCGTACAATAAATATTATTAAGGTAAAAAAAGAAAGAAATGTTACAAAACCCATATTTTAAAATGATTACTTACTTTAAAGATTCAATTTCATGTTTCTTTGAAGGATGAAAATATTTTATTCTTTTTTAAAAATAATTTCCAAAATATATTTGAAGGACATGGTATTTTTATTTATTTGTAATCAAAATATTGTAAAGATAGTTGAGATATTAACAGATTTAATAATCACCACGAATAATTTCTTCTCATACTGTAAACATCAGAGTGAATAGCATGAAATAACAATATTTTTCTCACATTCTGCTTAACAACAATATTTCGCACAGTTCTTATTGAAAAACGGACAATGAAAGAGCAATGTATAGATTGTGTCATTTACTAATCACGCATTGACTAAGTTCTAAGCAAAAGTGTTGAGTGAAAAATTGTTTTGAAGAATATACACTAGTTGTTTTGCAATATGAGATAAATGTTTGATGCCATTATTTCTAACTCACTTTCCAACAGTCATCCTCAAATGCTCGTTGCCATGCCAACCGAAGTCGGCGTGGCTTGCAAGCCATCCAACCAATCGGCATTAACGTGTAGTGCTTTGCATTAGTGAAACGATGCACCAATAAGAAGCTGGCTTTTTCTTTCCGTTGACGTACTGCTTTTGTATCAAGATGGCGTAGCACTAAGAGAATTGCTTGGGGATGGTATAAAGCGGCTGAGAGTAGGGAGGAGGGTATTGGAGTAAGCACTAAATTCGCTCTTACCAACAGCAGTGACATAGACTTCTTTTCTACTGAATGCTAAATCTCGCCCAAACAACTGCCGTCGTGTTTGGAAAATTTTCTTTTCTTTAATTTTTCTTGTTGGCAAAAGATAGCGAATATTATCTGTAACACTTTATGAAATGGGTTTTAGCGCCTGGGGTGTAACATATGAAGTATGTTAATAAGCATCTACGTACAGACTCGGCTTGTTTGTAAAATAATGAAAATACAAATCGATACTTATAACGAATAAGTGGCGTACTTCCTCAGGGTTCTTTATTCGAGATATCCTGAATATGTTAATTATAAATTTTCATCTTTGCACCCTTTTCAACAAATTACTACGAGGGCGCATTGAGATCCTCGGGGTGCGTCTTCACTCAAATTGAAGGCCTTTCAGGTAGCCGATGATACAAAGTGTTTTGATAATTCGCTTTTCTTTATTTCCCATTTAACTCAATATGGCTTTGCACTACAAAATGTACCAGAAATAGCTCTTAACACTGTATGCTTTTTGAACATATTTTTATTGTACTATAACTTACAAGATCAATTAATAAAAGAAATAAACAAAATAATCATAAGCATCATCCAAATGATACAGAAAAAAATCTCCACATATATAAAAACAAAGTGTGTGTACCACATTATGCACACACACAAACAAATAAATAAATAAGAGCAACTTTTAGAAAATATTTGCCGTGAAAAGGCAAAAAGCATTTTCTATATCTGAGATTTAAAAAGTAAAATTATATACCAGTTATAGCTTACAAAGTTCGCTCATTTGCTGCTACACAAATTTAAATTTGTGTAGCAACTCTTTGTTCTTGTGTAGCAATTTTAAAAAAAAAGTAACAGAAATATTATCACTAATAATAAAATGTTTTTATGACTTTCATTTATTTATTTATTTTAAATATTGAAATTTTCTCTCAAAGCAACACTTTTTTTTCGTTAATGGAAAATAATATACCGGGTGTAAAGTATATGGGACCTGTTAAATATATCGAGAAGTACATCTCGAATCAAAAAGTTAAAAAAAAAAAAAAAAAGAATCGGCACACTATTTGTAGCTACCCAAATTAAATGAACTAAGCATTATTTTAGGTAAAAATATTGATTACTTAAGAAATTATTTTAATTAGTAGCTGAGATACAAAAGAAAACCGATTCAGGACACCTCAAAACGTGTAAATCAGGTGAAATCTCGAATTCCACTTTCGATAATATAAAAGAACTTTAAAATATCTTTCGAATGATGTATTAAAAATAATTTTATCATAATTAGAATTTGAAATATTACAGCACCATCTGGCGGTAGAAATTTCTGTAATCTACTGTTCAATTCCAACTCAACAAAGCTTTCTAATGATGTATTACTTATGAAATTATTTTAATTAGTAGCTGAGATACAAAAGAAAACCCATTCAGGACACCTCAAAACGTGTAAATCAGCTGAAATCTCGAATTCCACTTTCGATAATGTAAAAGTACTTTAAAATATCTTTCGAATGATGTATTAAAAATAATTTAATCATAATTAGAATTTTAAAATACGCGTATTAGAACAAAGTTTAATTTCCAATCAAAATGTAAATTTTTTCCAAAATCGATGAAATTTGAACTGCAACTATCCCGTGTGCTGTTAATGACGCACAGTAAGTTTCAACGAATTTAGAAGAAAATTGAAGCATTTTGAAATTTGCAATTTTTATTCCTAGTAGAAAAACCACGTGTGGAAAAAAATATGTTTCTTCCCGACCAGACTCTCTGTGACTGGGTTGTCATGGTAACAACGGCAACGAACGCCTGCAGAATTTCAAAGTGTTCGCTGACGATGACGCGAGTTCCATGATTTTTGCTCACCCAAAAAGTGCTCAACGCGCCTAAAGAAGTTTTCACTTCAATAAATAAAAAGTAACGCATTCCTCCAAGCCAGGACTCTAGCGTAGTCGATCAGCCCTAACTCACACAGAATCACCCATGATACTAGAACTGAGAACCTCACATTGTTCCCCAATACCATTGGAAGGAGACAATTTTGAATTTTCAAATAAGAACTCCTATTTTTATTAAAGTTTGGACTCATCATTTAAAAAAAGAAAAAGAAAATTGATTGTTTTTCATTCATATGTAGAAACTCGTGCGCATTTTTTTTTAAACTCAAATTAAAAAATTAAGCAGCAGTCGCGTACAAATCGCTCAAGATTGCTCGTTTACAAATTCGATTTATTTTTCTTTGAAAATTCAATTTCATAAAACTAAAAAGGTGTAAATAAATTAAGCACTTGTCCTATAAAATATTATAATGGAAAAAAAAAAAAAAAAAAAAAAAAAAAACATAATGTGAAAAGAAACATGAAGGCCATGTACATATTATCGAATCCGTGTAAAAAATTTGCTAAGTTAATACAAGTGTCTGAATTTCTAGGTGTCTGAATTGTAAAATGTCTAATTTTCAAGTGTCAAATCTGTAATGTGTCTGAATTTCAGACATATCATTATTATTCAGACACTTAACTTAGTCTATTTCTATAAAGATATGTTTCTTAAATTCAGACTATGTGGTGTCTGAAAATTTGTATGCTTACGTGTTTCAGACATTTTTGTGTCTAAATTTGTATTTCAGACACATTTCTGTCTGAATTTAAGACATATTCTATTTGCAGTGAAATGATAGAAATTATTGATAAAAAGTACTGGTGTCACGGTTTCAGTGTTCCGTCTTGAGACGAAAACTCTTGCATCCCTAAAAAAAGAATATTTAATGATAATAAACCTAATCTTTCCAGTATTCTTTCCGTTTGTGGGACAGACGACAACTGAAAATCTTAAATAAAAATTCGTACTTTTTTTAATGCAGGTTTAGATGTTACGTTCACGTGACTTCATTTTTAAAGTAAACGCTCAAACTGCACACTTCATGCAGTCTGACAATAAATATTCTATTTGGTGATATGAAATTATATCATTTGTAACGATGTTGGACTGAATGACTTGATTGTTGGATTCTTTCACGGAAAAATTTATTTTAACACGTTATTTTAAGTGACCCCTGTAAAAAAAGCAATGAATCAAGAGAAACATCTGATATCCTGACTTAGTTTCTCATTCAATCTTTATCTCTTTAGTTAAAGAATCGCACCTGTAATATCCAAATTTCAGACATTTTTATCTAACATTTTTAAGTTGGACCCTGCCTTACTCTCATTAAGAAGAAGAAGGTCGAGTTTATCTTCGTTGGGTAGCACATATTTAAGCACATATATACATATTAAAAAAAAAAATATATATATATATATGTATATGTGTTTTTAAATATTCTTTTTTTTTTTTTTAATGTTCGTACTTCTGTTTCATTTTTATTTATTATCGCGCAATCTGCGGAAAAAAAAAAAAAGAGAATGACATACATTAGTCAAATGAGTGTGACATTATATGGGGAATTCAAATCTTCAATAAAAATAGGTTTTTTATCTTGCTTCTCGGATACACCTTCCTCGAATGGACAGAGGGTTAGTCAATTTTTGCATCATCGAACAATAATATTTAAAATATTCATTTTTTTGTTCTAAGGTGTATTTCTCCAAATATTTAGCGTGTCCCATCTTTTAGTTACACCCTGTCTAATGATATTGTTACTGCAACAAAAGATTATTTGCATGTTCTATATTATACTGTCGTGATGCACTGGATTAGAAAACAACGAACAAATTAATTATCAAAAGTAATATTTCAAACTTTTAGGAAATGAGAGAATATTAACTTGTGAGAAGGATCGCACTTAGAAGTGTGTCGAAATTTTGAGCTCGGCCCATACAAAAGCTTTGCTGCCTAGTATGACAACTATTAGTTCGACCCAGTCCAATCAAATAATAAATAAATAATAAAGTTAAAATTACTCTTTAAAATATTGCATACAAAATTTAAATTTAGTACTTTGAAGATGACTTTCTGTCCACACTGTGTCTTAAATTCAGACCGAAATGTGTCTGAAATACCAGTTTAGACACAAAAATATCTCAAACACATAAGGATACAAATTTTCAGACACCACATACGCTTAAATTTAAGACACATAAATGTCTTTATAAAAATAGACTAAGTTAAGTGTCTGAATAATATTGATGTGTCTGAAATTCAGACACATTACAGTTTTGACACTTGAAAATTAAGACATCTTACAATTCAGGCACCTAGAAATTCAGACATGTTACAGGTAGAATTTCAAACACTTGTATTAACTTAGCAATTTTTTTTACACGGATTCTATAATATGTATATGGTCTTTAAGTTTCTTTTCACATTCGTTTCATTTAATAATATTTTATATAATAAGTGCTAAAGCTATTTAGACCTTTTTAGCTTTATGAAATTGAATTTTAGAAATCGAGTTTGTAAACGATCAATCTTGAACGATTTGTACGCGGCTACTGCTTATTTTTTTAATTTGACTGCTTATTTTTTAAAATTTTGATTAAACAAAAGAAAAAAAAAAAAAGTTTCTACATATCAGTGTAAAACAACCAATTTTTTGGCTTTCATGTAAATAGTTTGTTTTCCATTAAATATAAGTTTAAGAGAGAGAGAGAACGAAGAAAATTTTATTAACGAGTTGAGTTCTTAAAATCCATTGAAATTCCATAATGATTCCTCCTGTAAAAAATAAAAATTAAGCAAATTTTTAATAAATTTTCAATCATTAAATGTAATAATTTTAATTTTATATCCTATTTTATATCCGCCATCGATGGTTGACGCGGCTTTATATCATATTTCACGCAGTCAGCCACCGATGGCTGACAGGGCGCGCAACGTTTTAATTTTTTATTGGTACTGCTTTTACTTTCGAAGCTTTTACTTTAACTTAAATGTTTGAAGTATAACATGTTCTGCACACTCCTAAAGTTTCAAGATGATTCCTTCAGTACTTAGAGGTATATGGCAAAATTTTTAAAATCTAGAGTGGCTGGCATGGCGCTCAACGTGTCAATAAAAAAATTTGAAAAATAAATTTACTATTTGTTTGACGACTACTACATAGCTGTACTACTAACCAAAAACGGCGTAATGTCCATGATTGTAGCTCAGTCGGTTGGTCGCTGGTTTGTGAGTCCCTCGTTCCTCAGTTCGAGTCCAGCCTGTAGGAGAGGTTCGCTGTGTGTGGAAATTTTCGCAGAAGCATTTTATGTATCCTCAAAAAATTCTATATCCATTTTTAACTGGCAACTAAACTACCTGCAATCTTATGGTTTTTTTTTTTTTTTTTTTTTTTTTTCGATAATTTATTTAAGAAAAATGAGAGTTAAAAATGGCTGCTTTAAGTCACTTCAGATATCTTAAATCCAGTCACATTAATGTCTTAAGACATCTTACGTGTCCAAAAATTTAAGACATGATTTCGTTTCTGCAAATAAGGGCATTCATTTAAGACACTTATGTGTCGTAGTTTAAGACACGTGAATTTCCAGTGAAGCAAAAGAATTTGTATTAAGCTACTGATCGCTTAAACAGTTACACGTAAATGAAGATTCATTATAAAAATCGGTGTAGTTTGAGAAAAAAGTAATATGTGACTCCAAAAATCATGACAATAAATATCTTAAAGCAAATAGCAAGGAACTAATTTCCCTGTTATTTGTTAAACGAAACTGCACGTAATTTCAAAAATATTCATTGAGTCACAAACATTACCATAGACAACATTTTTAACTGATTTATAAAAAAGGAGAAGGTTTTGCTTTTTGTTAGCTCATAACTTCTAAACGGATGCTCCGATTTTGATACTTTTTGTTTTCTTGTAAAGGTCATAGTCTGAAATAGGTCCCATTGTAATATCTTTAGGATCAAAAGAAAATACAGGGTGCTCAAAAAGTTAGTCCCGACTTTTAACTGCTGAACGGCTGCAGCTATAGTCATAAAAGTGGTATGTAGGTATAGTAAAGTGGACATGCGCTACGCGTTTCAACCGCCTACAGCATCATCTGGTGGAAAACAGTGGAGTTAGCGTTTCTATCTCGAATATGGTTCACGATAGGGGAAAAAAGTGAAATACAAAGTTACAGAATATCATCGATTTAGTACGAAAAGACAGTTTGTAGACATTAATGCAAAAAGTTGGACTCTTAAAACGTGCATTTGTTTGTCCGCAATTTTCTATTTTGTGAACACTTCAACGACATTGCGTACGTTGTAGCGTAGCATGTGACATTTATTCTATGTAAAATTCAAAGTATGGTTATTGTAAGCGATCATATCGATTAACGTATTGACGTCGACTTCATAAAGGAGGAGATTCTCAATTGAAATCATGTTTCTTGTTGTTGCTGTTGAGGTTTGTTAGCTTATAACCGCGTAAAAAATGCTTTAATTTTAATACTTTTTTTTTTTTTGTTGTTGCCGTAAAGGTCTTGATCTGAAATAGGTCTCATTTATCTGATTTCATTAATATCTAAACAAATTACAGGGTATTCACAAAAGCCCGTTGTCACTCTAACTACTGAACGGCTGCCTCTACACTCGTAAAAGTAATATGTAAGTATAGTAAAGTGGCCATGCGCTACAACATGTGACCGCTTACAGCGCCATCTGGTGGGAAGATAGCGGAGTTCGCTTTTCTATCTCGAAAACAGTACAAGGTACGCGAGAAAAAGTAAACTACAAAGTTGTACAGCATCATTGATTTAGCATGAAAACACATCTTGTAGACATAAATGTTAAAAGCAGGATGTTTAAATGTGAGTCTGTTTGTTTGCAGTTTTCTATACTGTAAACAGATCAGAAAACCTTATTTCGATGTTGAGCTGAAATGCATATTTTGATTTTTGTTTGAAGTTTACGCTGCACACATTCCAGCGTAGCGGGTGACATATATTCACTGTAAAATTCAATACATGTCTAACCGAATTTTTGGTTATGACGTTCTTTACATTTCCAAAGACTTTTTAATTTAATGTATGGACATCGAATAGATAGTTTTTCTGATATCCGATAAAGGCAAAAAAAGTGACAACTTAAAAATGCCGTATTTAAGAAAAATCAACTTAAAGATTAGGCATTGACTAGAATAAAACTGACACAACTGTCTCTCGAGTGGATAATTTTCTAGATGGAGATGCAACATTTTTGTTCCCATTGGGGACATTTCATACATTTTTCAGTGACATAAACTCGAAATTACCATTTTTTGAGTTGTGTCACTTTTCTTGTGAGTCGTAATTTGTGTAACCGACGTCGAATGGCTTCTGATGTGCTATGAATAAATTTTCACTGAAAAGAAAAAAGTAAAATATTTTTGTAAAAAAATAGAACCGACTCCAAAAAGGCCTACTATTCAAACAACTAAAAATAAAAGAAAATTGGCATAAAATGGAACTGTAAATTGCGCCTAAAAGTATAAAATAATTTCCTTCGCCAAACAACCTAAACACTACAATTAAGCATAGCTTTTGAAGTCGAAGCAAAATTAAATAAAAATTGATAGTTTTATTCAATACAAAAATCGAATTATATTCAAAATATACATCTCACTTTAGCATCTTCAAATGACGGTCGAAAACTACTTTGGTTCAAATAAACAAATGAGATTTCGTAATTTGCAAAAGTTGGCGATGTTGCTGGTATCTGACATCCTTGCTGGAAAAAAAAAAAATCACCAAATTATATCGGTAAACATATTTAATACCTTTGAGAAATCAGGGTTATTTTAATAAGGTATATTAAGATAACAATTAAGAATATGAAACAATACTTCGTACAATATATGTTATAAAAATATACGTCCCGCGTGTATATTTTGCATTCCGTTTTGAACGCCAAATCCAAAAACTGCCAAGGATGATAGTTATCAAAATAATACCAAATTTGCAAATAAAACATTAGTAACTTCGCAGAAACATAAGTACCGAATTGCGAAAAGTGTTCACTGTTCTATGTAGATGTTACTAATTGTCCAGTTGTATACTGTGATAGAATAATAAAGGAAATATGAAAATGGATCATTCGAGACAACAGCATATGTAGCTCCCGGTGTAAAAACAAATCTTTAAAAACGAATTAATTTTTATTTAATTTTGCGCCGACTTCAAAAGTTATGTTTAATTGTAGTGTTTAGGTTGTTTGGCGAAGGAAATGATTGTATACTTTTAGTCGCAATTTACAGTTCCATTTTCTGCCAATTTTCTTTTATTTTTAGTTGTTTGAATAGTAGGCCTTTTTGGAGTTTTTTCCAAAAAGATTTTATTACAAATAAATAAATAAATAGTGTTTTTCTTACGTAAAAGTTTTAATAAGAGTCGTTTACTTACCGAGTTGTACGAAAATGAAAATAATTTCTAAAATACGTAAAACTTATTTTCAATAAAAAATAGGCTATACCTATTATAGACTAGACCTAGAATAACCTGAGTTTCTAGTTATTCTAAAACTATTTATGAAATGAAGTAACAGATAGACAAATCAAAGCAATAAATACTTTTTAACTTTATTAGAAAGCGTTCCCTTTCGCGTGATATACAAGCATATGAAGCTATATAAAACAAATGATTATGAAAAAAGGAATTATTTTATTATTTATCTTCTTTCCAAATAAACGATGAAATTTGAATGCGCAAATGGAACCCATTCAGATTTCTATCTTCTGTATTGAAATTTTTCAATATTATAGAGTTCCAATAAAATTCTTTTGTGTAAAATCAACTAAAGAAATCTGGTTTCATTATAATTCCGTTTCTAATTATGATTCTATTCGATGTTTCAAAGTAAGCGTACATCATTTATGTTAAACTTGAATAATACATTAAAATAATTCTTTCAAACTGAAACCACTTGTGTCATACATATTTTATGCAGTCATTATAATGTTCTACATTTAAGGCTTTTTGTGTGTTTGTGGAAAATCTCTATTTCTAAATTTTTCCTTTAAATCTTCCTTCTTGATGTGTATTTAAAATTCCATTATTGAATCTAGCATTAGATTCAATAGTCTTGATGTCTCAGTTAAGATTCTCTTTACAGAAGTATTGATAGGGGTTCCAATCTGCCGGACTAGAATTAGCCAGAGGGCGCAAAATTTAACGTCGAGCGACAAATCAAACCAGTGACAAATTTTCTAGAGATTTTGGTTTAAAATACCAAATATACTTTTAAAGTTTCGTACAAAATTGCAGTTAGAACGAAAATTTGCTGCTAGATACAATAAATTTATAACGGAGAATGATAAGAATTTTCAGACTAGAAATTTCATTTTCAGCAGTGCAAAAATAACATCTTTAACTTTTTCTCTTTTTTTAATTTAATACTTAAGGTCTGTAAATTATAATCTACATATAATTTTTATTATGCTACGGTAAAGTTTTGTATGTATTTGATATCTGTGTTATAATACACAATTTTATTAGTTAAAATTTGCCTAACCTATATTTATTTTAGTGACAAAATTTTCTTATACCTAAAATACTCTGTGTAATCTAGCGTTTTATTATTCATTTATAGTTTGATTCTTTAAAAAGAAAATTAATAAATTAACCAAAAGGTCTACCTTTATATAAAATGGGAATTTGGATTAAAAAAAAAGAAAAAAGTGCTTAAAGGTAAATAGAATGCATTTATAGTCCAAAGTGTTAAGTCTTCAAATCGTAACATATAAAATTTAGTGATTTATGAAACACATTAATATAAAATAATTTAATAATTATAAATAAGGAAACATTTACGAGTTTTTATTATTATTATTATTATTATTAATCGACTGTTTACACTCAAAAAAGTCTGTAGTTCAGAGAATTTCTTTTTGCAATATATACCGTCTAAAGTATTACATACCCAACGGTCTTTTTACTTATAATGTAATCTATCTCATTTATAGTTAAAACACCGTATAACATGTAGAATACAGTAAATGTTTCTTTAGATACTAAAATATCCTTCTCTTCATTTTAAATTGCAAGTATGTTTTTGACTGAATGCAGATTTTTCTTAAAGGAGAATTTTTTTCAAAAAAAGCATTTTCTGGATGAATTGTGTAATGTTACAAGAACAGGTCACGAAATGGAAAATTTTGTTCGGGACGAGCTTGCATAGAAATACAGTATACTATGAAGGTACCAACATAAAGCAGTAGCGTGCATTAGCCAAACAATCTTGAGGGGGGAAAAAAACTTTAAAGTTTCAATAAGTGCTTAAATACAAGTCCAAGTGTGAACGCTCCAGTGCCGTCTTTAGTAGCGTAAGCGGTTCCAGTGCGGTTGTGCCCGGGTCGATGCTACCATAAGTGCCAAGTTTTTTTTAAAATTGATTATTTATTTATTTAAGCATTTTAATTTTAATTTTTTAGAGCTAAATTCAAAATCTGAATATTTAGTAAATAAAAATTAATTTTTGTGAATTAAAAAAAATGTAGATTTTATAGTTATATTTTACAGTTTGCAATATTTATAATTTTCTATGACTTTAAAAAATAAATTTTAACTCTGTTTTGTTTATAAAATAAAGTAAAGGTAAAATGTTTAGCAAAATAAATTATTAAAAAAGGGGGAAAAAAAAATTCCTTTAATTTGTAATTATAATAAAGCCAAAATTTATTTTTTAAGTTATCAAAACTTATGAATATTACAAATAGAAATATATAACTATAAAACCTGCAATTTGTTTAATTCACAGAAATTAAATAATTACTGCTTATTAGCTTTTCAACTTTTGGGATTAATTATTCAAAAGATTAAATTTTACAATCATTTATCCTTACAATCGTTCAAGCACAACTTTTAATAGCGAAATAAATAAATAAAATAAGCAAATAATTAAAAAGAATAATAATAATAATAATAATAAAAAAAAAACTGAATAACAAATCTCTATTCTAAAAAAAATTACCACCACTGCCGTTTTTCAATGTATCGTGCAATTTCCGCTTTCTTAGTTTATTCTTTAAAAATTGTTCCACATAAAAGCAAGAAATTTGGCAGTTTTGTACAAAAATGTGTGATAAACAGCATGAAGCAAACAGTTAATATGTAAAAGCATTATTTTAAGACATGTTTAATGTTGAAGCAGGGCATAACATTTCAGTTTTAAATTTTCATAGATTCAAAAACCATTCATTGAAAACCTTATCAGATTTTGCTAAAATATACATCAACCAATTATGGTGGGCAGTATGGAACAATTATATATATATATGCGCTTGTCCGTTCCCAAGGGAGCGCTGTTATGCGGATTTTGGCGACATTGGCGTATAGCTTGGCTACCTTTCACCTAGTCAAGAGCTGGATCTCCCACTCGCTTCTCACGCCAGCTGCGAAGCTCTGTGATTCGTTTTTTGTGTGCAAAAAGTGGACATTCATTCCCAACTGTGTGAACTGTGAAGTGTGCGGTGAAAAGTGTATGAGCGTGCAACATGTGCGCAAATGGTGCAGAGAATTCAAAGACGGACGTACAGACGTCCATGACGAAAAACGTTCCGGCCGGCCATCGGTTTCGGACGAAACGATTGCGAAAGTGGAAGAATCAATGATGAAAGATCGTAGGGTAACGGTTCGGGACCTGGAAGAAACACCTGGGTGGGACGCATTTCACAACCGACGAGGAGCAGGCCAGTTTCGACTTGGGCTCAAGATCAACGCTCAAAACGTCATTAATCACGCTTCCGACACAAAGAGCCAAATGTCTTGTCATCAGTTGTAGCCCTTTCTTATCAGATCGCGCAGTTAACTCAAAGGAAAGCATGCAAAATTGACAAAGATATCTGCCTCCCGGCCCCTCAATTATCTCAGCAGGGGGTTAGAAACAGCCCGTCCGAAGGCTTTGAGCTCCTGTGAGCTCGGCTCATCAGATCAAAGGATTCTGAATAGAAGCCGCGGAATGAGCGCAAATGGAAACTGGACAGAGTTCTACGATTCAGGCATAAAGAAGATGATGGTACACCGCATGCAAAAATGCATTGATCTCAACGGCGATTATGTCGAAAAATAGGGGAAAGTCTAAGCTTTCCAAATACTATGCATCATTCAACGCCAATAAACATGTTTTTCATTGTGAAAATTCGTTGGGAACTTTATTTTACGAACATATGTTTTATGCGATTTTTGCGTTTTTTTCTCGATGTTTTTCTTTGAGTTTTAATTTCAAGAAGATGCCACCAAAAATAAAATAAGTACAACTTTTCATTTTATTTATATTTTTTTAACATTAAAAAAAAAAAAAAAAAAAAAAAAAAAAAAAGAAAAAAAAAAAAAAAAAAAAAGAAATGCATGTGAAAAAAGAAATGCATGTGAAAAAAGAAATGCATGTGAAAAAAGAAAAAGAAAGAAAGGAAAGGAAAAGTTAAACCAGTATCATTAAAAATTTCTGATAAAATTGATAGCTTTAAATTTTTGATTTCGAGTTATTTAAATCTTAATTTCAATTAATCAAATGATATTGCGTGTTTCATTTTTCTTGAATTACCGTTCACAAACTAATGTGAATGCACGTTTAGTTTATTTAAAATTAACTATGTTCCAACCAATATAATCAAACACAACACTACGCTGCAAAAAAAAAAAAAAAAAAAAAAAAAAAAAAAAATCGACCCTGATACCATTATTGTTGATTCTCATGTAAAATGACCTCCTGAATCCGAATATGACTACCATTTTGCCCAGTCACCCACCGTTTTCTCGAAACACTACTCCCTCCTCCAATTTTTATCACTGTTCTGTAAATTTATGGCCATGAATTTGATTTGGAAAATAAAAAAAAAATTAACACTTAAATATATATATATATATATATAATGTTTAATAAATAGCATTGATAATAGATTAAAAAGAATATAAGAAATATAGTACATAATTTCAGTGGAAAATCCCCCCCCCCTCCCCTAAATTTTCTCCCTGCCGCAAATGTTGATATTTTAGAATTTTCCAACTCTGTCCCCCTCAGAAAATATTTAACAGTTAAAATAATCCTTCCCCTCCCTAAAAATAAAATTTATAGCCATAAAATTACCGAAAAGTGATAAAAATAAGGGTCGTCCTTAAAAAACGGTGGGTGGTAGGGAAAAATGGACATCATATTCAGATTCAGGAGGTCATTTTACATAAGTATTTGCCAAAATTGTGTTGGGGTTTTTGCCTAATTTTTTGTGCATTGATTTGAACATAAATTTTCTCAACGCTCAAAAAGCATGATTTTTATTGCCATTTACATTCCAAAAAACGGGTACTATAGTTAGAAAGAGAAAAGTCGCGAAAAGGGTTCTATACTAAATAGCATCCTCTTTTCAATATTCAAGTGCATCGAAAATATATTAGTATTTTCTGCATTGAATTTTCGTCAAATGCTGAATCTATGGCGATATTTGTGTCCGGTATTGATAACAGGGAATCACTTAACCCTTTCAGGGGCACTAAGTAAAAATGATTGAATTTCCTTTTAAATATATATATATCATAAAGTAAACATCCCCTACAAGTCATATTTGATGAAGAAAAAAATTCAGCATGTAGGGATTTTTTTGTGGGTGGTGGCTAGGCGTTCTAGCCACTGTGTCTATCCACCTAAAAGATGCTCCTAAAAATCAAACTAAAATTAATGATCTAAGATAATATGTAAATCTGTTGTATTTAAAAGGTGCATTACAGTATATTTACACTACCAAATGCTTTTGAATAAAAAATTATTTTTCATAAAAATATATAAAAGAAACTTCAAAAAATTTTCCCGCAACTTGTCCATTTAAAAAAGTCACAGGCACATCCTGCTTAAAGTTACTGTAGTTCTGCCATCTCTATTTCAATTTTAGAAGTACACATTAACTTTTCATAAAAGTGGATAAAAAAAGTAGCCACTGCACACTTAGAGAAAAATTTCTAAAGTAGGTGGATAGACCCTCTAGCCACCGCCCCTGAAAGGGTTAATATATATATGAATCATGTGTATATATATATATATTGAAATGTGGAAACTAATGTATAATAACATATTAACTTATGTCCATAGACCTATTATTACATTGGACGAAGCATTGTTTTATTACAGGAACATAAGACAGAATGTTAAAGATGAGTCAGCAGATTGCAAAGAAAAGTTTTTGGCAACTATCACGTTTTTGGCGATTAATTGTTTGGAATGATTTTATTTATTTATTTATTTATTATGAAAAGAGATAAAGCAAGCAAAACTTATGAAAAACATTATATCTTCAGCTTTTCAACTCTTTATTATTATTATTATTATTCATTTAATACAATAATCTAGACATAAATATAATTCCCACTAATTATTATAAAATAAATATTTATTTTATTTTATTATTATTATTTTTTATTTATTTATTTTTATTTTTATTTATTTTTAAGTATGAAAGGACTCTTTCTTTCAATCTGCGATTTTGCTTTCTCTCCATCTGTAGTGTTCTACCTTGAATTTTATATTTCTTTTTATGTCGGGGAAAAGAAATGGTATGTTGTGGCCACCACATGACTGTCTTCTATATTTTCCTATAAAACTTCACTCAGTAAAAATAATTTATTAAAATTATTATTTTAAAAAATTATCTTTCATGATAATGCAGACGATTTCCATATTAGAGAAGTAATATAACACTAAATATTAAAAAAAAAAACAAGTCAATTTTATTCTCAAAATTACATAAAAAATAAAAATGTTAAAAATGAAAAAAAAATCGATAACTTTATTTTAAATTATCGCAGATCCATGGTTCAACCATTCGTTTTAAAGGAATTGGCGAGCTCTTTTGAAAGATACCCATCATGAAAATTTACTCCCCTCGAGGGGGGACTTCCCCCCAGGGGGGGTGGAGGCGATGCTCCTACATACACTATTATTTTCCCAGTTGAATATCTCTATTACAAATAATTCTCTTTATGCACATTTATACAACATTTTGTCCTATACCACCATGTTAAAAACTTAGAAAAAGCGGGATGGCAACGCAAGCTCTTGGACAATTTTTACTAAAAGTTGATAGGTTCTGATTTATGTCAATGTGTAACTACATACCAATTTGTATGAAATTCTGTGCAGCAGTACCTGAGATACAGCCGCTACAAAATTTTGTCACACACACACACATAGACATTTTCTAAAAATGGTCAAATCGTGTTCTACAGCTCTCAAAACGTGTAAATCCGTCAAAACCCGAGGTCGTAAATTTTTACGAATTCAGCACTTTCTTTTATTGAATACTTCCTTTTATTGAACTACTGCGCAGAATTTCATACAAATTGGTATGTAGTTACAGCTTGACATAAATTAGTGCCTATCAACTTTTGGTAAAAATTGTCTAACAGGTTGCGTTGCTATCCGCTTTTTTCTAAATTTTTAACATGGTGGTTTAAGACAAAATTTTGTAGAAATGTGCATAAAGAGAATTATTTTTTAATAATCATTATGAAATTTAAAAGAATTATTTGTAGTAGATAGCCAACTGGGGGGAAAGATTGTGTATGTAGGAGCCTCGCACCCCCCTCGAGGGAGTAAATTTTCATGATGGGTATCTTTCAAAAGAGCTCGCCAAAACCTTTAAAACGAATGGTTTAACCATCGATCTGCGATAATTTAAAATAAAGTTATTAATTCTTTTCATTAAAAAAAAAAAAAAAAAAAAATTAATGTAATATTGAAAACAAAATTGACTTATATATATATATTTAGTGTTATACTACTTCTCTAATATGGAAATCGTCTGCATTATCATGAAAGATAATTTTTTAAATGATAATTTTAATGAATTATTTTTACTGAATGAATTTATAGAAGTGAAAATATAGAAGAAAGTCATGTGGTGGCCACAACATACTAGTTTTTTAACATATAAAAGAGCAGAGTCTGTCTGTGTGTGTGCCTGACTGTCCACTATAGAATCCTAGGCCGTTTCACCGAGCGGGACCAAATTCGGCACGGTTAATGTTTACGACCCGAGAAACTCAACGCCGCAAAAATGAAAGTTGTAACTTAATTAGTTTTGGAGATATTAATTAAAATGTCCACTCATGTCTAATCTAAAAGCGATCTCAATGACTGAGAATTCACCGCCATTGCATAAAAATAGATATTTTAACGAAGTTAAACGCAGAAAAAAAGGAAAATAAATTAGAAATATTTGTCCGATCGTTACGATTTCGATACCAAATGAAAGGGGCATTTTTTCTGAATCTAAGTGTGCAAGTGGCTTATCGGTACAACAATTAGATTTTTTAAAATTAACTGAAGTATGAATTTTTTGTGGCAACATCATTTCAAATGCCAGACGACCGTCTGCCAAAGAAAAAGGAAATGATTGTAACCTATCAAGATGTCACGTGTTTTATAGTGGGAGGAAAAATTGCAATTTTCAGATTTTTTCAAATTTTCATTCACGTTACATTTGAATTAATATTCGGCCTAGACAGCACATTATAAAGCTACTGTTCAATTTTCATGAAAATATGTGGATAAACAAAAAAATTAGATTAAATTTTGTTTTATATTTTGCACTATTTTAAATTGTGATATGCCGTTGAAATTTCGTAATATTTGGTTTTAACGCCCGATAATTCGATTCTGAATATTTTTGAAAGTGTAGACTTATTAGGAAGGGCTTGAGGGGGAGGGGGGTGGCGAAGGGGCAAAAAAAAAAAGGAGTTACAGCGTTTGAAATTGGTATTATTAGGTTTTAAGGCAAGATAAATCGATTGCGGATATTTTCAAGTGTAAAATTATTAGAAGGGACAGAAAGGGGGGGGGGAGGGGCAAAAACGTAGAAAAGGAACAGTTGTTTCGGGGAAACTAAGGAAAACCCAGAACGCCTTTATTATTTTATACTTTGCGGAGTTTCGAATTCTGATACTCCTTTCACATTTCATACTATGGATTTTTAACAGTATTTAGCCCAGAATTACGCAAGTTTCGGAGAAAACCACGAAAAAATCAGACATAAATCGTTTTATAATAGTGTTTATATCATTTTTGTATCTCAGCTTCTAATCAGCATAATTTCAAAAGTAATATGCCATTTTGAAATTTATTTGAATTAAATTTCAAGAGTAGACGCCACAAATTTCTGTCACCTTCCATTAACCGACTACCGTAAGTAATGGAATTCGAGATTTCCCGTGATTTACACGTTTTAAGGTGTCCTGATTAGGTTTTTCTTTTGTATCTCAGCTACTAATTAAAATAATTTTATAAGTAATACATTTTTTGAAAGCTTTGTTGATTTGAAATTGAACAGTAGATTACAGAATTTTCTACCACCAGATGGCGCTGTAATATTTTTAAATTTCAATATTTCGAATTCTGAATATGATTAAATTATTATTAATACATCATTCGAAAGATATTTTGAAGTACTTTTATATTATCGAAAGTGGAATTCGAGATTTCACCAGATTTACACGTTTTAAGGTGTCCTGATTAGGTTTTCTTTTGTATCTCAGCTACTAATTAAAATCATTTCATAAGTAATACATCATTTTAAAGCTTTGTTGATTTGGAATTGAATAGTAGAATACAGAAATTTCTACCACCAGATGGCGCTGCAATATTTTAAAATCTCAATATTTCGAATTCTAAATATGATTAAATTATTTTTAATACATCATTCGAAAGATAATTTAAAGTTCTTTTATATTATCGAATAACCTAATACAAATTTATCCAATAGAGGGCGCTAATCGCAATTATTCGAGATTTCACCTGATTTATATGTTTTAAGGTGTCCTAAAGGGGGGCAAAAAATTAGAAATTCAGTTAGACCGTTGAAAATTGGTATATATAGGTTCTGGGTGCCTACGAGACGAATGAGGATACTTTCGAAAGTGTAAAATTAAGGAGGGACAGTAAGGGTGGTGAAAGAATACGCGCGTGCAGCGAACGTATATATGAATTCATGAGATGAAGGCAAAGGGGACCCGGTGTGAGTCTTTACCCGATCAGAAATGATTTATTCTTAAGAAAAGGAATTAAAAAAAAGTTTATGAGTAATAACATGGAATTTTGAGAAATCATAAGTGTGGTGAAGGAATACGCGCGCGCAGCGCTCATATATATGCATTCGCGCACGGGTCTACGCTGCCGAAGGCAGTGGGGACCCGGTGCGACATTTTTCCCGATCAGTTTTTTTTTTTTTTTTTTTTTTTTTTTTTTTTTCCACATGATAAAAATTAATGCAATTTTGAGAATTCATTAATTATAATGATTCATTTAAAAATAGTGACCAGCGAAGTGGGCGTAGCCTGCTAGTAATTAAAATAAAATTGAAAAAAATCGTTCTAAAGAAATAAAGCAACTTCAGTATAGAAACCCTTGGCGGAATTTGAAGTTTAGCACCGAAATAATTCAGACGCTTCTCGCCAAGACCTTTACTTACGCAATTACGTTAGCCATTTTTAATCATCGCCAAAATGATAGCAAAAATTTAAAAGCCGCCGAGGGGATCCTGTACCAAAGAATTTTTTATAAATGTATATGGTAAGTATGCTAAGGAATGAAACACAGTTACTGCTTGTCTTTATATGGAAGAACAGTTTAAAATAAGTCCTGTTGTACTAAATTAAATTCTGTTTACATAGAATGTAAGCAGTATATTTTTCTTTTTTTTTTTTTTTTTTTTTTAGGTAATACATGCAGTGTTACTTTTTAATTTAAAGAAATAAATATAGCAGTTTTAAGCATTTTACAAAAATACTTACTTAAAAAAGCACGAAATAATAAAATAATAATAATAATAAATAAATAAATAAAAATAAATAACTGCGAGTCACCACTCCTTGCGATAAAATATGTTGCAAAACAATTTAACTTTTAAAGTGAAATATAAATTTTAAAAAAGAAATAAAGAAAAAGAAAACTATCATCTGCGCAAGAGAACGCCGAATTTCCATAAAAAAACAAAATAACAACGAAAGAAAAGTCGAGTTTTTCGTCAAATACTGTCATTTTAAAATATCTAAATACCTAGACAAAGCTGCCAAGTTTTTTAATTTATTCCGGAATGTTGTTAGCCCCGCCCTTTTTTCACACCGTAATCTTTGTAGAAAATTTTTATTCAATATATAATTGCGATTAAATTGTCGCAATAATTTAATTGCGATTAAATTGTCGTTAAATATAAAGAAAATTACTCTAAAAATATAACGGTGTGAAAAAGGGGCGGGACTAATAACATTCCGGAATAAATTAAAAAACTTGGCAGATATAGTTTTTAATTGGTTACAGAAGCTTTTTTGCTCATATATTTTTAAATCTAATTAAAATTTTGAAAGATTCGATGGATATAATTTTATGTTTGGTACACATCTAAAGCTCAGCCAAATGTCTATGAATTATGTCCAGCCTTTTTCAGGTGATACCCGGTAGATTAAAAAACGTTCTATATACCTCCACCTAGAGTCTTGCATCGGGTCGGGTAACCCGATTTTACACGAACCCGACCCGACCTGCTGTTCGGGTCGGCTACATTTTTTCTTGCGGGTAGGGTTCGGGTCGGGTTCACTGATTTAGTTTTCGTGCTGGTCGGGTTGACTGGATTTTTTTCACTGCGAGTCGGGTATTGTAATTCTGTCATGTGCTATCTGTAATTATCTGACGAAGATTTACAAGCGGACTACAAATCAAGCATACAAATCCGATGTATATGTTATCAATAAACGACACAGAGAAAATTTTCTTAAGTCATTTTCGCTTTTCGGGGTGTGCGAAGCGTGAAGATATCGCAAATTTTTTTGATTCTGACAAATTAACAGACAAAAGTCTGATTTTATTAATATAGATATATATTCCATAAAACGAAATCTGACACATATAAAATTATCTCCAACTTGAACTTAAAACAAGCTCCATTTTATTTTTATCTCTTGCTTTTTCCTAGTCGAAGAAAGGCTGTGTGTTTTAGGGCAATGCTTTCTTTGTTATTATTTCGAACATATAGATCACTTTTCAACCTCAAAACCATTCATAGTTGCTATTGAGACATTGAGACACCTAATTCGTAGGCATGAGGTAATCAGTAGTTTTGGCTAATAATTTTTGAATAGGATTCTCTCTAAATTAAAAAAGTAATTGGAATAATATATTAAAAATATTTTTCATGATAATTGTGAGTACATTGGAACTATATGTAACTTCTTAAACAAACGCAAATAAAGGAAATCTGTGATTCTAGATGAGATTTAGCAAACATATAGGCAAACAATATAGGAAACATATCAAGGGTTATTTGTAGCAAACATATTGAATGAAAATTAAGCATTTTTTTGCCTAGAAAAACGAATAGTAATAAAAAAAAGGTCGAAACAGTATGATTTTTTTATCAGTTTTTACTGAACCATTTTAATTAACTTAATGGCGGTTTGAGTATTTATTCTAAAAGGCATGATTACCACTATATGTCATTCCAGTAATCTAGAAAAGCGACTCCAGGATGTCTTTCTTTCTCATTGCTACTTAGTGATGAGAAAAGAAAAGTTAAAAATCTGTCCTCCAGGTCATTCATCAGAGGGACACTCCCAAACTGTCGCCAAAAAGTTGGCGCCAAATCAAATTTACAAAATGGCCAGCATCACTCAACGTCCAGTGCAACCCCTTTTCACCAAAAAGCCTGTCCACTTCGAGAAAGTGGGAAAAAGGGGGTAAGGTCCACTTATCCAAGGAATGGCCATTCCATTCCAATCTTTCTTTACCCCCACCTCATTCCCACTGTTCTCCAGAATGGACAAAGACAAAGAAGGAAAAAAGTTCCATTCGGACAATCTAATGATTTTCTTTCAGAATTTTTCATTTTTTCTCGTTTGTATATTTTTTTTTGAAAGCGATTCACAGTTCTTCAAACTATTTGTTCAAAAATACTTGATCTAGAGGGAAATTCCCATTTATTTCGAGCTATTTGCCCTCATTTTAAAATATCTATGTTTTTATAAAAATAGTAAATGTTTCATCTTTTAATGGAACCTGGGAATATTTCTCAAGTTTTTAAATATTTTTCATGTTATAGTTTCTAAAATAAAAGACAAAATTAATAGGATTTCCTTTTAAGCTCCCATCGCCTGTCTTTTGATATATTGGCTGATTTATGTACCTGGAAGAAATCGTAAAATTTATTTAATTTTCGGGAATTTATTATCAAGTGGTTTCTTAATTGACAACATTTATAAGAATGAAAATGATGTCCCAAAATTGTGCTGTTTTTAGATTTTTTTCTCTTATTGCTGTACTTTATTTATTTATTATTCTAATTCAGAATTTAAAAATACGCCCAATAAAACTTTCATATGCACTTCTTAATCTAAGTTCAAAGTATCGAAGACATGTGTAAGGCTAAGTGTAAGCCCAGTAAAGTTTTTCCTTGAACCCAAAACAAAGGGTATTTGAAATTTATTAAAACAATCGGTCTCGTCGTTGCTTTTCTTATGCATTAAACTTCGAAAGGAAAGCGTCTATATCAAGTAACTTGAGTAGAAAAGAATAGATTGAATTATTTGTTAACTTGTAATTTCATGAAAGTTTCTTCTATAGCTTTTGATAGTGTTTTCTTAATCACTGTTGTTTCTATAGTGCATATTTACTTCAAAATACATGGCAAATCATGGGGAAAGAAAGCAGCTTAAAACGGAAGAACTCTGCTGGGAGAATTCTATTCAAGATTCAAGCCGTCACTTTTTAGAATTTCCACATTAATAAATACTTCCCATAGTTTTTCGGTTCTTTTTTCTATCCTATAAAGTCCTTTTCCTATTTTTATCAAGCTTATTTACCTACACTATGCATTTATTACATAACTTTTTCTCGAGAAGAATAAAAAAAAAGAGCATCCCCTAAAACAAAAGCTCTTCTATACCAGCATTGTGCGCCAACCTCACCCTCATCCACCAAACATCTTCCATCATTCTTGTGTAGCATCATAAAAGCATGCTGTCGACGTCAAGGCACCTCGTTATTTATTCCCACGTCCTTCATAATGAATGCAACGAAATCGCTCGGAGAAGATCTCAAGGGGAAAGCATGGAGTTCATGAATAATCGAGGAATGGAGAGATACTAACGAAGGCCCTCAAGCCAGGCATTTGCGCCTTTGTTCGGATTGCGGCTGGCTTCATAGCGATTGCATGACTTTTGCGTTTTTACTCGAGATCGAAAAAAAGAAAGAAATGACTCGACGATTTACTGGGAAACAGTAAATTATTGCTTTTACCCTTTTAGTCGAATAAGTTATGTATTTGTTGATATTGCTATCTTTTGTGCTATTTACATGAAACTTGAATCGATATTTAAATTCAGAATATTTTTCATGTATCGAATTCATATTATTTAACTTCCTCCTTTCAATTACTAACTTAATAAACGGTACTTTAACTGAATTTATACATTTTTTTTTTCTTTGTTCAGATGAAATTTTAAACCTACCTGAAAGTTTCGATTAAAAAATTTTTTCTCATCATTTTCCGTAGCAATGAGCGTCAATCAAGAAAAGTTCTGATTTAAGAATTATAGTTCGTAAAAAAGATATAAAATAGTATTTGCGGATTATTTCAAGACATCTGATTTTAAGATCAGTATAACATCATTTAGCATTGGTATTCAGATCATCTAACCCTTCCGCGACGGGAGGAGCAAACGCGCGCTTACCGCTCAGGCCGGCACTCTCTTTCGCGAGAGTCTGTCCAGGGCCGAAGGGTTTTTTGCTATTAAGCCTAAATCTATGAAATTTCCGAAATACGGTTTAATAATGCTCTGTAGAGTATATAAACGGTGTAGGCTTTATACATTTTTTAATTACATACTTTACTTATTTAAGATATTTCTTATTGAAACACATTTTCTTACACTTTTTTTTTCAGTATTTACTTTCCATTTAATGACTTTTGACATTATATATTTGACAACCTTTGAGGTTTGCGTTGCCGCAGACCTCATCATAGTTAACTGATTAAGTAACTAAATATAAGTAGAACACGAGACAATGAAGTAAAACTAAATAATCTTTTATTCAACTGAATAAATGGGAGGCTAATGTGGCACGGTCACTCAATCAGTATAAATTTAATCAACTTTAAAAAATAAGCATAAGAAATAATTTAGATAATTGTAAAATAAGCTCTCACCCAGAGAAGACAACAGAAGAAGAATCTCTTTACCACTAGGCGATGTGAATACAATCTATCCGGTGTATTCCTAAGAATTTCCATTCAATTTATCTATCTCTCCAACACTACTACGCACATCAAACTTGCTAACTCCAATAGCACAGGACTCAGACTCAGAAACCTTTGGACAGCCCCTGTCTGCCTGGGCTCGGCCAAGCTTAACGGGTTAGATGCTGACTAGCACAGGACTCCAACTTCCGAATAATAAACTAATTTAAGCAATATGCCACAAATTATAACTTATTAGGACATCAGAATTATCTCCACTACACCACACACTCTACGAAACTAACTTCCTATTTATACTTCTTTCAATCAATTTCTCATCTCTTCACTTCAACAATACGTATTCGCCGCTTCGCATTCGCCTACACTCCGCTACTTACTTCCTCCATTTCAGCGGCTATGTTGACGCAAAACTATTCCAACCTAAAATTTCATCGACTACTGGCGTCGAAGCATTTTAACTCTCCCAACTTATAGCGTCACTGGATCCAGCACAATTTTCAACCAATAGTGACCTACCATTGTCTCAACCTTACAAACTAAATATATTAAAATTATTCTTCAGTATGAAAAATTTGAAAACAGGGATCTACACACAGCCCTATTTTATAATCATTGCACTTGAATATGGTATCTGCGTTATTTTATTTATTTATTTTATTTATTTATTTATTTATTTATTTTTTTTTTTTGTGTGTGAATGACAATGGAGAAGTATTTGCTTTCGATGTACTCGGCATATATATGTCCGGGAATGTATCTGCGTTATATATATATATATATTTGTGAATGACAATGGCGAAGTATTTGCTTTCGATGTACGCGGCATATATAAGTCTCGGAAATGTCCTCATTATCACTAGATTCATTAGATTTTATATGAACACAGCAATCAGAATATGCTATTGTGTCATTATCACTACACTCAGAGTCACTTTGCATCATTTCTCCTATTTCAAGTTCAGTTAAACATTTTCGACGCTTCGACATTGTAACAGTAAAAATAAAAAAAATCATGTCTACAAGATCTAATCTCAATTAAACACTGTATTGGAAACCCAAATACTCAATGCTCTAGTGAAAATAAAACTCTCCTACTTACTATAAACAAAAAAACACGGGCTCATTTAAAGAGCCATGATAAAGCATACGATTAGGAAGTATTCCTTTCTGTTAAATGTCTTCTGACCTAAAGTGCAGTTTCCACTGCGGTTGGTTGGAAGTTGTTTCGAGCGGCGCTATTCAGAATCCTTTCATGTGGTCAAGAGGTTGGAGGTGGTTCGACGGGTTGGTTCGAAGGGAGAAAGTCCCTGACTCTAACCCCCAGCTGAGATAATTGAGGGGCCAGAGGCAGATATCTTTGTCAATTTTGCATGCTTTCCTTTGAAGTAACTGCGCAATCTGGTTACAACTGATGACAAGACATTTGGCTCTTAGTGTCGGAAGCGTGATTAATGGTTTTTTGAACCTCGAAGTTCCAACCACAATGGAAACCGGCCTTAAGGAGATACAGAGGTAGAGAGTTCTAAAACACGAACATTTGTAGTAAGGAGGAAATTTGAGGGGATTTGTGCCTGCTGGGCAGAGTGAAGCCGTTTGTTAAAAACAAAATGAGAAATCACAAAAGGACACTATTTAAAAAAAAAGAAAAGCTACAAAAAGACACGTAAAAGCTTCTGACAGAATTACGGTGCAGATTATGGCCAATACTTGGAAAACTCAAAAAGGAACCACACAAACAGGCGACCGCCAGAAAGCTCCTGCTAAGTCTTAAGTAATGCATTAAGAAATCTAGAAGCAAGTAGATTGGTGCAAACCTGGTCCAATCAGAGAAACACACAATAAAGAAATTACAATAAAGAAAAGCTCCTCAAAAAATTCTAATGAGAGACCTCAAGGAAACTGTTTGAAAAAGATTGTCTTCATGCTGAAACCATGTAAAAGAATTCTGCTTACTGCCTCATCGTTATGACTTATGTCATCTCCGCTAAGAAGTTCTCGCCATTTGAGCTTACTATAAAAGAATGGCCATGATGAAATTACATAGAAATATGTAGTGCATTCATTAAGTGACAAAAATGTATGTATTAAGTGCTCAAAAAAAGTGTTTAAAGAATTGTTCCATGTGATGATCCACCTCTCATGCCCTGACAGCTCCCCAGCATCTGGTAATCTGGTGAGAAAACTCATTTTATTCATTGGTCAGTAATCTTTAAATTTTTGCAAAACGTATATTAAACATGTACCCATTTCTAAGTACTCATCTTTATCCTATTTCGATGCAATTGATATAGTTGGGATTAAAAAGGTGGTCATTGTGATCCCATATATGTTATGTATTTTCAAATTATGAAGATCATCGTTTTAACTATTATTCAAAAATGGAAATTTAGTAAAGAAATTAATTAAAATTTTATAAATTTGAAATTATTTCATAAGAGTAATTTTACTTATTAACAATCATATTCCTTTTCAGATTAATGTTCACATTCTGAATTAGGTTAATATTAGGGCATTTCACAGCGCATGGCCGAATATCAAATTGATATGCAAAATGTACTACCACTTAGAAGTCACCTTAGAGCCACGGACGTAAGGGTAGTTTAATTTGGCTTGTTTCCTCCCAACATCTACCCCACTCTCCGCAGAAAACAAAAGAAAATCAATAAAAACAATCAGTTTCTGTTTCTTTCTTTCCTTTTTTTTGTATTTTTTCGTAATATTTGTCTTATTTTTTACATATTCCAGCTTCCAGTTTGCCCTTTTCTTACCAAAACACCCCAAATAATAAAAATTATACAATGAAATTTTTTTCAAAATGTTGATGAGTGGAGTAAAATCTCAAAGCCCTCGCAAGAAAGTTTGACTGATTCACTGTACGACGTTTGTTTCAATAACTCCCACGTTAAATGTTTTGGGCAGTAAAACATGAACAGTAAAATCTCCTGCTTTGACATGTGTTAAAGGTCATTGCTCTTATCATTGTAGTCGTCAGTCGTATTCTACCTTTAGTACACGTTTTGCGATAAGAGAGTGGTGTTCTCGACGGTGGTGATCTTGTGTGGTGTCTTCAACACGTGTCAAAGGAGGCAATTTTACTGTTCATATTTTACTGCCCAAAACATTAAACGTGGGAGTTATTGAAAGCAAACGTCGTACAGTGAATCAGTCAAACTTTCTTGCGAGGGCTTTGAGACTTTACTCCAGAGACTAACATTTTTCAAAAAATTTCACTGTATAATTTTTATTATTTGGCGTGTTTTGGTAAGAAAATGGCAAACTGGAAGCTGGAATATGTAAAAAATAAGAGACATATTGCGGAAAAAAAAAAAAAAACCACTGATTGTTTTTATTGATTTTCTTTTGTTTTCTGGGCACAAATCCCCTCAAATTTCCTACTTACTACAAATGTTCGTGTTTTAGAACTTTCTACCTCTGTAGCTCCTCAGGTCAGAAGACATTTAACGGTTAAAATAATCATCGTTCCTCTCCAAATTAAACTGATAGGTATAAAATTACCAAACAATGATAAATTGAGGGAGGGGGTGTATCTAGAAAACGGTGGGTGATTGGGCAAAATGGTGGTCATATTCGGATTCAGCAGGTCCTTTTACATAAGAATATGCAAGAATAGTATCAGATCTCGCAGAGCAGTGTTATCAAACCGAATTAATTTATAACTAAATTAAATAACCTGGGAAGTTTGTAGTACAGAATTGAAAGCTATTAGCAAGTAATAGCTTTAATAAAAAATGAAAAAAAAAAAGAAAAATATTATAACAATATTCTTAGAATATTTGTTAAACTATTATAGGAAACAATACCATAAATAGAAAGCGAACACACAGAAAAATGTCAAAAGCCAGCATTGAGAAATTAAAAACAAAAAGTTCATTAGAAACAGTTTAAGACCAAAAATTTGGAAATGAGTTCAAACAGTAGGGATTTATTATCAGGGAGAACCATCCCTACAATGGGCACGTGAATATATAAGGCTTCAAATAGTGGTTGCTATTACAAGCAGAATAACCAGGGAGTTTTCCTATATTGCATGTAAATGAATAAAAAAAGCGCAAAAAATAAATATTAAAGCAAAAAAAAAAAAAAAAAAAAGATTGTATCAAAAGATTGTTAACGATCATAGCATGCATCTAAGGAGCCAGCAAAAGTAGTCGAATCAACCATTAGACACAGATAAATCTATTTTACATTTAATTAAGATTTGCTATATCTAAATGAATTTTGTCAAATAAAATAAACATAATTTAATTTTTGCATGAAATTCAGTATAATTTCAAAAAAATTAAGGATAATTAAATATAAATTAGAAATTTACCGCCATCTTGCAAGAAATAATATTAATATTGATTGTACAGAGCTTGGGTAGTTTAAGAGAGCTTTGGTTTTAATTAAAAGATACAATGTAATGTCATACCACAATAGATTAGTAGAACTAAGTTTGATTACAATTAATTAATTAAATTATTAATGTGGGTAATTATGATTAGAAAATTGAAATTATAATTATAACACACAGACATAATTTTCAGATACAATTATTGCTGAATTAAAATATTAATATTATTAAATAAATTCAAATTATGTATCCCACATTGTAGCATAAAAGCATTGTTAAACCATGCAATTAATGAAGAATTAAAAATAAATAAATTAAGGTGGAAAATATAGTTTAAATTTAATAAATGTAACAAACTTTTTATTTATTTATTTTATTTTATTTTTTATAGTCTCAACATTTCACCCAATCAAGAAACACCAATTAGCCTTCTTAATAAAATATCTTCCCAACCCATCCTCGACCTTTTTTATTTACCTTTTATTTTATTATTTTTTTTTCTTTTTTAAGACAGAGAAAAATTTATTGATAAGTAACTAAAAATATAAAGTTTTTAGGAAATCATATTTTAACTGTATCAATTATTAATTCATTAACGTTTCTACTTTGATGAGCACAAATTCTTTATATGAAACATGTGGTTAATTATGATTTTTCTATACGCTGAGACATATAGAAGTGAATAATAAAATCTTTTTGTAAAAAAAATAGAACCGACGCATAAAAACCGACGCAACTATTATTCAAACTACTAAAAATTAAATGAAATCGAAAATTGCGCCTAAAAGCCCGAAATAAATTCTTTCGCCGACGAACATAAACACAATTAATCACATCTTTTGAAGTCGGCGCAAAATTAGATAAATTTAGACTTTTAACAGATTTGCTTTTTGGCCGATAGCTACAAACGCTGTTGTCCCTACCGATACATCTTCATAGTTTCCTTCATTATTTTCTCACTGTATACAATTGGTCCATTAGAGTCACATCTACAAAGAACAGTGAACATCCTTCGAAATTCAGTATTTATGTTTCTAAGAGTTTTCTTTATAAACTTAGTATAGCTTTGATATTTCTCGTTCTTGGCAGTTTTTGGATTTGGCGATCAAATCGTAATACAAAAATATACATGCGAAATGTATATTTTCGTAATATAGAGTCGGTAACAAAAGTGTCCGAACACTAATAAAAATTCTTATGTAAAAAAAGTATACTTCATACGGTTTTGTTAAATAAATCCTGTCGAATCGTGTTCTTACACTGACTAAGAACAGGATTCGACAAGGATTTATTTAACAAAACCGTATGAAGTGTACTTTTTTTACATAGGAATTTTTGCTAGTGTTCGGACACTTTTGTTAACGACTGTACATTGTACGAAATATTGTTTCATATTCTTGATTGCTCTCTTAATATACCTTATTAAAAAAACCAAGATTTTCAAAGAAATTACATATGTTCGCCAGATAATTTGGCAATCTTTTGTTTTTCCCGCCAATGATGACATATATCATGTCCAGCTTATGAAATCTTAACTGTATTTAAAATAAAATAGTTTTCGGCTATGTTTTGTAGATGCCAAAGTGAGATGTATGTTTCGAAAAGAATTTGATTTTTGTATTGAAAAAAAAATATCAATTTTTATTTGATTTTACGCCGACTTCAAAAGTTGTGATTAATTATTGTATACTATTGTATTGTAACTATTGTACTTTATTTATAAATTTGATTCTTTAGATTAATGTTTTGTATTAATTCATTTTTAATCTTGAATTCGATGGTTGTATATATATATATATATATATATATATATATATATATATATATATATATAGTATATACTTTGATCTTTGAGAAGTCGGGGGCTGGGGACGTATATTTTAGCTTAAAGCACACGTTCCCTCAGAAACTTGTCACTTTCCATTCCTTACATTGGAGGGGGGGGGGCTAAGAAGACCCCCCCCCATGTGTTTTGGGTTCGATTTTCATTTGTTATCTGTTTATCTATTTATTTTCATATTATATTTCCTTTTGCTGCAGTTTTTGCATTGGTTTATAAATACTTAGTTTCAAGATTTTATTTAAAAAAAAATTCAGATTTTTTCCTAATTGGTTTCCAAATTTTGATTTCATATACATATATATGAAATAATCTGATATATATATATATATATATCAGATTACTTCATGTATATATGAAGTAATCTGAAAACAAAAAAGGAATTTATTGTGTAGAAACTTATTTCTAAATTTCAAGTATTTATGGGAAAAGTAAAAGAATGTAAAGATTATTAAGAGTTTTTGCATTCTTTTTTACTTTTCGAACATACATACGTAAGGCAAGTATTGTAATCATGTCAAAAATCCAAGTTTGAGATTTTAGTGTCTATGCATGTTTTGAGGTTCCCTGAATTCATATTTACTATTTTTACGATGATGTATGTATGTATGTGAGTGAACACGATAGCATCTAAACGCTTAGTTCGAATGAGCTGAAAGTTGGTACGTATGTTATAGGTGACGATAAAATGAACCTTATTGATTTTGTTGAATCTAGCGCTTATAGTTTTATTATACGGACACAAATAAAACTTTTTTAACTTTGTGATTATGAATTCAAATTAAAGTGCTATAACGTCTAAAAGCCTCATCCGAATGAGGTGAAAATTTATATGCATGTTATAGATCACCGTCAAACAAACTGTATAGGTTTTGGTGAATCTAGCACTTATAGAGATTTAACGAAACTTTCTTTATCATTATGGTCTATGGGTCAAATTATTTAAAGAGCAATAGCGTTAAATCAAACAAGAAACTGTACACAGAAAAATGTTCAAACACCCTATTATAATACTCACTTTCGTTTGTTTAACTACTTCTAGAACATTAATTCATTTATACAACCGTTAATTACTTAATGCTCGGAAAGTCAAGTGGAGTCACTCCGGATTTTTTTTTTTTTTTTTTTTTCCTGTGTAATTCCTCAAATAGATTATTTATTATTTGCTAAATATACGTAAAATATTCTAAATTGATTGATAATAGCAATTTAATATTGGTGAAAAACGACGAAGAAAGTTAACATGACAGGGAAAAGGAGTGAAAATCCGTCTTGTTATCACCAATGCGTCAGTTTCAGTTCTTTAATGCACTATCTACCAATAAGTATTTGGACACTTTAGAATTTAAACGTTTTGTCAAATATCTAGAAGAAATTCTTTGGGAATCACTTGAAATTTTAGGAGCATAAAGAACATGTTATACCTCATATATTTCAGCAAAAGTTTTATCCTGAAGAAGAAATGGGGACTAATAAAAAAAAAAAAAAATTCAAAATGCTTTGGATCACCCTGTAAAAAGGAATTCTTTAAATGCATTTTAGCTGGAGCCTTATGACCATTCGTCTAATTATCTGTTTAAATATTTATGACGCTACCACATATAATCATGGAGATATAATGGTTTCTTTAAAAAATTACCACTTTTTTAATTATAACACGCACTGTATTCAGACTTGTAGTAATCTTAATCGCGTAATCGTAATCGATTGTAATCGATTACAAAAGTAACGTAATCGCTGATTAATCGTAATCAAAATAAAATATTTAAATTATAATCGTAATCTAATCGTAATAAAAAAAATATTTAAATTGTAATCGTAATCTAATCGTAATAATAAAAAAAAATATTTAAATTGTAATCGTAATCTAATCGTAATAAAAAAAATATTTAAATTATGATCGTAATCTAATCGTAATCTCATTATATTTTGATAGAGATTAATCTGTATCGTGGAGCAATGTAAACGTAATCTATCTCTAAAATAAGATTGTACTATATTTTTCTTTTCTTTGCTGCCATTTTTACTCTATTTATATTTTCTGTTATCCCTTTTTTCAAAATTTTCTAGTTTCACAAGCTAATTTTTGAACTTACCTACTCACCCTGGAAGATTTCAGAGGTCATGTTTTAGTTTTACTACGAACTACGACATGACACATGAAGACACCCCCACACACAAACCTGAAGGGACTAGGTCAGATTCAGCCAGTCAGTAGTATTTTCTGACCGCGGTAGCCCAGTCGGTAGAGCACCGGGCTCGTAATTGGAAGATTGCGGGTTCGGTACTCGAGCCGGCCAAAGACCGTCGTGTACGCTAATGGTGGCTGGTGCACGTAAAATCTCTCGTGACTACAATATCCTCCATATTCCCACCAGTGTAATACCTCTGGGGGTCACTGAAGCGGGAGAGCCATCCCTTCGGTGGAGGATCAAAATTGTGATGACATGTCTCCGCCCATCCGGGAGTCCCGGGCCGTTGTCAATTGCCCATTGTGCAGCACTAGTGCGACTTAAAACCCAACTAACCAACCAGTAGTATTTTTGTTACATTTACACCTTTAAGGAAAAAGGGTTGCTGAATTGGATTATATTGTATTGTGTTCTATGGAAATGGGAAGGAAGGGGATAATTTGGTCATTTTTGGGAATTTTATGAATATTCTTTTTCTTATTATTATCTCTAATTATACACCTGAAGAAAACCCTGAACGGAACAAATTCCTCCACTCTCCACCCAAAAGAAAAAAAAACAAAACTGCACAGCCCAGTTAGTTACAGTTAATAATTGCACAGCCCAATTAATTACATTTAATAATTGCACAGCCCAGTTAGTTCATACGTGTATCTCACACTGCATTTGCCTTCTCTTGCTGTTCGTGTAATATTTGAAATTTAACTGATAATATGTCAACGTCAATGGTATTTACAAAAAAATTTGAAAGCTATTTTGATGACCCAAAGATTGATTATAATAAAAATGGTGTAAAAACTCTGAAGTATAGTTACAGATTATGTTCATCTGCTGTAAGTGTCTCAACAAAGACTAAGTCGAATTTGAATACCCGTATGAAGGTGAGTAAAATTACCTTTCTTAATTAAATGTAATCCATTACAAATGCATTAATGAGGATTTTTCTAATATTGTGTGCTTAAAAATTCTCTTTCATTTTAAACACTTCCCAATAAAGTTGAAAAATTCTTAAGACTTCGGTTCGTCTCTCCGCGCTCTAATTCCCTTAAATATTCATGGAATTTTTTGAAACTGATATATGTTATGTTTTTCAAGTTCACTATGGAATTGTTCCCTTTTAAAAATAGGGTAAATATTACCACTGGTTTGTCTACAGGGAAATTTGAAAGCATTGCGACCTATCAAAGGTATTTCTATAGATCATATTTTAACTTTTATTTCGCACAAACCATAATGCAGTCGACATTAACAATAGATATGCGCAAGAAAATGCTTCCTGCAGAATATAATCTCATTAGCAATAAGATATAGAGAGCAACACAAAAATTTTCACTTTCAATAACGGTTATAATTGAAAATTGCTGGAATTGCATTTTCGTTTGCCTTTATCATTTTTAATACTTCCTAGCAACGTTATAGAGTGATTATTGTTTAGAATGATTGTTTCATTTTCTATATCTACGAAATATATATGAACTTATTGGTGTATTTTTTTTTTTTTTTATAAACCTTTTAAAGGGGTTTTATTTATAAAAAATATTTAGTACAACGTTTTATTGAAATTAAAAAATAAATAAATAAAAGTTAACAAACAAATCGAAAATATTTTTATGAGAATAAGGAGTTTTGCTTAATCACAAAATTAAACATGTTAACAATCCACTTAATAAGATGCTTTGCCATTAAAAAGTAAAAGAAATCTCTGAAATATGATTGTTACTAACCCGTCATAAAACTTAAGTTGTCCACTAAAAAGCAACTTTAAAGTTTAGATATGCTTCAATGATTTCATAATTTTATGAACTTACGAAATTTTAATTTAATTTCTTGAAATATTTTAAATTTAATTTTTGATTGTCTTTTCCTCTTCTTTCTCTCCGTTGATTTATCTATTTGCGTATGCTCTAGTAAATTTAAGTGAAACATTCTGATTGCCGAAATATTGCGAAATAGGTGTATTTCTCTTTTCAAAAATATTTCTGTAAGGATTACTGTTATTTATGGGACCTAATAAAATAATTTTAATAGATTTGTATTTATTGTAATTTATTGTTGTAAAACAATTTTAAAATCTATAAGAAAGATTTCTCATCCAAGCTTTGAAATTTTCCTTAGAAAAAAGGATGAAAAAATATGTGGAAAGTACACCATTTATTATCTCAACAATTTTGGATCTATGATTCAAGAATAGTTGCCTGTACTTGACGAATGAGCACGTATGTGAAATAATAATTAAAGAAATGAAGAATCACTTTCTTGTCGAAGAAATAACCAGAGCCTGATTAAGGGGAAAGCACACATTATTTATACTTACACTGTTATTTTTTAAAAAATACTTTCCTCCTATAATAAACAGAAAATTCTCATTAAAAATTATTTTAAAATAATTCTGATGTCTAATAACGGTGAGTAAATTGGATTGTTTTACACCGTTCATTTTTTATAAAAAATATTTCCTCGTCAAAGCGTGGAATTTCTATGACATGAAGTAAAAAATAATTGTAAAAATATTCCGGTGAGAGCGGAGATAATGTGTGCTTCCCCCTTAATCAGGCTCTGGAAATAACAGAACCAGAACAAAAAGCCGCAACTGAACCTAAAAAAAAAAACTGTTTGCATTTTTGGACGGGAAAAGATCAAGTAAACTTGCCCAGAATTATATAGCAAAATCGGAAATAACGGACTTTTTAAAAGAGCCATTGGAAGGAGAAGATATTTGCCCTTTAGGAAAGAAAATGACAAAAGATATCCAAAATTTGCAAAAATTAGTTCAAAATATCTCTCTGTGCATCTTCAGCACCCGTAAAGAGGTTATGCAGTGTCGCTGGAAAATTCTATACGCTACTAACAGAGAAAAACTTTGAAAATTTAATTTTGATTAAATTAAATAAAAATATTTAAAAGAATCTCCTACATCCTATTTGTATATGTATGAAGTTCAAAAGTAAGAAAAAATAAAAATTAATGGATTATTAATTGATTTTATTTATTTATTTATTTATTTGGGGGAAATATTTGTTTATGAATATCCATTTGAGAAACATAAATATATTATCTAGACCATTTAATAAAACATTTAATTAATACAGGTGTTATCATAATCTATGAAGGTATAAAGATAACTAAACTCATTATTTATTATAGTCAACAGAATTGTACATCTAATTTGCAATTTTTAAATTTATATCAATATGATATTTCTCCTTTGTAAAAAAAAAAAAAAAAAAAAAAAATGCATTTTTAACTAACAGTTTTATTTAAATCAAATGCGAATGTCTGAAACTTCTTTTTTAATTAAATTGATTGCATTTTCATTTAGACTTCTTATTTATACCTTTACACTTTGCTACCAATGTAATTCAATGAGTGTACATACTTACATATGATATAATTGAAGGGGTTCTCCAAATTTACATAGCTCCTACTTCTTTCCTTTTTATGTTTTACTAAATAATATATGTATATTTTGTAATCTTTCTTTTTCTACTGAAAATGCAAAAGTAACATAAAACGAATTTCATGCTTCGGAACTAGTAGTCGATTTGAAAATAAATTTTGGTCTACTAAGTTATTATAAAGAAGTGAAGTTTGTGATAGATATTTGAGATAGTATTTTAATTACTGACTCATACTTAAAACTCCTTTCAATAATTTAATGATTACATTTTTTTGATGGTCAAAATATAGAGTTTTGTATAAATAAAAAATTTCTCTCGTTTTAGATGATAAATTACTTGATAATTTTAATCTGCTTACTGTGATATTAAAAGCTTAATCTGAGAGCAAGCAAAATAAAGAATATAAGGAGAGGATATATACAAGATATATTTAAGGATATATATGAAGAAAGATCTAAGAAAGATTATATACAAGCGATATTCATCACATCGAGATTGAGAAATCTGTATAATCGAAGTTTAATCGTAATCGATTTTTCATGTAATCGTATATTGACAGTAAAAAAAAAATTATAGTAATCTGAATGTAATCGTATTCTAGAGTCTAATCAAAACGTAATCAAAACTGTAATCGTAATCTGAATGTAATCGTATTCTAGAGTCTAATCAAAACGTAATCAAAACTGTAATCGTAATCTAAACGTACTGGTAATCGGCATTTGAAGATTAAAAATAATCGTAATTGTAATCGATTAAGGACTTCTGTAATCTGACGGTATTAGACCCAGTGCAAAGCCATTTTTAGGAAACTTGTACTACATTAGACATATCATGCTGCAATCAGAATGCAAAAGTGTTAAGTTTCTCAGGAAATATATGACTTTTATTAAACAATTTTTAACTACGCATGCACAAGCTATTAAAAAATTTCATTTGCGTAATTCAATAGTCGAATTATTGAGCTACTTATATGAATATCGAGTAAAATAAAAAAAATTATGAGAGATAGAATGAACAAAATTTCAGTTTCTTTTAAAATAAAACCTACCCTATAAGGGGTTTTACTCACAATTTTATTTTGATTCAATCAATGCCCAATGGTAGTTCAGTGTTCAGTGATTGTAAATAAATATTGATAAAACCCCCTATCTTCTTCCTTTTTCTCGAGAACTGAAATTCTGTTGATTCTATCTCTAATAACTTTTTGAATTTGTGCGATATTGGTTTGGGGTTTTCATATATGTAGATCAATATTTTTGGCTATTAAATTATGGAAGTGAATTTTTTTAAAAGCTTGCGCATGCGTAGTTAAAAAATATTTAGTAAAAGTATTCATATTTTTTATGATATGTAACATTTTTGCATTCTGATTGCAGCATGCTTTGACTAATATAATTCTCCAAGTTTTCTAGAAATGGCTTTGCACTGAGTCTAATACCCTGAGTGTTATAATTTAAAAAGTGGTAATTCTTTTGCAATTTTTTGAAGAAACCGTTATGTCTTCATGAATATATGTGATAGCGTCATGAAAATTTACACAAATAATTGAAAAAATCCTCATAATCACATGCTACATCCAAAAAGCATTTAAAGTATTACTTTTTACAGGGTGATCCAAAATATTTTGAGTTTTGTTTAATATTTTACTGGTCTCTTTTTTCTCTTCAGCACAAAACTTTTGCTGAATTGTGTAAGGTATAACATGTTCTTTATGCTCCTAACGGTTCAAGATGTGATTTCTAAAGAACTTTTCTAGATATTTTACAAAACGTCTAAATTCGAAAGTGTCCAAATACTTAATGGTAGATAGTGTAGGGGAGACCGGGGCTAGTAGTGACGTTTTCGTCATTTTTTATATTAGCTCTAAGACTTGAAGTGAATTGAAACATTTAATATATCATCCCATAGAGTAAACCTTGTGCAATATATTTATAAAACTATCATTAATATTATTAACGTTTTTCATACCATAAAATGAATTCTGCATAACGTCGAAATTTGTCACAACTTGCCTTGTAGCAGAGATAGTAGTGACATGCTTGGGGCACATTGTGACATACAAATACGTTGTAACATATACAAATTATGTGAGAAAGGTAATAAAATATAATATTTTAAATCAAAAATGAAAATTGTATTCACTTATATCGTTCTTAACACAATAAAAACACTTTCATTTTTTTAACAACTCTGTAAACCAAATGAAAAAGAAAAAGGTTACATTACTAACACTTGTAAACTCAGTCTTTTATAAAGCTACATTTAGAGACACTTAACAATAGGAATAAAGGAAAAAAATTGTGTTAATCAGGAAATAATTAAAAAGTAAGTTGACAAAAATGTTTGGCCATATTGATATTTTACTCGATAACTTGCTACAATGTGTAGGTTGTATCCTATAGGCCTACCTATATTTTTAATCATTCTTTGTCATTGCTTATTTCAGCGTCTGATTTGCAGTTTGCTGTTAATATAAATATAATAGGGTTCATTTTCGGTACATTTGACATGAGCCCATCTTTTACATGTCATGCATACATGTCATGCCCAGTTTTCTCCGGATCTAGAAAATTTGTATTGCTCCTAGAAAACTAGACATAAGCAATTTTCGTCATTTTCAGAGGTATCCGATTCCTGCTACATAATTTTATTTAATGACGTATTTTTTTTTTTTGTGTGTGTGTGTGTTTGATGCACTGTTTGACCTTTTCCTATAGTGTGAATACCATATATGGTTTTTTTATATCCCATTTCAATATTTTCTTCCATATTCTTCTTCTTCTTTTTATTCATATATCTAAGGAGTGACATTCTGTTTATAGGGAAACAGTTCTTGGGTTTTCCTTAGACTGCACCTTCCAGAATTTACTTCTGTTGCAGCCCTCTCCCAATCTTCTAAAGTACCTCTAGCTCTTTCAGTAAGCCATTTTTAATTTAACATAATTTTTCCTGAAATGTAATAACTTGCATTAAAAATCATGCCGGGGCAAGTAAAGACACTGTCACAACATGCCTCCTACACTTTGTCACAATTAGCCCCGCGTTTCGCCGTTTTAATTTTATTCATTAGTTTTCGAAAAGTTGTTATCCTTAACAAATGGAATGCATAGAATAGCAGCTCAAAATATAAATATTCAAATAATGTTAAAGAAGTTTACATACATCACGATCCCTCGTGGCAATGACGATTCTAACGTAGGTCACATTATTTACTTTTGCAATAGAAAACACGTTAAATAATTTTATCTCAAAAACAACGCAGCGTTATACACAGCACATTACAATAATCAACCTGTTCACTCACATGACGCGACAGATTCTGCAACCTACCAACTCATTCAGGAAACCCTATGGTACTACTTATCCCCTGGCACTACTAACCCCGGTCTCCCCTATAACAGCAGTATAAGTGATTATTTAATGGGTCATTTGTTTGATATTTAATTAAGAACTATATAAATAAAAATATTCAGTTTTATATTATTTTTAACAAATTTGCAAACTTTTCTTTATTATTATTATTATTATTATTTATATATAGTTAGGAAGTATGCAACCAATTCTAAATCAACAAACTTGTAAAGTATTTTCACATATTTTCACTAAATGTGTAGTACTGGAGAAATTTAATATTGACTGCATATGATTAGGTGTTAGCAAAGAAATAAGTGCTTTTGATAAAGTTATGTAAAGTGACTCTTCCTGTCCGATTTCAATATTTTATTGTGATAGTGAATTGAAGCATTTCTCGAAAAGTGGATGGAGTACGAAACTGCCATTTAACAAGTGTAAATTAATATGTTAAAAGTTAAAAAGAAATAAAAGTAACTTTTAAAATATGAAGGCTGTAATTTAAAAACTAATGTTAAAAATTAATGTTTGATTAACACACGAAACATGCTTGCAATTTTAAAATGTTTCAAACAAAATCAATGCATAGTTTCTGACTTTTGTTTACTTACAAATTTTACACGTTTCATTTATCTTACAAACTTCTAAAAATGATGTAGTAACTATTAAGATGTAATTTAAATAATTTTAGTCGCTAATGGAAGTTTTATTAGGATTCATTAAATTGCTTACAAAATGCTTAAGTAGATGGATTACTGAAGTCCGCACAATTAATTATACATCACCGTTTAATGTATAAGGATTTTGCATAGTAAAGGGCTGGAAAGGAATTAGACAAAGGCAGGCACTGACTAACGAAAAGTTTTTAGAGATCTATGAATTTTAAATAGTATATATTGTAACTTTTTAACAGTTGTAAACCAATGAAGAATCCTTTAGTTCTTTTTTGTGAATTAGTATCAGTAAATTAAAAAAAAAAAAAAAAAAAAAATAGAAAATAGCGTTTAAAGTTCGAGGCATAAAATTTTAATAGGAATGGTGACAGAGAACAGAAGGGTGACATGAGTGAAAAGACCCCAGGGCTTTTGTCTCTAAACCTGGGTTCTAATGAAATTATCGAGAGAACTTACTTTCTCCTACTCAGCGTATATAGGGAGGACAAAGGAGGGGAGCACTAGATTCGTAGTCCCCTTTTGCCTGACAGAAAAGCAAACATTCAAAATGGTAGCGCTGTTTGAAATACACACAAAAGGGGAGGGACACATCACGTAGAAAGGACCACCGAACTTCAAATGTCATATTATGTCTCGATGGCTGTGCAAAACTCAAAATAAAATCCAGGCACTAAGTGAAGATTTTTAAAAACCTATTAGGAAATATCTTGTTATACTTCAAAGTGTTTTCTCAAATATTTTTTCATTTCAATTTCAAAGAAGAAAGATTTATCAATTTTCTAATTAATCTTAATAGTTGTTAGCCCTTACATGCAGACTGCTTAGAATCCTCGAAAAATTTCCAAAAAGACATTGTAACAAATTTCTCTTCACTTAATCGAATAGTTTATTAATTAGCATATGGCAGGAATATTAATCATTAAATTATGACTGTTCCGATTTTTATCCATTTCTCTCTCTCTCTCTTTTGGTATTATTATCTAAATTATTTTTAGAGTGGAAGTTTTTATGACAATTATTGCTATTAAATTAAAGAAAAGGTTAATTTTACCTTGGGGAATGAAAATGAATTTTTACTTTAACTATGTTCCACTATTCATCTACTACAGATTAAACTAACTATCGAAAATATATATAACTATATATACATACAAGCGAATAAACATATCTGACGTACGAAATAAGAACGAAGACAAAATAAATTAAAAAATGTTGAACTCGGGGCAGGAAAGATGAGTTCATTTACGTATATGACAATAATAAGAAAAGCAGACAACTATCCCCATAAATGAAAATATGTTTATACGTAATATTTCAGCACACAATTATAATATGTTTATTCTCGTCTATTTCTATTGTAGAATAATAACAAAGTTTCCTTTTAGTAACATTAAATTTATATAGAGCATAAAAATATTTCCATATTTACACATTACAATAAAAGAATATACGTAAACAGAAGCGACATCGTTGTGTTGATAACATATGCATCAGATTTGTGTGCTTGACTTGCAGTCCGCTTCTAAATCTTCGTCTGATAATCAGAGGTGGATTTAATTTAGATTGCGGCCTAGACCCACCCCCTCCATATTTTGAAATATTACACATATACAGTCGGTAACAAAAGTGTCCGAATACTAGCAAAAATTCCTATGTAAAAAAAGTCGTAGTAAGGCCTTCCAAATTTATTTGTACTGACAATTGAAAACCTAATCTGATTTGAATTCCAGTTGCTTTTTATATTTGAATTTTTGTTTTAAATTGAACCTTTTTCATTATTTAATAAATCTATAAATTTTACCTCGCTTTTCATAGTCGATAAAGCGATGATAATTTTCAGTTTTAATTGTCTTTTATATCAGACTCCTTTTTCAAATCCTAGTCATTTTTCAAACTTTAATCGCCTCCACTTCCACCATTCAAATTTTAATCACTTGTAAAAATTTGGCGCCCTCAAATAGCGGCACCCCAAGGCACAGGCCTCACGGACCTAAGCCTAAATCCTCCCCTGCTGATAATTACAGATAGCACATGACAGAATCACAATACGAAAAAATGGAAAAACACCCACAGCCAGCGCGGGAATCGAACCCGCTCTCCTACGTTCGAAGGCGATTAGTAGTGTGGTGACATAACCACTCGACCATGGGGAGGGCCCCCCGTTGCGTTGAAAAATATAAACATTCTTTTCTGTTGCCAATTTCTTTTATTAATAAGAAAAATTTTCGTCAAAGTATTCGTAACCCTGGAATCACCACAGTACTCCCCTCCTTGTCTTCAACCAGTGAATACGAATCGTTTAGAAAAATGTACTGTTCTTCCGGAACGAGTCACAGTTGGACCGGGAGGCGTTGAGGTAGTGTTCGCAGAAGCAGCTTTGTGATCAGTATCATTACATAATAAATACGCTGGTTTTAGCCTATCAATAGACACAGATTTTGTAGTACCGTTAACAGAAATGACGAAGTCTTTGGGTAAATGTTTTACAACCTGAAAATGTCCGTCATACTGTGGTTGTAAACTGCGACGAACTGCATCATGCCGGAGAAAAACATGACTGCAAGTCTGGATGTCTTTCGGCACATACAGTGGTGAACATAAATATAAGACACCTATCTAATTTGACAAATAGTGAAAGAAAAGATTCAGAGCTTAAAAATGTTTTATCAAATACGTCAAAAACATAAATTTATTCTGTTATCATATATAATTATTTTATAATAATGATATTTTCATGCAATTTAATGAAAAAACTTAAAAACATAATGGACAAAATTATAAGACACCAACCGTTTTTTCCAAATACAGTGGTCAACATAATTGCAGACACTAATGGTCTAAAAGAAAATCCTCTAGCATGGTTATTCAATATTTGGTGGAGCCGCCATTGTTTTTTATAACATGAAAGATGCGATTCGGCATTGAATCTATCAATTCCAACAAAATATCGCAACACAGTTCTTCCCAAGCACATTTTATAGCATTCTTTAGGTCTTCGACACATATAAACTGCCTCCCATTTCGGTAAACCGTGCGAGCTAAGATCCCCCACAAGTTTTCGATGGGATTTAAGTCTGGGGAGCGAGAAGGCCACGGGAGAACATTGATACTTTGCTCTGAAAACCACTTTTTTGTTTCGGGTGATGCATGAATCGGCGTTGAGCCGAAAAACTAGCCCAAACCATTACTGAGCCTCCACCGATTTGGCGGCTCATTAGTACATGAGGAGACTTCCGTAAATCATGCCAATAATATTGAAACCCGTCAGGACCAACCAGGTTAAACTTTTTTTCATCAGAAACTAACACAGAGTTCCATTTGCAGGTCCAGGCCATAGTTTGTTTAGCGAAGTTTAGACGCTCCATTTTGTGCCAGCTTAGAAGCGGTGGTTTTTTCTTCAATTTTTTATATTCACATAGAAAGCATTATGCAACACCCTGCGAATGGTTCTTTTTGAAAAATTCAGTTTCAAAGCATTTTTAATGCCTGTAGTGGTCATCTTATTCTGTGTAGCGAGCGAAAGCACATGGCGTCTGTCTCTCGAGGACAAGCAAGGAGTACGTCCAGATCTTTTAATCACCGATCCATTAATTCCTCTTTTCAAAATATTTCTAATTGCACATCTAGATAACTTTTGAAATAACTTTTGAATAACTTTTAATAACTTTTGAAATATTATTAATTGAAGCACCAGTTCCATTTAATCTCCAAATTTCGCGAATTTCACTTTCTTTAAATTCTGTACCTCGTGACATTTTTGTAACTGAGTGAAGTCGGTTATCGTCTGCTTTAGTTAACTGCTAACGTCATAACAGCGTGCAGAAAATTTGCATATTGCACATTATTTTCGAAAAAAAGCAGGTGTTTTAATTAAAATGTTAGGGTGTCTTATAATTTTGTCCATGGTATTTTTAATTTTTTTTATTAAACTCTATAAAAGTATCATTTCTGTAAAACAATTACGTGTGATAACAGAATAAATTTATGTTTTTGACGTATTTGATAAAACATTTTTAAGTTCTGAATCTTTTCTTTCACTATTTGTCAAATTAGATAAGTGTCTTATAATTATGTCCACCACTGTATGTTTTAGGCACACAGTGTCGAGAGGCAGCAAAGGGGCGTGTTTCTCTAATGACCGTATGCAGCTTTTCCACAAAAGCTAGTGTCAGTGGAGGAAGGATGGAATCATCGTCCCCAGGTAGACGGATTGTCTCATCATAGACAAGCTCTGCCGAAGAAGCTTTAAGGTCTTCTCTGTATACAGAACGAAGTCCCAAAAGAATTGGAGAAGGAGCATTTACCCAATTAAGATGTAACAAGCACATGATGGCTTGCTTTAAAGGTCTATGTAAGCGTTCAATCATGCCATTGCATTTAGGGTTATATGGAGAAGAGCGATGAATCTGAATACCAAAGAGGGAAGTAAAAGCTCGAAATAGTGAAGAGTCAAATAGTCTCCCCTGGTCGCTGGTAAAATATATCGATGTACCAAACCGCGCAATCCAGTTAAAATACAGTGCTTTAGCAACCGTTTCCGCAGTTACACCAGCCAAAGGAATAACTTCTGGCCAACGAGTAAAATGGTCAACGATAGTTAAACAATAAGTGAAACCATAGCAAGTTGGCAAGGGGTTAACAAGGTCAGTATGTATGTGTTTGAACCTACCTTCAGGTGAGGTAAAGTTACCATAAGGCGTTACAATATGCTTACTTTCGTACGCTGGAATTGTACACACGTGCGACACCATAATTTAATATCGGCGTTCATGTTCGGCCAGACGTAGCGAAGAGAAATGAGCATTGTTGTCGCACGAATGCCAGGATGTGAAAGTCCGTGGACAGCATCAAAAACAAGTTTTCGAAAAGTGGAAGGAGCGATAGGTCGAATTTTAGAGGAAGAAGTATCACAAAACAAAAGTTTATCAGAATTTGGAATAGGAAATTGTTTCGGGAGTAACGAATATTTCTCAGCGTTTCCCAAAATTTCAGGGAAAGTGAGATCAGCAGTTTGAGCGTCAGCTAAGGATTCCATATCAATTGTAGAGGGAATTGTTATTTCCTTGATACGTGAGAGAGCGTAAGCTATAAAATTATCCTTTCCAGGGACATAACGAATGTTGGTAGAGAACTGACAGATGATATCCAGTTGCTGCAAGCGTCTAGGCGATGTCTTAGAATCGCCTATCCGAGAAAACGCATAGAGGTAAGAGGTTTATGATCCATGAAAATAATAAATGAACGCGCTTCCAGCATGTATCGGAAATGAACTATGGCAGATTATACAGCTAAAAGTTCACGGTCATACGTAGAATAGTTTTGTTGTGCTGTAGTTAGTTTTCTAGAGAAGAAACCCAGTGGCTTAGCTCCTGCGGGTGTAATTTCATTCAAAGCCGCCTCCATGGCAAGATCGCTACAATCAGTGTGTAATGTCAAGGTGTCATACGAAGAGGGAAAATGTAAAAGAATAGTGGATGTCAAGGTATCTTTACATTGTTCGAAAGCAGAAACAGCCACCTCTGTCCAAATAATTTCGGTACTTCCATTACGATCACAACCTTGCAAAACGTTATTAAGAGGAATCTGAGTTTCCGCGATTTTAGGTACGAATAATAAATGACAGAAATTTAACATCCCTAGAAATTGACTTAAGCCTTTTGCAGTAGTTGGTTTATTGAACCGAAGAATGGCTTCAACGCGGTCGGGTAATGATTGAAATCCAGATTTAGTAATAAGATGCCCCAAGAAAGAAATTTCAGAAACGCCAAAGACGCATTTTGCTGCATTAGTTTACCTTTGCACGAATTATTTTCAGAGTTCAATTTTAAAATGTCCACAACTACTACATTTATCTTCATTAGGAACATTTAGTTTGTATTTTTAGTTGTGAAGGTCACGAATTAAACGTAATTGATTCATGAATAAATGGAATTTAAAGGTAAAAATCCCAATGTTTACATTTAAATGCATGTAATAAAACTTTTACGTCTCGTATTGAATATACAACTTAATACGTTCTAAAAATGATACAGTGGAAAAACTGTACAACTGAACAAATTCACCCTTTTCTAAGACAGTTAGAAAAGTAAATCATATCATGAGAGGAGTTCGAATTATTTTGATTCACAAAAATATGTACCGAGAACCTCTTTCTTTACCATACATTGACGCACGTAATTTAGAATACAAATAGAAATAAAATAGTTATTTAATAATACTATGACTTTATTACAACGTGATGCCATTTGGATGTTAAAAGTATCGCTTTTCTAATCGTTAATATTTGCAGTGAATAGAAAAGTAACATCACACGAGGTATTTCTCCATAACAAGCAACTGAAGCAAAATTTCGACGAACAGTGTTTCTTAACGTTTTCTGTTCATGAATATTTTCATTTAAATTAGAGTCTTGCATTGGTCGGGTAAACTGATTTTACGGATTCCTTGAAATTTTTTTCTGTTGATCGGAATCAGGTTCTTGTACACGCTTCTAGAGCGAATTGGCAAAATTTCGCTGAATGTGCAAATACAAAGAAAAAAAATATTCCGTGCTGAATCCTATCCCACATAAACAGATATCCCACGCTCTTTACTTTTTTATTAATAATTTATATTACATAGTTTTAAATTGGGAAAATGGGAGTCTGTGTGGTACGATTTCCCAGCACTCAGTTTTACGACAACTCATTTTCACGACGCCACTTTCCCGACAGCTCTCTTTTTCGACAGGTGCGATTTTGCGGCTGTTCACTTTCCCGACACACACGATTTTCCAAAAACTCTTTTCCAACAGGTACGATTTCTGGACAGCTCACTTTCTCTACAGGTACGCTTTCCTGACAGCTCACTTTCTCAAAAGGTACAGGTGTTGGACAAAATAACATGAGCACTTTCGCTTTTTTACGTTTTGTTAATTATCTTAAAAAGTTCTTTAGGAATAATCTTGATACTTTGGTAGTGTAAAGAACATCTTATACCTCATATTTTTTACTAAAAGGCGTGTCATGAAAAGGAAAAGGGGACCAGTACAAAATTAAACAAAAATAAAAATGTTTTGAATCACTCTGTAAAAGGTAATGCTTCAAATGCGTTTTGGTTGTAGCATTTGATTATGAGGATTTTTCCCATTATCTGTATAAAATTTCATGAGACTACCACATATGTTCATGGAGAAGTAACGGTTTCTTTAAAAAATTGCAAAAACAATTTCCACTTTTTAAATTCTAACACGTACAGTCGGTAACATAAGTATCCGAACACTAGCAAAATTTCTATATAAAAAAAGTAGAGTTAATACTGTTTTGTTAAATCCTTGTCGAATCAGGTTCATAGACGGACTAAGAACATGATTCGAAAAGGATTTATTTAAGAAAACAGTATTAACTCTTCTATAGGAATTTTTTGTAGTGTTCGGATACTTTTGTTACCGACTGTAGGATATTAGACCCAGTGCAAAGCCATTTTCAGGAAATTACACAGCATACAGCAATCAGAATGAAAAAATGTTATGAAATACGAGCACTTTTACTAAATAATTTTGAACTATTCCTTTCTAAATATTTCATTTGCATAATTTAAAAGCCAATGGTATTGAGATGAAAACCCCAAACAAATACACTGCTAGTTTTAGGATATGTACAGTGTTTTCGCTGATTGGAAATAAATACTGATAAAACATCTTTCATTTTTTCGACAACTTAAATCTATCTCTCGTAACGTTTTCAATTTACATCATATTTATTTGGGCTTTTCATAGAAGTTGCTCAATACCTTTGTCTATTAAATTATACAAAAGAAACATCTTGCACATGTGTAGTTAAAAATTATTTAGTAAAAGTGCTCCTATTTCGTAAGATATTTAACATTTTTTATTCTGATTGCTGTATGCTGTGTCTAATGTAGTATGCCATATTACCTGAAAATAGTCTAATACCCTACGTGCTATAATTAAAAAAGTGGAAATTGTTTTTGAAATTTAATTTAAAAAAAACCGTTATATCTCTATGAATATATGTGGTAGCCTCATAACATTTTACATAGATAAGGAGAAAAGTTATCATAATGACATGCTGCAGTCAAAATGCATTTAAAGCGTTACTTTTTACAGGGTGATCCAAAACATTTTGATTTTTGTTTCATTTTTTACTAGTCCCCTTCTCTTTTTCATGACACAGCTTTTAGTGAAAAAATATGAGGTACAACATGTTCTTTACACATCCAAAGTTTCAAGATGATTCCTAAAGAACTTTTTCAGACATTTGACAAAACGTAAAAAAGCGAAAATGTTCACATTATTTTGTCCAACACATGTACGTTTGGCTGACAACTCATTTTCCGGAAAACTTATTTTATTTATTTATTACTGCTTATATCTTCTTAATAGGATTTTTTCGATCCGATTGATCTGCCGATGGATCTTCCGATTGATCTGTCATCCCGTAAATTGGAGTTTTTAGATAATAATAAAAGAAGATGTCTATTTGTATCTGTTCTTCCTACCTCCAGAAGTATAAAAATTTACACACGGGTGCATAAATGAAACAAAAATGTAGCATTTTAATTAGTTTTTCAGATATATATTAAAACTAGTATCGCCCACTGGTCGAAACTCCAACTCGATCACTTTTTTTGCAAAGCAAAGCAAAATAATTACCTTCTTGTAAACAGAATTAAATTGCTGTACAGCAGCACCACTTTTCGGCCGATATGCACTAAAATTAAAACAGCATAGTTTTACATAATGTCCATATCATATATCATGTTTGGTGCGTTTATACACTACAAAAGTTGAGATATAACTTTGACTTTAATGGGGTGAATCCCAATCACAACATAGCAGCACCACCTATTGGGTAATACATTCCAACAGCTAATCAGCACCAATTTAAATCAAGGTCTAACCAATTATCAATCGTACTTAAATTTCGCCCATTGGTTCGTGAGATACTACAAAATTTCCCTAACACATCATACACACACAGACAGATAGTCATTTTCTAAAAGTGAGCGAATCATGTTTAGGACATCGCAAAATATGTAAATTCATTAAAAACCGATATTCATGAATCCAATATTTTCTTCTATATTTCTTTATATGACAGCGCCACCTATCGATTAATATGAACAAAAGTTGAATCAATATAATCTCTCATAAAATTTGGTGCAATTTTCACCAACACATGTTGAGATATAGGAATGACAAACCGCATAAAATATTAACAATAAAATTTTTTTGATATTATGTACTCACACATCAAATTTGGTACATCTGTATGGGATAGAAGCTGATATATAACTTTCCTGTAAACAGAAAATATTGCTGAATAGCAGCACCACCTGCCGATCGATATGCATCCAAAGTGAATCAGCATAATTTTACCTAAGAAGAACCATATCTCACACGCCAAGTTTCGTACATTTATACATTACAGAAGCTTATAGTTTTCTCCAAAGTGGTATTAAACTACAACTTAACAGCGCCAGGTGTTGCTGGTATGCACTTAAACTGAATCAGCAGAGTTTTACATTATATATAGATATATATTTAGTATAAGTAATGAATGCATATATTTTATATATACCTTATACTAAGTTTGGTATACTGTAGAGGCTGAGACTTCCCTGAAATGAGAGGGAATCACAGCGCGGCAGCGTCACCTGTTGGGTGATAGCCTGAAAATTAATCAGCACCAATTCCACATATCAAGATCAGTTAAATTTAGTCCATTGGCTCATGAGGTACGGTGTTCGAAAAGCTTTACTAGCTCTAAAAGCAGAATAGTCGAATCGTGTTAAAGAAATCTCAAAACGTGCAAGTTCATCGAAATTTTTTATGTACAGGAATTTTTCTCTTCTTCATCATCCTCTTTTACTTTCCCGTTCCCATACCCAAGCAGCACTGAACGTTTAAAAATAGTTCTACAAACACGTTCTAAGAACGTTAAGCTTGAACGTTTTATACACGTCTATCTGTCCATCTTGAAGACATGGAATAGAACGTACAGAGAACGTTCTGCACACAGGTAACCATCACCATTTACACGTGTGCAGAACGTTCTTTGTACCGTACTATACTATATACCGTTATTTGTACCGTAGTATAGAAACGTTCTGAGAACGTTCTATACATAAGTTTTCACAATGTTCCAAAAAACGTGCTTTGAACGTTTAAAAAGCGTGTGCCATATGCACTATTCTTTTTATTAATAATATTATTATTTGTTTGTTTTTCTTTTGTTTTGTTTGTTTGTTTTTGTAAATCACTGTATTAGTATTATACAATTTTACATAAAAGCATTGAACTATAATATTATTAAGTACTAGCAGGCTACGCCCGCTTCGCTGATCACAATTTTTAAATGAATAAATGTAATTAATGAATTCTCAAAATTGCATTAATTTTTATCATATGAAAAAAATTCTGATCTGGAAAAATGTTGCACCGGGTCCCCACTGCCTTCGGCAGCGTAGAACCGTGCGCGATGCGCTCGAACGAATGCATACATATGAGCGCTGCGCGCGTGTATTCCTTCACCACCCTTATGATTTCTCAAAATTCCATGTTATTACTCATAAACTTTTATTCTTAAGAAAAGGAATTTAAAAAAAAAATCATTTCTGATCGGATAAAAACTCACACCGGGTGCCCTCTGCATTCGCCCGCTAGCGGGTCAGTATTTTTGAACGAATCACTATAATGAATGAATTCTCAAAATTGCATATTATCACTCATTAACATCACTCATAAAAAAAAAAGAAAAGAAAATCATTTGTGATCGGGTAAAAACTCACACCGGATCCCCACTGCCTTCGGCAGCGTAGACCCGTGGCGCTGCGCGCGCGTATTCCTTCACCATCCTTATGATTTCTCAAAATTCCATGTTATTACTCATAAACTTTTATTCTTAAGAAAAGGAAATAAAAAAAAAATCATTTCTGATAGGGTAAAAACTCACACTTGTGCCCTCTGCATTCGCCCGCTAGCGGGTCAGTATTTTTGAACGAATCACTATAATGAATGAATTCTCAAAATTGCATATTGTCACTCATTAACATCACTCATAAAAAAAATAAAATAAAATCATTTGTGATCGGGTAAAAACTCACACCGGATCCCCACTGCCTTCGGCAGCGTAGACCCGTGGCGCTGCGCGCGCGTATTTCTTCACCATCCTTATGATTTCTCAAAATTCCATGTTATTGCTCATAAACTTTCATGCTTGAGAAAAGGAATTTTAGAAAAAATTATTAATCATCGGGTAAAAACTAGCATTGGGTCCCCACTGCCTTCGGCAGTCCAGACCCATGCGCGCGCACCTGTGAAGATATACGTGCGCTGCGCGCACATATTCCTTTAAAGTCAAACTTTTATTCTTAAGAAAAGAAAATTTAAAAAATCATTTCTCATCGGGTAAAAAGTCGGACCAGGTCCCCACTGCCATCGGCAGTGCATTCTAGGGACCCTATATGGAGAGAGACTGGACATTGACCGAAAGTCGGCCATCTTAGTGCCAATTCGGAGCGATCCCCGTAGAACGTAATGCTTTTTTCTTCGCGACTGACGCTTTACTATACAACATAAATGAAAGGAAATTGTGCTAAATTTGTGCAGAAAGTAATGCAGAATATAAATATATATTTTTTTTCTTCTTAGAGAAAAAGAATTTGAAGAAAAACGAATTTTGTTTTAACCTTCGACATGGTTATTTTTTCAATTCCTATCGGAAAACAGAGGAATTTTTTGTTGTATATTTCTATATTAAGCAAAATACGTTGATTGTGAAAGCAATTCTACCTAGTGAAAGTAATTCTACCTTATTTTTTCTGAGGACATACATTCTATATAAAAAAAAAAGTTAAAAAATTTTTAACAAAAATATGGTAATCTTAGTTTTTGTCAAGTAATTCATGAATAAATGTAAAACTACGGCAGAAGAACAGAAATTATTTTTATTATTTTAGAAAAGCATTTACGTAATATTTTTACAAGCTAAAAATACATATTTTCTTTATTTCAATTACGCATTAATAATAATAATGATTTAATTAAATATTAAAAATAAAAATTTTATTAATAATAATTTGTAAAAATATTAACTAATATCTTTAGAAATTAAAAAATGTTTTTATTTATTTTATTTACATTTGCTTATTTCATTGATTTTTTTTTTTAAATATTATGTAAATAAAAATAATTACTTATTTAAATATTACTTATAAAATTTATTATGGGAATTATTATTTAAAAGAAATTTATATTTCATATGTTATCAAATAATATAACCTTATTTTCTTTATTTTTATTAATTTATTTTAAGAAATCTGATACATTTTGCATACTAGCAAAAAATCAAAAAGTATATTTTTATATAGTTATTTTAAATATGTATTTTAAAATATATCAGAAAAATACATTGAGATCTAACATATTAAATATATTGCACAACAGGACTTAAAAACTAATAGCTGGCAAATAAATAATGTAATTATATCATATGTTAGGAAATAAATACGTAAAACAGTGCAAAAAGAGAATTCAAAATATTTAAAGCAAGATATAAAATAATTATGCATTTTTATCTCTTAAAAGTATTCCAAAATGAAAGCAATGTATCTCCCAACAAAGTAAAAATGTAATAAATAAGTTCTTTTTCGATTATGACTTAAAATAATCAAAATTTCTTCTCAGCGTAATGATAAGCAATGGAGCAACTGGCACTAAAATGGAGAATTTCGTCAAAAAGCCGGCGCGCCAATGTCCAGTCTCTCTCTCTATCGAATGTCCCTTGTGCAGTCCCGTGCGCCCTGCACGCTCCTATTTCTTCCCCGCCCTTCCAACCTCTCCTAATTAACCTACATATACCAGTTTTGAGCGGTCTAACACAATTAGCTGAGATGCAAAAGAAAACCTAATCAGGACACATTAAAACGTGCAAATCAGGTGAAATCTCTCCACTTTCGATAATATAAAAGAACTTTAAAATATCTTTCGAATGATATATTAAAAACAATTTAAACATATTTAGAATTTGAAATATTTAAATTTTAAAAAATAACAGCGCCGACTGTCGTTAGAAATTTTTGTAATCTACTGTTCGATTCCAAATCAACAAAGCTTTCAAATGATGTATTACTTATGAAATTATTTTAATTAGTAGCTGAAATACAAAAGAAAACCTAAACAGGAACCCCAAAACGTGTAAATCGGGTGAAAAGTCGAATTCCACTTTCGATAATATAAAAGTACCTTAAAATATCTTTCAAATGATACATTAAAAATAATTTAATCATAATTAGAATTTAAAATATTGAAATTTTAAAATATTACAGTGCCATCTGGCGGTAGAAATTTCTGTAATCTACTGTTCAATTCCAAATCAACAAAGCTTTTAAATGATGTATTATTTATAAAATTATTTTAATTAGTAGCTGAGATACAAAAGAAAACCTAATCAGGACACCTTATAACATGTTAATTACGTGAAATCTTTAATTCCATTACCTACGGTAGTCGGTTAATGGAAGGCGACAGAGATTTGTGGCGTCTACTCTTGAAATTCAATTCAAATAAGTTTTAAAATGACATATTACATTTGGAATTATGCTAATTAGAAGCTGAGATACAAAAATGATATAAACACTATTATAAAACGATTTATATCTGACTTTTTCGCGGTTTTCTCCGAAACTTGTGTAATTCCGGGCTAAATACTGTTAAAAATCCATAGTATGAAATGTGAACGGAGTATCAGAATTCGAAACTCTGCAATATATAAAAGAATAAAATCGTTCTGGGTTTTCCGTCGTTTTCTCCAAAACAACCGTTCCTTTTATACTTTTTTGCCCCCCCCCCCCTCGGTCCCTTCTAATAATTTTACACTTGAAAATATCCGCAATCGATTTATCTTGCCTTAAAACCTAATAATACCAATTGCAAACGCTGTAACTCTCCCCCCCCCCCCTCCTCAAGCCCTTCCTAATAATTCTACACTTTCAAAAATATTCGCAATCGAATTATCGGGTGTTAAAACCAAATATTGCGAAATTTCAACGGCATATCTCAATTTAAAATACTGCAAAATATAAAACAAAACTTAATCTTACATTTTGTTTTGGTCACATGAGTCATGATAAATATAATTCCCAATAAAAATGTCTTTTTTTTTTTTTTTTTTTTTTTTTTTTTTTTTTTTTTGTTTATTCACATATTTTCATGAAAATTGAACAGTAGCTTTATAATATGCTGTCTAGGCCGAATATTAATTCAAATGTAGCGTGAATGAAAAGTTGAAAAAAATTGAAAATTGTAATTTTCCCCCCCACTATAAAACACGCGACATCTTAATCGGTTACAATCATTTCCTTTTTCATCTCACACAGTAGTGTGGCATTTGAAATGATGTTGCCACAAAAAATTCATACTTTAGTAAATTTTAAAAAATCTAATTGTTGTACCGATAAGCCGCTTCCACTCTTAGATTCAGAAAAAATGCCCCTTTCATTTGGTACCAAATTCTTAACGACCGGACTAATATTTCAAATTTATTTTCCACTTTTCTGCTTTTAACTCCGTTAAAATATCTATTTTTATGCAATCGCGGTGAATTCTCAGTCATTGAGATCGCTTTCTGATTAGGCATGATTCTACATTTTAATTAATATCTCCACAACTAATTAAAATTTATAAATTCTGTTTTGAGGAGGACCTCGGAAAGGCTCCAGAGCATTCGTATGTCAATTCTTGCACTTTTGCGTTCAATAGGGGCTGAACGTACAGAAGAACAGACAGATGGACAGACAGACTGACAAACCTTTCCTTTTATTATTATAGATACCAAAATTTCTCGAAATCTATTTAAATTTACAATAATAATAAAATTTTTAATTTTAATATTTTGAAAATATTTGAAATGTCCCTCTTATAACAAAGTTTTATTTTATTTTCCTATCAGTTGTACATTATTATAGTTCAGCTATAGAATTTAAACATTTCTGAGTATTAATTTGTGGATTCATTGACAAAGTTCATTGTTAAAGTTTTAAAATTCATTGTTAAAGTTTTAAAAATATTTTTGTTTCAATGCTGAAATTTATTGCCAAGTTTTACCATTTAAGCATAAAAGTATTTTTTAAACATTAACTTATCAATGAATCTACAAATTAATGCCTAGAAATGTTTATATTATATTGCTAAATTATAATAATGCACAATCGATGTAAAAAATAAAACAAATTTTTTTAGAGGTGAGGTACAGCTAAAATCTTTATATATTAAAAAAAAGTTTCTGTCGCTGGCGTCAAATTTTTTTGTCTGCGACAGCAACATTTCGCGAAAGGCATGTTTCTCAGCATCATAAGAGGTATCGGCCCACCAGCGGCCGAGCGGCTCTGCGCTCAAAGCTGGTACACGTGAGGTGCCGGGTTCGATTCCCGGTCGCGCTCGTCGGCCTAGCCGTTCGGAGTTTTCCGTGGTTTTCTCCGAAACTTGCGTAAATACGGGCTGGGACCCCTTAGAAAGACCTCCATGGAAGGCACTCCCCCTCAGGCCCAGGACCTACAGCAGTCAATCGGCCTTAATCCTAAAACACCAAACAAACAAACATAAGAGGTATCAAAATCTTCCGAACAGCCCAAGGAAGGCATTTCAGCTGCTTAGAAATTTCTATCATTTTAATTAACGAAATTATTAACTAAAAACGTCGGGTTTATGAAGGTACTCTATTTGCCACCTTGAAAAAAGTTTCTCCCAGTGACGTCATTCTTCTGTCATGAGGTCACTTTACACGGAAAGTTAAAATATGATCCATGGTGTAAAAAATAAAATAAATGTCGATGTTTCTATCAAGAAAAATATCTCTATTACTTAAAATTTCTTATGTTGTTTATCATATTTCAGTTTTTAAATATTTTCTCTCGCGAATAATTGTCGTGATTTCGCATTATCCATTATAAGTAAGCACTTAATTTGGTGATATTTTTTATGTCTACATTTGTATTATACGAAGTTTTAAAAAAGTAACTGAAATTATGCTTGAAAAGCAGATTTCCAAAAGATCATTATTTCATTGTCTCATGTCGGATCATTTATTCTATTTTAAAATTATCACCATTTGCCATTTGATCACCATTTCTTTATGTCTGTAAAATGAATTTATTTTTTTCTCACTAAAAAAGAAAAATACTTTAAAATATATAGGATATATTTTGGCATAAAACATATTTTAGATCAAATTGAAATCATTTATAAATAACAGCATCTTATTATTTCGCAACAAAAAATTTTTAACATTTTGACAAGAAAAAAATATTCTTATAGAGCGCTTTTTAACTTACGTTGTTTAAAATATATATATTAATTTATATGTTAGAAATAACAGGCAGGTTCAAAAATCTATTTAGCAATCTTTCTTTTGGCGCTGTCTTGAAAGATAAGATGTCCTTATGGATTATTTGCAAAATAATATGTCAACCTGTTTGCTGTATATTTTTTAAAAAATTAAACATTTCTATGATAAATTTAATATACATAATTATGGCAAGAAAAATAATTCATCACATAAATCTCTTATAGAGTGGATTTTAACCTTAATCATTTAAAGTATGTGTACTATATTTATGTATGCATATATAATATATATTATATATATGGATATGGTAGAAATTTCAGGCTGGTCCATAACCCTATTTGACGAGTTTTCTTTTGGTTGCGTTTTGAACGATAACGATGTCATTCTGAATTCTTTGCAAAATAATATGTCAACCTCGTTGCTGATTATTTTTGTGATCATGGCAACCTGTATTCCAAATTTTTATGAAGATACACTTGATCGACTTTTAAATATTCAGTATTCTATTCCATTTTTGCTATTATATTTAACGAAATGTAGGCCTTTTAAACATATTTATAATATAAACTTGATCAACATTTAAATATTCAGTATTCTATTCTATTTTTGCTAAAATATTTAACGAAATGTAGGCCTTTTAAAAATATTTAAAAACATATAGGATATATTTTGGTATAATAAATATTTTAGATAAAAATCAAATCACTTAAAAATGACAGCATATTATAATTTCTCAATGATAATTTTTTTAAATTACGGAATTAAATATTTCTACAATACATTTTATATACCTAATTATGGAAAAAAACAATGACATAATCTCCTATAGAGCGCATTTAACTTATGTTGTTAAAAATGTATCCACTCCTTCTCATAATTATAAGGACACCCCTTTTTCTATATTAACTAAACACTGAACACTATTATTTAAACAAATATATTTTTAATTAATCTGAATTTCATTAATAGACTATATTTAAAAAGTTTTATCTTTTTTCTATCTTAAAAAACTTTAAATATGGTAAAAAGATGATTTTTCAGGTGTGCACAATTATAAGGACAGCTCGAATTTTAGTAATTTTTTTCAGTTATTCTTCACATTAATATTTTATGGGGTCTCTTTTTAGGGTGAAACAGTCAGACATTCTCTCTGGTATATATATATACACATTTTTTTTTTAATATTCAGTTTCAATACCATTTCGTATAGCATATATGATACTCTTAATACGTTTAAACTATTTAAAATTGCTTTCCGTTTGCATGCACTTTTCTAATATCATAAGTTAAGGTTTTTTTAACTTTTAGGCCATGGGCAAGGCAATAATACAGAAGTTTCTTTCTTCAAACTATTTCCTATTGCTCTAAAAGTAGAGTAAAAATGTAAGTCTTGTTGAAAAAAAATACTATTACCCCCCAAAATCTAAGAAAAACCTGATAATTCCACGTTTAAAATTTGCGGATATTCTCTTGATGTTCATAATAATAGAAAAAATTACTAAATTCATTCTGCCTTCAGTAGAAGCAGCTCCCAAGAGCACCATATATCCGCCTTTAAAATGCCCGATTAATATCTGCCTTTAAAAAATCTGCTCTGTCTTTCGCTATCTTCAGATCGTGCCAGTAACTATTAAAACCATTTGGTTAATCAAGAATAAAATGTTTTTCATCCGAAAATGCAACATTTTACCATTTAATATTGTTTTTATTCAACTTTAACACAGACGTTCTTTCCCCCATTAAATGCTGATTGATTATTACAGATTTTTTATTAATTTTAACATATTATTAATTATTTTAAACATGCATAAATGTGGATCCTAACCTTTCGCTAAAAATTACGAGCAAATTCAGCGGCAGACATTATGAGTAGAACAGTAAGAGGAATTATGAGTCTTCGATCTCTGTAAAACAACTCTGATTTTGCATCAGATCTCTCTCCTATCGAACCAGCAGTTCAACGTTTGATCACCTTTCTTTCAGCAATTTTAGACCTTCGAATTTCATTAGCAATTCGGCGGATTGAAACTATCCTTCCACTTAAAAAACACATTTATCATACTTTACTACTTGAACGTTCTTTTTTTCGAGGAATTATCAGTTTTGTCCGTCCAAGAAAAATTGAAGGCTTACATATAAATTAATTAGCCCAGTAGTTAACAAATTCGCATGTCAACTGTAATTTATCCGCTAGTAAGTTAAATAAAACGAAAAAATCTGGATTGTCCCTATAATTATGAACATCTAAAAACGTGGAGAAAAACACATTTTGCATTTTTTTTATTAATTTTGTTTTATATTAAAAAAATTATAGCAATTTTGGTTTTTAGAATACTAGATATATTGAGTGCACTCAGTATAATCTTGTTCACAATTATTTTTACATTAGTTATTTCAAAATATAAAGTGTCCTTATAAATATGAGAAGGAGTGTATATTAAATTATATGTTAGAATTTTCAGTCTTGTCTACAAATCTATTTGGCATTGTTTAATTTGGCGCTCTTTTGAACGATAACGATGTCGTTCTGAATTATTTACAAAATAATATGTCAACCTTTTTGCTGTTTATTTTTATGACCGCAGCAACCAGTATTCTAATTTTTTATGAAGATAACTTGATCGACATTTAAATATTCAGTATTCTATTCTATTCTTGCTATTGTATTTAACAAAATTTAGGCCTTTCAAACATATTTAAAATTTATAGGATATATCTTGAAAAAAAAAAAAAAAATGCTTTAGATCAAATTCCAAACATATAAAAATGACAGCATATTATAATTTCGCACTGATAATTTTTTTATATTACGGAATTAAATATTTCTTATGATATATTTCATATACCTAATTATGGCAAGAAAAAGAATCATCACATAAAGCTCTTCTAGAGCGCATTTTAATCTTCTTTGTTTAAAAAATATATATTCATGTATATGGTAGAAATTTCGGGCAGCACCCTATTTGGCGATTTTCCTTTTGGTGCCGTTTTGAACGATAACAATATCATTTTGGATTATCAACAAAATGATATTTCAATCTCTTCGCTATTTATTTTTACAACCATGGCAACCCGTATTTCGAAGTTTTTATGAAGATAACTTGATCGATATTTAAATATTGCGTATTCTATTCTATTTTTGCTAAAATATTTAACGAAATGTAGTCTTTTTAAACTATTTTAAAATATATAGGATATATATTGGCATAAAATATATTTTAGATCAAAACAAAATCTTATAATTTCGGAATGATAAATTTTTTATATTACTAAATAAAATATTTCTGATACATTTCATATACCTAATTATGGCAAAAAGAAAAAAAAAATCATCACATAAATCTCTTATAGACCACATTTTAACTTATGTTGTTTAATATATATATATATTGATTTATATGTTAGAAACAGGCTGGTCTACAATTCTATTTGGCAATTTTTCTTTTGGCGATCTTTTGAAAGATAACGATGTCGTTTTGGATTATTTGCAAAATAATATTTCAACCTGTTTGCTGTATATTTTTTATAAAATTAAGCATTTCTATGATAAATTAAATATACATAATTATGACAAGAAAAAAAAATTCATCACATAAATTTCTTATAGAGTGCTTTTTAACCTTAATCGTTTAAAATATATGTACTATATTTATGTATGCATATATAATATATATTTGGTAGAAATTTCAGGCTGGTCCATAACCCTATTTGGCGAGTTTTCTTTTGGCTGCGTTTTGAACGATAACGATGTCATTCTGAATTCTTTGCAATATAATATGTCAACCTCGTTGCTGATTATTTTTATGATCATGGCAACCTGTATTCCAAATTTTTATAAAAATACACTTGATCGACATTTAATTATTCAGTATAGTATTCCATTTTTGCTATTATATTTAACGAAATGTAGGCCTTTTAAACATATATATAATATAAACTTGATCGACATTTAAATTTTCTGTATTCTATTCTATTTTTGCTAAAATATTTAACGAAAATGTAGGCCTTTTAAAAATATTTAAAAACATATAGGATATATTTTGGCATAATATATATTTTAGATAAAAACAAATCACTTAAAAATGACAGCATATTATAATTTCTCAATGATAAATTTTTTAAATTACGGAATTAAATATTTCTACGATATATTTTATATACCTAATTATGAAAAAAAAAAAAAAAAAAAATCACAATCTCCTATAGAGCGCATTTAACTTATGTTGTTTAAAATATATATATTAAATTATGTGTTAGAATTTTCAGTCTGGTCTACAAATCTATTTGGCATTGTTTAATTTGGCGCTCTTTTGAGCGATGACGATGTCGTTCTGGATTATTTACAAAATAATATGTCAACCTGTTTGCCGTTTATTTTTATGACCGCAGCAACCTGTATTCTAATTTTTTATGAAGATAACTTGATCGACATTTAAATATTCAGTATTCTATTCTATTTTTGCTATTATATTTAACAAAATTTAGGCCTTTCAAACATATTTTAAAATATATAGGATATATATCTATATATTTTTAAAAAAAATTTACTGTTGCTGGCGTCAATTCTTTTTGTCTGCGACAGCTTCTTCTCACGAAGGGCAGGGTCCTTCGCGTCATAAGAGGTATCAATGTGTTCCGAATACACCAAGGTAGGCATTTCAGCTGCTTAGACATTTCTATCATTTTAATTAAAGAAGTTATTAACTAAAAACGACAGGTTTATGAAGGTACTCTATTTGCCACCTTGAAAAAAGTTTCTCCCACTGACGTTGTTCTTCTGTCATGAAGGCATATTACTTGGGAAAATTAAAATATGATCCATGGTTGTAGGTAGGTAGGTTGGATTTAATGTCGCACCAGTACTGCGCTATGGGTAATTGGCGACGGTCTTGGACATACACCTAGGGATGTTTCGGAGACATGACATCACAATTTTGATCCACCACGGAGGGGATGGCTTCCCCGCTTTGGTGATCACCAGAGGTATAGTTTTGACAGGAACATGGAGGCCACGGCTGATTTTATGTACACCAGCTACCAATAATATACCCGACGGTCTTTGGCCGGTTCAAATATCGAATCGGCAATCTTCCAGTTATAAGCTCGACGCTTTACTTACTGGGGTACAACGGCCTGAAACCATGGTTGTTAAAAAAAAAAAAAAAAAGAAAGAAAATGAAGGTCATTGCCGTCATTAGTAACTTTTTTGTCTCTACTTTTAGAAAAATTAATTTTCTTACACGGGAAATTAAAATATGATCCATGGTTGTAGGTAGGTAGGTTGGGTTTAACATCGCACCAGTACTGCACTATGGGTAATTGGCGACGGTCTGGGAGGTACACCTAGGGATGTTTGGGAGACATGAAATCACAATTTTGATACACCACGGAGGGGATGGCTCCCCGCTTTGGTGATCACCAGAGGTATAGTTTCGATGAGTACATGGAGGCCACGGCTGATTTTATTTGCACCAGCTACCATTAATATACCCGACGGTCTTTGACCGGTTCAAGTATCGAATCGTCAATCTTTCAGTTATGAGCTCGGCGCTTTACCTACTGGGGTACAACGGCCCGGAACCATAGTTGTGAAAAAAAAAGAAAAGAAAATGAATGTCAATGATGCCATTAGTAACTTTTTTTCTCTACTTTTAGAAAATTAATTTTCTCACACGGGAAAATTAAAATATGATCCATGGTTGTAGGTAGGTAGGTTGGGTTTAATGTCACTCAAGTACTGCACTATGGGTAATTGGCGACAGACTGGGGATGTGGAAGATTTTCTTATTTCTTATGTCGTGTTATTTGACATTACGGTTAGAGAGACAAGTTTTTTTTTTTTTTTTTTTTTTTTTTTTTTCCCAATTTAATCATTTGCAAAAATGTCATCTTCATTTAGAGAACTAAAGGCTTTCTCTTTAAAGATTAAAATTGAAATCTTAAGGAATTTTTCTGAATTTCTATATTTTTAATTTTTATCCTACCTTTTAAAAATATTTTAAATTTAATTAAAAATATATCTTAGTCGAATAAATGTAAAGGAAATAATGAAATTTATTCGACTTTTATTATTAATATGACACTTTATTGTGTATTAATGCTAAAATAAATTTTAAGTTGTACGTTTTTTTCAGTTATACGTTTATTAGGAACGGTCCCTTGAAAAACGTATAAACGGTGCTCCACTGTATTTCACTTTTGCAAAACATGAAAATATTTAAATATTCCAAATATTTCAAAAAGCATTCAAGAACAATATTCGTTTTATATAAATATTTGTTATATTTTTCTAGAATGCTGTATGACTTTTCTTGACTGTTCTTAGACTTTTGGTTAGAGCGTCATGCTGATAACTCGATGGTCCCGGATTCGGTCCTCGAAAGACGGTACAGTACATTTTTGCAGATAATTAATAGAAATAATTAGAAGATAAAAAGAACTTTTATATGCCATGTTTTTAAATTTTCTGTAGAATCATATAAACGCTGCCGAAGGCAGCGGGAACCCGGAACAATTGGCTAAAAGTATTAAAAAAATTCATTGTTATCGTGTTTTGAGCAGTTATAAAAGTTTCAAATGGTAGTTAAAAATTGAGGAAATTAGTTAAAAATTGATTGCAAGCTTTGTACTGTCAACGCTGCCGAAGGCAGCAGAGACCCAAAACAGTTGGTTAAAAGTATTTAAAAAATGCATTTTCGCCGTATTCTGAACTATTCTGAAAGTTTCAAATGTCTAGCTAATCGGGAAGTTAATTAAATAAATTTTCTGTTGAATCATATAAACGCTGCCGAAGGCTGTAGGGACCTGAAACAATTGACTAAAAGTATTAAAAAATGTATTGCCACCATTTTCTGAGCTATCCTGAAAGTTTCAAATGCGTAGCTAGTCGGGAAGTTAGTTAAAAACCAATTTCAAGCTTTGTACTGGTAACGCTGCTGAAAACAGCAGGAACCCGAAACAGTTGGCTAAATGTATTAAAAAATGCATTTTAACCATGTTCTGAACTATTCTGAAATTTTCAAATGTCTAGCTAGTCGGGAAATTAGTTAAATAAATTTTCTGTTGAATCATAAACGCTGCCGAAGGCAGTAGGAACCAGAAACAGTTGACTAAAAGTATTAAAAAAAATGTATTGTCACCATGTTCTGAGCTATCCTGTAAGTTTCAAATGTCTAACTAGTCGGGAAGTTAGTTAAAAATCGATTGCAAGATTTGTACTGGACAAACAAACAAACAAACAAGAATCGAAGTTAATAAAAACATGGTAAAAAATGTCCACTGATAAAAGAAAATCTTCCGTTGTCTACACAATATTCTCAGAAATTTTGATTAGTTTTTTTTAAGAAGCTTTTTCTTTTTTTTTTGTAACTAAAATGCACAAAATAAATTTAAGTAAAAAATCATTTTTTAACGTTAGAAGCTTTTTATTCTGAAGCTCTAAAAAGCATAAAATAAAAATTTATTCTGGCAAAGGCATGCTACAAAGAAATGAAAGTTTCAACACTAAGAAAATTTTAGAGAAAAATATAGGTATTTCCGTTTTGCAAGAGATGAAAAATTTTTAATGTTCAAAATGTTTTAAAAAGCTTTCGAGACATTTGAAATTTGTGGCCTAACGAATGATTATACCAAAACTAATAACTAGGAATATTGGTCGCGAAAGCTTTTAAAAATTTTTTGAGCATTAACAATTTTTCATCTCTTGCAAAAGGGAAATACCTATATTTTTCTCTAAAATTTTCTTTGTAACATGTCTTTGCCAGAATAAATTTTTATTTTATGCTTTTTAGGGCTTCACAATAAAAAGCTTCTAAAGTTAAAAAATGATTTTTAGAAGGCTTTTAATTGAAATTGACTTGGTCATCGTGTCTTCATCTCACGCTAGTAAGCAAGGCGCCTTCATTTTAAAGTAAATATAAGCTATTCCGTTTGTCGTTCTGTGGCTCAGTTGGTAAGAGTGTCCCATTAGTAGCACAGTGGTCATGAGTTCGGTCCCTGGAAGGTCCATTTTTGCAGATAATTAGTAGAAAAGGATCCAAGAAAATTTTTCCTTGCTTATACTAAGAATTTTTTGAGGAGTTTTTTTAAGAAGCATTTTTTTTATTTATTTATTTAGATATTGGGAAAACACAAAACATTTGAGATATTAAAAAAGCACAAAATGTAAAATGTTTTAAGTAAAAAATACATAAAAAAAATATTTTTAGAAGCTTTATATGTATATATGTATATTATATATTACTATTATATGAAATTGGATTTGTCATCGGCTTTTTGTCACGTTAAAAAACCAAGACGCTTCCAACATATATATAAATATATATATATATATATATATATATATATGAAGCAACTCATTGTATCTTTTAATAAATCAGCTGGTTACAGCGTCATGTTGATAGTGCGAGAGTCGTGTGTTCGATCCTCGCCGGGCCGAGGTGTTATTTTTTGCAAATAATTAATAGAAAAAAGTGTCAACTGATAAAAGAAAATATTTCGTTGTGTACACCGTATCCTAATAATGTTTGAAGATTTCATTTAAATAGCTTTTTATCTAGTAACTAAAAAGCGCAAAATAAAAATAAATAAATAAATAAAAATTTTAGAAGCTTTTTATTGAAATTGTATTTTGTTATCGCGTCTTCATGTCACACTAATAAATAAGGCACCTCAACTTTAAAGTAAATATCAGCAGTCTTTATAGTCACTCGTTGGCTCAGTTGGTTAGAGCGTCAAGTTGCTAATACAATGGTGGTGAGTTCCCTTCCCGAAGGATCGATGTGCTAAATTTTACAGATGAAATGTGTAATAGAAAATATGCCAATTGATAAAAGAAAATTTTTTATTGTCTACACAGTATTCTAAAAATTTTTGAAGAGTTTTTTTAAAGAAGCCTTTTTTTAGATACTAAAAAACACAAAATATAAAGTTAAATATATATATATTCTTTTAGAAGCTTTTTATTGAAATTGGATTTTTATCATCGTGTCTTTGTGTCATTCTGAAAAAGAAGGCGCCTCCCCTTTAATGTAAATTTAAACAACCTTTTTCGACGCTTGTTAGCGGATTTAGTTAGAGCGTCATTGTGATAACGCGATGCTCGTGGGTTCGATCCTCGCAAGCTGATGTGTTACTTTTTTTGCAGATAATTAATAGAAACTATGCCACATGATAAAAGAAAATCATTCGTTGCCTACACAGTGTCCTAAGGAATTTTGATAGTTTTTTAAAGAAACTTCTTTTTGAGTTACTAAACGCGCAAAATAAAAATTTCAGTAAAAATAAAAATAAATAATTAAATAAAAATATAAGTAAATAAATAAATAAATAAAAATAACACTGAAAGTTTTTTATTATTGTAAAAAGCCTAAAATTAAAATTTATTGTTGCAGAGACATGCTATAAAATCATAAAAGTTTCAACAACAAGAAAATTTTAAAGAAAAATATAGATATTTCACTTTTGCAAAACATGAAGAATTTTAAATATTCCAAATATTTTAAAAAGCATTCGAGAACAATATTTCTATTGTATAAGTATTTGTTAGATTTTTCTAGAATGTTTTATGATTTTTCTTGACAGTTCTTAGACTTTTGTTTAGAGCGTCATGCTGATAACGCGATGGTCCCTGATTTGGTCCTCGAAAGACGATATTGTACTTTTTTTGCAGATAAATAATAGAAAAAAATGTCAATTGACAAACGAAAATCTTCCGTTGTCTACAAAATATCCTAAGAAATTTTAATTAGTTTTCTTAAGAAGCTTTTTCCTTTTTTGTAACTAAAAAGCACAAAATAAAATTTAAGTAAAAAAATCATTTTTTAAAGTAAGAAGCTTTTTATTGTGAAGCCCTAAAAAGCATAAAATAAAATGTATTCTGGCAAAGACATGCTACAAAGAAATGAAAGTTTCAACAATAAGAAAATTTTAGAGAAAAATATAGGTACTTTCCTTTTGCAAGAGATGAAAATTTTTTAATGTTCAAAATATTTTTAAAAGCTTTCGAGACATTTGAAAATTCTGGTCTAATGAATGATTTTACAAAAACTAATAACTAAGAATATTGGTCTCGAAAGCTTTTTAAAATATTTTGAACATTAAAAAATTTTCATCTCTTGCAAAAGGAAAGTACCTATATTTTTCTCTAAAATAGTATTTTTGATAGTAAAAAAAAAAAAAAAAAAAAAAAAAAAAAAAAAAGCATCAAATAAAAAGTTTTTAGTAACAAATACATAAATAAATATTTTTTCGAAACTTCTTATTTTTGGAATTGGATTTTTGTCTTCGCATCTTCGTGTCATGCTAAAAAAACAAAGCGCTTCCACTTTAAAGTAAATGTAAGGAATTTTTACATCGTTCACTGTATCAGTTGGTTAAAGCGTCATGTACATAACACGATGGTGGTAGGTGGGTTCGGTCTTCAAAGGCCGACGTGTTACTTTTTTGTAGATAATTAATGAAAAAGATGTCATTTGTTAAAAAGAAAACCTTTCATGGCCTACACAGTATCCTAAGAAATTTTAATTAGTTTTTTTTAAGAAGCGCTTTTTTTTAGTAACTAAAAAGAACAACAACAACAAAATAAAAAATCTGAAAACTTTTTGTTGTGGAGCCTTCAAAAGCATAAAATAAAATTTTATTCTTGAAGAGACATGCTATAAAAAATAAATGTTCCAACAATAAGAAAATTTTAAAGAAGAATGTAGCTATTTCACTTTTATACGAGATGAAAATTCTTAAATATTCAAAGTATTTCGAAAAGCATTCAAGAACAATATTTTTTTGAATTACTTAGATTTTTTTAGCATGTTCTATGTTTTTGTTTTTTTTACTGTTCTTTGACTTTTGTTTAGAATGTCATGCTGATAACGCGTTGGTCGTGGGTTCGATCCTCGAAGGCCGATGTACTTTTTTTTTTTTTTCAGATAATTTAAATAAAAAAATGTCAGTATCTAAAAGAAAATCTTTAGTTGCCTACACAGTATCCTAAGAAATTTTGATTAGATTTATAAGAACCTTTATTTATAACTAAAAAGCACAAAATAAAAATTTAAGTATAAAATCATTTTTTAAGATTAGAAGCTTTTTATTGTGAAGCCCTAAAAAGCATAAAATGAAAAATTATTGAGGTAAAAACATGCTATAAGGAAATGAAAGTTTTAATACTAATGAAATTTTAGAGAAAAATATAGGTATTTCCCTTTTGCAAGAGATGAAAATTTTTAAATATTCAAAATATTTTAAAAAGCTTTCGAGACCTTTGAAATTTATGGCTTAACGAATAATTATACAAAAAAGTAATAACTAAGAATATTGGTCTCGAATTCTTTTTAAAGTATTCTGAATATTTAAAAATTTTCATCTCTTGCAAAAGGGAAATATCTATATTTTTCTCTAAAATTTCATTAGTGTTAAAACTTTCATTTCTTTATAGCATGTTTTTACCTCAATAATTTTTTATTTTATGCTTTTTAGGGCTTCACAATAAAAAGCTTCTAATCTTAGAAAAATATTTTTTATTTAAATTTTTATTAAAATCTGATTTCAGAAAATAGTGAGACGAAGTGAATTTGACGATAACAACTTCGATTATCGAACTCAGATTACATGGAGTGGAATTCAATTTTAAGTTAAGTATTAATCGAGTCAATTTCAAGATACGCGATATTTTTGGAATGATATTGCTGCATTACAAATACATAATTTTTTAGCCAAATGTATTTAGCTATTTATATGAAATTCCAAAGAAATATCGCGGTAATTCGAAAATTTATCGTCGATATAACTAAGTGAATTTCAGTTCTTCTCGCTCAGTGTTCGTACGGTTTGATTCAGTTAAGCTCAGATGGTGATATACACAAAATCATGTCGAACATCACTTTTTCATTCATCTCAGTCTATTTATCGACCTCTGCTTTTGAGTTTGCATCACTCTTTGCCAGTTTAGATTTCGGTTTAGAGCTACATAAATATATCTACGAATCACTTTTAATCATTACCTGAATCTGCCATATCTCGTAATTGTCCTTATTCAAAGCGTTTATTTCATATGAGCTCATTTTCGAAAACAATAAACTTAGATGTCCAATTTAACGCAACGAAAAAATTAATATTTTATATTGGTACCTGTTAGATCTGCTGGGCCCATAACCTATTGGCTGAAACAGCAACAGTGTAATAAAACATGCGCAGTAAAATTTTCTAACAAACAGCACGTTTAATTAAAATCAAACAAGAATTAAAACGAAATAAACGAGAGAGTAAGCGTGCGCCCTCATACAGAAGTCAGTCAAGTCGGAAGCCTGTTAGATCTGCTGTTGAGCGGTAATAAAACATATGCAGTAAAATTTTTTAACAAACAAGCACATTTAATTAAAATGGAACTAGAATTTATTTATCTTGCAGAATAAAATTCTTTCTGTTGTTTTTAAATTCTAAAATAGTAAACAAATACTAGTCTCAAAAATAGTTGTACTCACATAAGAAAATGAAACATTTAAAGTGGTTAAAAAATGTTAAAATTGAAAATAAAAAGAAAGAACAACAATATTTCAAAGAGTCTCCTTTTACTTAAAATTTACTTGTTTTCCCATATTCCGTTACAAAAAAAAAAAAAAAAAAAAAAAAAAGCAATTTTGATATTATATATGTGCTAATGCTATATAAAGCAAATAAACTGTTTTTCTTTCTTTCTTTTCATTTTTAACTTTTCTCCCAATTCGGAAATGTAGTAGCTTATGAAACTTTCAAGGCTCTCTACCCGTGAGCGTCAAAGGTCGTCCAAACACCATATTAAGGAGAAAATAATATTTAATGAATAATTGGGATATTTTTCTCCATATGTTAAAATGAGATTTCGATAACCCTGACGATTATTGAGAATTTTTTTTTATTTTACTATTCTCAACTTTTTAGCACTAAAATATTTACATATCATATATTTTCAAAACATTCAGATTAAAAAAAAAAAAAAAGAAAGAAAGAGAAAAAAAAAAAAGAACGTATTATACTCGCCTTATTTTGAAATTATTTTTAAATTGGTCATTTCGTACTATTTGAAACTCTACCACCTAATTTATTTTGTATAATTGTTTAAAAAGAATTAAATTACTATATTTTAATAATTAAATATATTATTATTATTAATTTTGGCTTTAAAATAGTGAATTATTTCTTATACAATGCATAATTTCTGAATCGTAACTCAAAATTTAAGCTTAGGAAAAATGCTTATAAATATTTTTATATAAATTTTGTGTACGAGAGAAACAGTCGAACATCATAATGTTTTTAACATTAGAATAAACAATAATTATTAGTGAACTTCATGCTGAATTCAATGTGAAATAGATTAACATTTTGTATATCATGATTTAAACCAATTAATACAATTATTAGACAAGGGAAGTACCTCTTGCACACCTTTTCCCCTGCCTAAAACTAGAGACAGGATTTAGAAATTTATTTTATATTACTATTAAAAATTAATTAATTACATTAATAATTAATTAATATTATAAAAAATCACTGTCTTATACGCTTTTTTTGTTGGTGTGTGTGCTATCTCACACAGTCTACAAACATTTTGAATATTTCCGAAACGAGAAAAATTACAGTAAATAGTTTAATTTATTCACAAAATAATTGTTTGAATATCATTATTTAACATAACAAAAATATCACTTCTCTTAGTTTTTATAAATCACAGATATTTGAATTTTTATATGGAAAGAAATGTTCTTTGTCCTTTTTATGCTACAACTGCAACAGGTTCCCCCCCCCCCTCCTAAATTAATAAAATATCAGAGAAGCTGCAATTTTTTTTTTTTTTTTTTTTTTTTTTTTTTTTTAATGTTTATTTAAGTGGTCTACATTGAAATGCGTATAAATTAAAAACAAAGTTCTAAAACTTTCAGCCATTAGCTATTTTAATCTGGGCAAATGTCACGAACTCGCAACTTGAAATTGTTTGTAGAGGAAAAAAAATATCTCTATCAGTCTTTAAAATTTGCGGGATGGAAATTTTTCAAACCTATGCACGAGTTAAGAGATTCTAAAATATTTATTCCTTTTTTTCCTCCTAAGGGAAAAAAAAAAAAAAAAAAAAAAAAAAAAAAAACATATAGAGGTAACTGTAAAGTATTCGTAGATTTATGATGTGGTGGGTGAATTTCAGTATATCAAAATGTGTAAACAGTTTCTTAAAGTATTTATAAATAATTACATCTCGAAATATTTTAAAGAAAATGTAATTTCAATAAAAGTGAAAAAAAAAAAATTACAATTTAATGTATTAAAACATATGAGATGATGCCTAAAATAATATACAAAACATAGACGTTCGTTTCGAGCAATTTTAAGTTCCTAGTCAGTAGAAATATCAAAAGTAAAAAGCATTGAAGAGCTTAAAGGGACAAAATATCAAAGTACTCTGCCAGGCCTCATTCAGAAGAATAGGATGAAGCCTCGAATATCCTCCCCCCCTGAAAATTCTGGAATGGCAGTCAGAATAGTCAGAAACAATAATTTGAACACTCTCAAAATCAGACAAATGATCGGTCTCTATGGCATGTTGGACAATATTTGAGCGGATATCACGGTTTTTAAAGTTTCTTTTATGTTCCAAAACGCGACCTGTACGGGCAAAGTGTACCCTTTGTTTGTACGGGTATCATGCATAATATTCCATACAAATCATGGAATTCTGTTTACATAAGTGAAGCTAGCCGTTCCCTACTCACAATCCAGAACATATGTACCTAAATAACGATAAATTTTGAATTTTCGTTATTTTACTTGGAATTTATTTAAAAGTAGTTCAACAAAATTGACTAATACACTCATGTTTATGAAATTTGCAACACCACGTAAAAATTGTTAGAAATTAATGAAATTTATTCCACATGTTACTGATAGTGGTACAAATAAACGACCAATTGTACCAAAAAAAAAAAAAAAAAAAAAAAACAGTACTTTATGTGTCCACCACGTTGAGCGATGGGAGCCTGTACAAGATGTGGCATTGAATCATATAGATTCTGAATGTAATCTTGGGGAATGGCATTCCAGATGGCTTCGACTTGACGCCAAAGATCAATCTTACTGTGCGCACCACCAGTTGTACGAGCGAGTCGCCAACCAATGAAATCCGAGACATGCTCGATGGGAGACATATCCCGGAAATAAGCAGGTCATGGAAGAAGCGAAACCTGTTGTGCACTGAAGAAGGCTTGTGCAGTCTGATAAACATGTGCACGGGCATTATCCTGCTGAAATACAGCACTCGGAATGCGTCGAGGAAAGGACTTCTGGCTCCAAAATTTCCCATATGTAGCGAACACTGTTGAGGTTGCCGGCAATGTGCACTACATAGGATCGACCAATAGCTCCTCACCAATAGATCCAACAGCTCCTCACACGAGGATGATAGACGTTTGTGGAGTATGACGCTGGATAACACACTGTGGGAGCAATTCCCCCCTGTAACGTCTGACGCGCACTCTTCCATCATTGTACCCCACATTGTAGCGAGATTCATCGGAGAAAACAATTTGTGGCACTGGACACGCCACGTGCTTTGTTGCTGAGCCCATTGAAGTCGGAGGCGTCTGTGATTCAGCAAGAGGGGGATCCTGCGTAGAAGAACCCTTGCATGCAGTTCATGCTGAAGAAAACGGCGACGAACCGTTGAGCTATACAACAAAATACCTGTAGCCGTGGTTTAACGTTGTGCTAACACACGGAAAGGATGCTGTATGGTCCGTCACAGCCATGCGGAGGAGGTGTCTGTCGTCTCGTGCCGTTGTTCTATTGCGTGCCCCACTGCCAGGTTTTCGGATTCTTTCATTCTCCTCAGTTCATTTTTTCCAAGCACGCATCACTGTTATGACATTACGCTACGTGCGGGCTGCGATTTCGTGATACGAAAATCCACCCTCTCGCATACCAACGATGTGGCCTCGTAAGAACTCCGTTAGTTGTTGCTATGGCACCCTCCGCTTTTGTCGAGACATATTGACCACCAATGAACCGTTTACCGCAGACAGATGACGATAAATATATTTCAACGGGCCTTTACAGTTTTTTATATACCTGAAACAAGCGAATGATAAGGAGTCGGCTCTTGTTCCACGCATGCGCAATCGCTTGGTAATTCTATGCACAGTTAAAAATTATTAAGTAAAAATGCAAGTATTTCACGAAATGTTTTAAATATTCTGAATGCCGTAAGTATTGTCTATATAGTACGCCCGGTCTCTCAAAAATAGCAGTGTATTAAATATCTTGCATGTAATAAACAAAAGACGGCTAGTTTTATATCGTCATGGATATTCATGCTAATCACACTTAACTGAATACAGATAATCAAAAGAAGTCTCTTAATCCCATGTTACAGCTACAACGGTTTGCGAGAATTACTCTTGACTATACTGACCAAACGTCCCCATTTTCCGGGGTAATTGGAAGATTGCGGGTTCGGTATTCGAGCCGGCCAAAGACCGTCGTGTACACTAATGGTGGCTGGTGCACGTAAAATCTGTCGTGGCCGCAATGTCCTCCATGTTCCCATCAAAAATTATACCTCTGGGGGGTCACCGAAGCGGGAGAGCCATCCCTTCCGTGGAGGATCAAAATTATGACGGCATGTCTCCGGACCACCACTAGGGGTGTGTTCCAGACCGTCGCCAATTGCCCATCTGCGCAACACTAGTGTGACGTAAAACCCAACCATCCAACCATCCCATTTTCTGGGGACAAATGGGAACTTCTTTTTTTTTTAAAAGGTATTTTTCTAAGTTCTAAAAAAATGTAGAAAGTAAATTATCAATTAGTAATACTTTTAGTCCTTATTTATTAGGAATGATAAAATGCATCCATAATTGGATAATTGAAGCAATTTTTAACGCTTATCTCTTATAAAGGTACATTGATGTGGTCAGCCTACTCTTGGCATTACTTTTGATGGAGTACTTTTTTGTAGATATTTAATTTTTTAAATCGAAAGTGTCCAGTAGGGTGTCCTTCAAATGAGGGGGAAATTTTGTTTATCTTTTTATTTCTTTTTGAAATCCAGTACGTATACCCTCTCTCTCTCTCTCTCTATATATATATATATATATATTGTATTTGGTCCTAAACACTTTTTAGCAAAATATCAGCTCTCTGGGATAATGTTAACACGTTACGAATTGACGGGAAAATCCTATTATAAAACAAAATTTCGCTCTCTTTTAAGGGACACCCTAGTGTCCAGTCATTTTGGCCGGGTAGTTTATGATCAGTACTAAAGGTTGTTTTACAGAGCCTCACAAATATGATGAGACACATTATGAGATATAATTTGCTTGAAGTGCATTTTCAGTTAATTATAAAGATTTTATTTAACCATGTTAAATTTTTGGTACAGCGTATAGTGCATATTTAATTTTTATAAAATATACAGAGATGGAATACATATATATATCTTCTGCTTTCTCTTCAAAAGCAAAACAGTAAAGTTAGTTTTTTTAAGATATCGACCTCATTAATTAAAAGCAAAATATATTTTCAGATGTCAACACCAAGTTAAACTGCATTGAAATTTAAATGATGTAACGGATAAGAATGTTTGGAAAGTGTTTTATAATCTGTTTGATCCGCATGATTTTTATTTGTTGCTTCTTCGTTTATAAAATTCCAATAATTTTACTTATGGCGCTATTACACACGAGCACTTTTTGCACAACATTTCAGCCGATTGGAGCCAGTTTTCTCAGCTCAAATAGCCTCAACGCCCAAAGTAATAAAAGTTGCCGTATGAATAGTTTCTTCTGGCTTCTCATGAAAAAAATTTTTTACGAGCAAATTTCCCCTACGATTAACCAATTAGAAGAAAGCTCTTTATACTCGCCGAGAAAAGAACGATAAACAGGTGTGCCTTGGCATGTGCCGAACACTATGGAAAACAATTTGTCGGATGATGTTTGATTCAACATTTGCAGCCTTCTTTTGAATTTCAGCCTTCAGAATTTGCGCAACTTATATTTGGGCAATTCTTCCACAGAAAATTGGCTCAAATGAAAATTGCGCGAAAAACTCTCGTGTTCAATATCGTCATTATTAATAAGTTCACTTAAAACAATGTAATATGATTATGAAATTAAGCTCAGTATAAAAGATTAATTTACATGTCTAAAACAATGTTAAACAAATAAATATGCAAGAGGAACCAGAAAATATACGGCATATGGAAAACTAGGTATATTTGTGCATGCCTTATGCTATTTATTTGATGGATCGGCATGAAAATTGCCTCTGACACCATTTCAGCATATTATTATATAAAATAACCTACTAAATCCGAATATGACGCCCATTTTGCCCTATCACTCACCGTTTTTTAGGAATGTCCCCCTATTTTTATCATTTTTCGGTGATTTTATGGCTATGAATTTGATTTTTAGGAGGGGAGAGGATTATTTTAACCGTTAAATATCTTCTGAGGGGCTACAGAGTTGGAAAATTCTGAAACATGGACATTTGTGACAAGGGAAAAACTTTGGGGGGGGGGGGCATTTGCCACTGGAATTATGCATTACATATCTAATATTTTTTAAATCTGTTATTAATGCTATTTTTTAATCTTTATATATATATTTTTTTGTTTTTAGTTGTTAAGGGGTTATTCTGGTTTAGAAATTGAAAAAAATCGATTTTTTTTTTTTTTTTTTTACATATTTTCATATTATAACCCTTTAAAAATATGTTCCTAAAAGGATTTTTCAAAATTCGAATTATTTTCGGAGTTACAGCTCATTTTGTGACGGTACGCGCTGAAGGTACTCTCGATGAATTTCAACATGAAAACCCTCCGTTAACTGAAGCTGTTCAAAAAGTTATAAAACCAATCTACGAGGACTTATCTTCAGAAAGCTTGCTGGAAAGGTGTTTGGGCTCTGAAACTCAAAATAACAACGAATCTTTAAATTCGCTCATCTGGACTTTCGCACCCAAGCACATCCATGCTGGTACCCATACAATAGAAATTGCTAATTTCATTGCGGTATGTATATTTAATGAAGGGTTTTTACTAGTTTTAAAGATTGTGTCAAAAATGGGAATAATAATTGGGCCAGAATCCCACGCGTTCGTTAATAGACGCAATCAAGTCCGAATTAACAGGTCCGAGGTACGAGCTTCTGAGGCTTCCAAGGAAGGTAGAACTGCTAGATCATCTGAAAGGTCGTCTTTAAACATGACATTTGAAGTGAAGGAAGGTACTTTGTATGGAGCAAGAATCGCTGATTAAAAAAAAGGTAAGTATAACGAGCCGTTAAGCGACTCCGGTTGCACGCGACTTGTCCTCAAACTTTAAACGCGTTTTTCTCGGAACTACATTTTCAGAAACGGTGTGCATGATATCTCAAGTTCTACTCAACCGATTCACTTGAAATTTAATACAGATCTTCTTTATACATTATAGTATCGCACTACCAAGAGTTTTTTTTAAAAATTTTCTTTTTTATATTTTTAAAAAATTCCGAACGGCCAAAAACCAGGGAAAAAACGAAACGTATTTTTCAAAACGCCGCCATTTTGTGAGAAATTTTTTTTTGTCCTAATCCTCTCGTAGTGCGATAACTATATCCTTCCTCTTCAAGGATTATTAATGGTTTTCCATTTTAGGTCACTGGAAGGACTAGTATCCTGCACACCAGGATACGCCATTTTTTCAACAGTCCCCACTTTGTCGGCCTGCAGTTTTTTGAAATTTGATTTTTTTTTAATATTATGCATGTTTTGTATTCTTTAAATATCATTAAAAAACTTATAAAAAAAATGGATAGTACAAATATTTATTGTTTTTTTTTATCGCCTCCAGAAAAACACCTAAAATTTGAGCTTCTAAACCAGAATACCCCCTTAAATTAATTATTTTTCATTCTTCAAATCAAAAATTATCGAACAGGGAAAGAAATTGAAAGAGGGGGTGGTGTTTCTAGAAAACTGTGGGTGACTGGGCAAAACGGGAGTGAATCGGATTCAGGGGGTCATTTTACATAAGAATTAACAAGAATTGTATCAGACTTTTTTTTTTTTTTTTTTTTGCAGAGCAATGTTATTTGATGTTTAATGCATTTGATGATATACTACATATATATATATATATATATATATATATTATAAGGGTTTTATCCAAAATTCGTACGTATATTATAAATAAATTCGGATAACCCCAACTATCCTTAAAAAAAAAATAAAAAATAAAAAATAAAAAAATATTTCACCGATGATAACTTTTTGAATGTTCACGATATTTGCTTAGGTTTTTCATACAAGTAGCTCAATATTTTAATTGAGGCAGATGAAAATGCATTATCGCTTGCGCATGCGCTTTAAATTTCTTTAATAAAAAAACCCAGGAATTTTAGGAATTATATAATACAAGCAGACCCGGCCACGCGTTGCTGTGACTAAGTTATACGTTGAATTATACGGCTGTAAACTATTTAGTACAGTTAAATTATTATTTACGAACAAAGACGAAAACGTTGTAGCCGATGTAAAAACCCACAGGGTTGAGATTTGAAACTTAGGTCAAAATTTGGAAGCGATTGATAAAAATTTTCGTAGTGTTGATATTAAGCACAAATTAATTTTATTGTAGGGTCCTATAAATTTTAATGGAGAAGTGATATATATTATTTCTAATGCTACTTTGGATAAAATTGCTAAAATGACTAATATATAAATTAAATTCTATTAAAATTCTATTAAAATAAAAGTATAAAAGAAACAGACGATTTTAAAATCAATTTTTATGGAGGAGTGAAATATAATATATGCTATAATGGATAATTTTACTATTAAATGACCTCATCATTTTAAATATTTTAAAGAGGGCAACAGCTGTAGTTATAAAAGGGAAAACAATAAGGCTAAACCAGAAAAATAAGTAAATTTGATAAATATTTTAAAACTTTAAAATTGGAAATCTTATGAAATATTGGACATTTAAAGTAAATACATGTATCATTTTAAATACAAAAAGATTTTGGAAAAGTTTAGTGTATTTTAACGAAGTGATGAGAAGTTTTTGAGTATGTTAAAATTTTAATAGTAAATTCAAGTCAATAAAGATGGGAAACATTGAGGATTAAGATAAGAATAATTATAAGATTTAAAAAAAAAAAAAAAAAAAAAAAAAAAAACTTTTTATATACCATGCTTTTAAATTTTAATATACTAATAATATACAAATTAAAAGGAAAATGATAAATATTCTATCATATTTAAATCAAAGTGGAGTGTACAGGTTGATATTTTTATTTATTACCAACTATGTGAAAAATACCAGAGCCGGGAATCGAACCCGGGCTCTCCGCTTAACGCACGGATGCTCTACCACTGAGCTACCCTGGCCGATAACCAGCTAGGTATTTCTCACATAAAATACGTTGGCAAAGTCACCGAGTCTGCAAACGCAGATATATCAGGTCTCTCAGTAAAGATTTTACATATGTAGTTTTGGGGCAAACTGAACCAATTGATGCTAAGATGTAGCCATAAGGAAAATCTCAGGAAGTGAGTAATGGAGATGTCCTCTTTCAGGCAATATTCATAAAGCCAGCATTTTTTTTTTTTTTTTTTCCTCTCCCGCAATCAATTATTTCATATATCAAGTTTAGTGCATTTATGCGCTATAGAAGCTCAGATATTCCCTTCCCAAGGTAAAATTGCAATATTACAGCATCACTTGACTGTGAATGTACAACAAATTAATTAAACATTCTTTTTTATAATGGCCATTTTTTTTATAAAGTTTGGTGTATTTATACGCGACAGAAACTAAGAAATTGTTTTCCGTGAATGGAGAATATTGCAGCATAGCACCCCACCTGTCAGCTGATATGCACCCAAAGTGAATCGACATATTTTTTCATGGCCTTTTATATCTTATATTTTGTGCAGTAATACACCATAAAATCTGACATATAGCTTTCCCATAAATGGGCACACAGCACATATAAACACACATGTAAGTAGCCTAGTAACGCCACCTGTGGAATAATATGTACCAAAAGTTAATAGATAGCAATTTATGTCAAAGTTCAACGAAATATAAGTTTCAACAAAGGAATAATAAACGTCTTGAACGACAAATTAAAAAATAAACTAATAATTACTAATACTACTATTAATAGTAATATTTCATTTCGTGTTTAAGACGTTTATTATTCCTGTGTTTATCTAGCGCTAAGTTCTTTGTCAATGTTAAATATAAAGTTTTAGAAAATTCTGTGCAGGTTAAAATGATTAAGAATTAATAACTTTTCACAAAACACTGGCGCGAAGGATCAGCGATTTGAAAGAGAGATGTCACGTTCGAACCCACACGTGCATCGGCTTAGCCATTGGCAATGTTCAGTGGTTTTCTAAGAAACTCGTCTAAATACGGACTAGAAACACTCCAGGGAAAAAAAAATCCTTGGAGGGTGTTTTTTCATGTATTGATGCTGCAGGTACACAAAAAGGATTGCAATTCTTTAATTGCTACCAGTTTGGGGAATAAAATACTACCATTGTTTCAAAAGATTTATAAACTGTTTTGTTGAATATTCTTAAAAATATTGTTTCTTCATCAATTCAGCTAATTAAAAAACAATAAAATAATTTAACTCTTTTTTTTTCCTTTTTATTATAAATAAAAATTATTTGTGTGTGTGGGGGGGGGGGAATTAATACACAATTGGTGTTGACACATGGAAGTAAACCGACGGCATCTTTTAGAATATTAAATAAATTTTATTCATTACTTAAAAAAAAAAATCTCGTTTTTCTATTATAGTAAAATCCATATTTCCATCGCATACCAAACTTTAATAATAATAATAATAAACGCATTTTACAATATGCAAGCTGAATGATTTATACATGATTATTTGAATTTTGCAATCGCACAGTCGCTTAGAAATAGTTAATTCTGTTCATATTCTGAGAAGTAAAAAAAAAAAAAAAAAAGAGGAAGAAAGAAAATACTCCAAATCTTCAAAATATAACCAACAGTACGAAATACGCCGATAAGGAACTTCTTTTGCAAACGTCTCGAGAAACTATAGTTCTTTCAGGTTTCAATTAGTAATAAGAGAGGGGGGGGGGGCTGTCAAACTGTCGCAAACTAGACTGTATGCTCATTTCTCCTTCATTGAAGTGAAGTGATGATTAGGAATGACTTTTTTTCTCACTACACAGCAACCTTAATGCGATGACTTTGTAGGGGCCAAAAAGTTTTTTCTTCAACTTCAATCCAGACCGATACTGTGTCCTCTGTATAGCCACGAAGTCATTTATGTGAGAAATACCTAGCTGGTTATCGGCCAGGGTAGCTCAGTGGTAGAGCATCCGTGCGTTAAGCGGAGGGCCCGGGTTCGATTCCCGGCTCTGGTATTTTTCACATAGTTGGTAATAAATAAAAATATCAACCTGTACACTCCACTTTTGATTTAAATAAATATTCACGGTTGATGAATTCATGAATAAAAAAAATTTCTAAATATTCTATCATAGTTTGAAGTCAAATTTGTTTTCAAATGTCTAAATAAAATATCTGATGTAAGATACTAATATTTTGCAGCGGAATAGATTTCATTTCTGTCATCCTTGGCGAAAAAAAAAGAATATCGCCAAATTATCTGGCGAAAATATTTAATTCCTTTCAAAAATCATGGTTATTTTAACAACTTATATTAAAAGAGTAATGAATAATATGAAACAATATTTCGTACAATACATATTACATGTCATACATACGTACAATGAATAATACATATTACATTTCGTACAATGCATACATCTGGCATGTATATTTTCGTGTTACGCTTTTGATCGCCAAATAATAATAATAATAATAAAAAAAGCCAAGGGCGACAGAGTTTAAAAATTTAAAATTAAAATTTTGTCAATTTGACAGCAAAATAATTCAATCTAACACCCGCGATAACTAATACATATCTATACCCAAATATAAGGATTAAAATCGGGAAATAAATTTCCTCGATTTTTAATAATTTCTTACAAAAAATCCAGTGGGCAATTAACATAGGAAATCTTTTTCTTGGCTGCACAGACGGTCAGTGAGTCACACTTCGCTTGCGTATAGAACTCATAGATATAGTATAGCATATATAGAATAGAGTGATCATTGGGGAGAAAAAAGTTATTCCTTTTCATTTGGGAAAAGACGACGTTTTTACCAAAATATGGCCGTCTTTCCCCGAGTGAATACACACGGGAATACATACTAATATTTTAGCAAATAAAATTTGTGAATAATTTATTTGCTAAAGGGGAATGGAAGACTCCAGATACAGTTTCAAATTCATATTTCTTTCTTTCTTTTCTTTTTCTTTTTTTTTTTTTTTTTTTTTTTTTTTTCAATACCACTTAATGGCTGTTTCCAAAGCTTTTATTTTTTATCTTTTTTCGGCATCAAAAATCTTTCTACGATAACATGGGGATGAGAGATCTATATATATTACTATATCTATGATAGAACTACATTAGCACTTTATCAATGTGTATAAAATCTTTAAATTGATTATGACGTCAATTTTCGTGAGATGCATAATTTAACTTTTTATAATTTTTTAACGTTCACGTTTGATTAAATGTATTTATTTTTATGTCGAAAGAAAATGAACTCGTATTTTTTTTTTTTTTTTTTTTTTGGCAACAATTAAATTAATGGAACTCACAGATATTTTGGAGCAACTTTAATAAAGGTCTATAATTAACAAATAATTGCAATAAAACAATATTGTGACAATAAATTGAGATAAAAACTATCCTATCTCTCAAGTTGGATCAAACTGCACACAGTGTGCAAAATTTCATCAAAATCAGTTCCTTAGTTTAGGAGTTTACCCCGGACAAACATCGTGACACGTAATTTATATATATATACAGATTAAATTATAAAGTTTTGATCAATGAAGCACAAATAAGTAAAAAACAGGATTAATTTCACTGTATTATCTTCATTATAATATGAATTCAATTTACACTTCAGTCTAAGTAACACGTGGCCGGCTATGCTAACACCAAAAATTTAAAAAGTGGAAATAATTGAATTATACGAAATTTATTAATAGGTTAAAAAGTTGAAGATTCTTTGTGTAGATGGCAGCACCAAATATATTTCAGCTTTCATTTTCATATGAAACAGAGTAATTGCTCCACGCTCTACTTTCCCCGTTTCATTTTTGAAAGGAAATATGAAAGTTGAAAGTAATCTGTTACAAATAAAGACTGTAAATATTTTGAGGAGAATTTTATAGCGTCAACAACACGTGGTAATTATGCTGTTAAAATGTAGCTTATATGACACGTTCGTAGATTTACCATAGCAGCGCCATCTATTGATTACTTACTCAACCCAGTCGAAAGGTATCGACATCTGTTAGAATCATTTGGAGTTAACAGATAATTGTGACTGTCAAATAATAACAGACAAATAATTAGCAATAAATTAAAATTGCGACTATAATTTGAGATTTAAACTATCCTATCTCTCAAGTTGGATCGAACTGCACATGGTGTGCGAATTTTATTATAATCGGTTAAGTGGTTTAGGAGTCCATTGAGGACAAACATTGTGACACGAGATTTATATATATTAAGATTTTGATATCAGTATGTTGTGTCTATGAAGTATGTCAAGTTGTCTAAAAATAGCATTCCATTGGGTTTAATGTGCACCACGTTACAAAAAAAAAAAAAAAAAAAAAAAACTTTATATATATACATTAAACAATTTTTTTAAAGAAACCTTATATCTCCATGAATGTATATAATATTCAGATACAAACTAATACAGAGAAAAAAAGGCCTTAGGGTAAGTTCACCAGTGGTTGACACTTTTAGAGCAATCTCCGATGTTTTTAATGTTCTAGTCATCAGAAAATATTTTTAGAAATCTTAAGTTAGTACATATGGTATAAAAGACATTCAGAACCACATATATGTTAAAATATATACATTTGATAACAATTATTTTTTTTATGAATTTTTATTTGACACCCACTCAGTGGTCTAGTAATTGACACTGGCAGTTATTCCTTTTACCACTTATTAGCACCCTATGCTCCAGTGTTTGACATAAAATGTTAAAATCTTTATATGTAAAATATATGATTTTTATTATTTTTCTTATTTATTAATTTTTTCGGGATAGATGTCAATTACTTGAGCATGCCAATCACTGGAGCACCTACTCTATACTCACATGCTTCTGCTACAACGTATTTAAAGTTTTGCTTTTTACAGGATAATCCCAAATATACTCTATAACAAAAAAAGTGTCGCACCAAGAAGGAGTAATGCAAACTGGACACAAATTGACATACATACAGGTTTTGATGGAATCAAGCACCAATTCATCATTATCGTCGGCTCTACGTGCAACTGGTACTTCAGTGACTTCAAATACCCTTAATAGGCGGCTCAGTGGGGTTGAGCTCAGTCCCCGGATCTCTCTTCCACTGAGGACGTTTGGAGCACCATAAAAATGTTCCTACAACCAGTTCGGGATTTTACCAATCTAACGCAAAAATTGGACAGAATTTGGCACGATATTTCACAAGAGCACATCTGCCTACTTTATCAATTAATACCAAGCCGAATAACTGCGTACATAACGGCCAGAAGTGGACCAATGAGTTATTGACTTGTTTACTTTGTGAGGCCCTTTCTCTTGATTAAATCATTCAAATTCTCTGAAACTGTAATCAATTGTTTTTCTCCACATGTACATCACATCTACCAATTTTTGTCCCATTCGGACCACCGATTCCCCTCCATCTACGAATTTTTGTCCCCACTTCTTCTTGGTGCGTCGCTTTTTCTTTTTCTTTTCTTTTCTTTTCTTTTCTTTTCTTTTCTTTTTTTTTTTTTTTTTTTTTTTTTTTTGTTATAGAGAGTATTTTATTTTATCGTCAATTTGTTACTGGTCCGATTTTTGTTTTTGAAACAAAACTTTAGTTGAAATATAGGAGTTATAACATGTTTTTACACGCTGTAAGTTTCATAACACAATCCTTCACATATTTTTCTAGATATTTCACTAAACGTCAAAATCAAAATGTCCTGTCATGTTCGACAAGTTAGTGTATAACAATTGTAGTAATTATATCATGGAAACATTTTAAGCAATCTTTTATCTATATTGCCCCCTCCCCCCGATTAGGATAAATTGTGCACAAAAAATAGAGTGGTACAGTCCAAAAAATTTTGACGCACGGGAAAAACAGCCCGGTTCTTTTATAGCATTATTGCACGCAGAAAACGAGATTGTGTTGTTGAGGCTACATATTTTTTAAATCCAGAATTGATATCGTCTCGTTCCCAACTACATTGTATTTTTATGATATCTATAAATTGAAATAATTATTTCCATATATATTTAAAGAAACACCGTCATATATTTTAAAAAAGCTTTTATCTATTTTGTTTTTCATAAATAAATGAGACATTGTTAAGTTTTAAAGTAGCATTTTGAAATTTATTAAAGTGACATAAATTGCATGAAATTATCTCGCAGTTAGTCTATATGATTTTAAATGATCTATTTCCCTTCGTTCATCTTATGTACGACATAAACATCAACCATCTAAACGCTTCTGTATCTTTTGAAAGTTTTCAAAATTGAAATCTCTTTCACAGGGCATAAGAGGCAAAAAGTGCTTCAAAAGCTAATGATAGAGTTTTAATGGTACATTCTGAGCAAGTAATTGCGAGCAGTTTCTTTGCCGACGGGAAATATCCCTCAAGAGTTTGTTTTGGATAGTGGACACATTGATTTGACTGACAAGTATCGGGAGCCAAGTATTAGTTGTCAGATCTTCGAATAGAAGATAAGTTAATCACTTCGCTATCTGACAGCCGTCGCATATCAGTTAATGCGAATTGCTGCTTCAATATTCGCTATTATCCATCACATGTACTTTGCACACTTATCGCGCTCGGGCCAATCAGGAGGGTAAAAGAGAGAGAATATTGAAAAGAATCCCCAGATGAGACACGAAGGATGGTGTGCTGTCATGGCGACGAGATGTGGTGTTTCAGCGCATGCGTCTAATAGAGATAGCAGCTGATGAATATTTGATGGGCCACCGCTACAAGGCGAACAGCCCTCATGGCTCACGTTTAATCTCGACTTAAACAATTAAGGCGCGTGTTTTTCCACCCCCATCTTCTGCTCTACTCCAATCTACTCCCCCACACCCTCAAGGACTAGAGTTGGGATAATTACTCTTGTTCGCTGGCCTCTCTATTCATAGCAATCAGGATTCAGAACCCCCCCCCCCCCTTTCTAGTTTCATACATCCACCCTCCTGCTTTAGATGTCGATTCTTTCCTCCGCCACTGTTTTGGTTGTCAGTCGGAAGGCGAGCGCCATCCTCCCCTCCACTCTCTTTTTGAAGGAACAGAATTAAAACGATGCTGCAAACTCTTGCGTGTTTGCATGAAAAGAAAGGATGGTCTTAAAGAACATCATTTGATATTTGAGACCTAAAGAAACCGCAGGTCTTTCTAACTCATCGGTACAAATTATAATGAATGCACGTATAATAAGACATACATAAGAATTCTTTAAAATTATTACTGCCACCTCAAAAAAGAAAATTTAAACCATACTTACATTACGTTTACAAGTTTCATGCATTGAAAGTATTTACCATATCATAGACATGAAAATGAAAGCTAAATAAATCTATATATATAAAATCGTTGTCCTGAGCGAGAATGTATACACGCCATGCGCGCGTGTATACATTGTCGAAGGCAGTAGGGCCGGACCGATTATTCCACCGATGAGAGAAGAATTTTTTTTGTATTTTATATTTATGTTTTTCCCTTACGATAATACAGTGATTTATTAAGAGTGTCGAACATAAATGAAAGCGCGCGGCGCACAATGGCCTTCGCTGCCGAAGGCAGTGGGGACCCGGTGCGACATTTTTTTCCGATAAGAATTTTTTCTCACATAATACAAATTAAAGCAATTTTGAGAATTCATTAATTATAGTGATTCATTTAAAAGTAGTGACCAGCAAAGCGGGCGTAGCTTGCTAGTAATATATAAATTTTAAAGGAATTTATCACAAAGCTTTTTTAAAATGGCAGCAATGCTTCTATATTACTTAAATTTTTATAGATAACATAAGAAAGAAATGAAAGCAATTTATAAAAAATACAATACAATTTAAAATTATTTACAGAGGTCGAAGTACGATTTCAAATATTTGCGTAAATAATTTTACAGAAATATTTTCTCTTATAACCAGGGCATATATGTATTATCCCTCTACTTCGACAGTTTCTGAAAATTACTATCTACAAAGGAAGACCAATATACCTAGTAGTTTTATTTTTTTTCCTGTTTGGAAAAATTGTGAAATAAAAGATAATTTTGATAGTTCATTTCAAAAATTAATTTAAAAAATATCGTTTGAATGAATCATTTTTATTCCCCAAAATGTTTCAAGGAAGAGAGAGTATAAATATTGCTTTTAAACACTTTCCAACAAGGTTGAAAAGTGTTAACGAGTTCAGTTTCTCTGTCTGTCTTTACGTGCTTTTAACTCCCGTAAATATTCATGGAATTTCTTGAAACTGATATATGTTATTCAAGTTCACAATTGGATGTTCCCTATTCAAAATGGAGTGAACACCTCTGCTGCTTTGAGTACCAGGGACACCCGAAAGTATTCCAAAGCTTTGTGATCTGTGAGAAGTATTTCTATAAGCCTATATTTAATACCTTTACTTTACACAAATGTTAATGAAATTGAAGTACATTATTCAAGTTTATTATCGGATGTTTTCTATAGAAAATGGAGTAAATACCATCACTGGTTTGTATATAGGGACACCCGAAAGTATTCCAAAGAATTGCGTTCTATGAGAGGTATTTCTATAAAACAATTTTTAATAACTTTATTTCGCACTAATCCTAAAGAAATTTAAATAGGTTATTCATATGCATAAAAGAATGTTTTCTATAGACTATATAATGATTAGCATTAAGAATTAAAAAGCCTCACAAAAATGTTCAGTTACATGAAGGGCTATTATTGAAAATTTGCTGGAATTGCATTTTTGTTTACATTAAGCGTTTTTAACACATTCTAAATATTTTTAAGTGTGAATATGATTTGGATTTGTGTTTCTGTCTGTCCGACTATCCATGTGTCTATCTGCCCGTCTACCCGATTTCAGCGTCAGTAAATATTTTCAAAATATTAAAAAAAAAAAAAAAAAAAAAAAATGTGTTATTCAAATTCACTGTGGAATGTTCCCTATTTGAAATGACATTGATAGGTCCTGTACAACTGACTTGTATACAGGGACACCCAAAAGGATGCCAATGAATTGCGTATTAGGACAGACATTTTTAGAAATCACATTTAAATATCTTTGTACTGCAAAAATCATAAAGAAAGCGACATTTATTATTAATATGCAAAAATGACGTTTTGTATAAAATATGATGTGGTTAATCTTCGGATTTAAAGTCAGATACATAAAGGGCTGCATTTTCTTTTGCATTACGCATTTTTAACACTTTCCAAGAATGTTTAAGAATGATTATGAATTCAATTAGTCTATCTGTATGCCTTTCAGTACTTCTGTCTCTCGGTTGTGTGATAATGATAAAGTAGGCAAAGAATGTTGAAAGTTATGCGATACAACAAGTACGTACTGTTGGAAAGTGTTAAGAACCAATGCGTACCGCATGATTTTTCATTCTTGTTTTCTATTATATGACTTTAAACACCCTTATACAGGACTGTTACAATCCATATTTTCCAGAACCATTAAATTAAAATATTGTTACGTAGTATGTTTCTACAAATAATAAAGGGGAAAATTACTGAATGAAAATAGTGATTCTGGAAAATACGGAACTTAGCAACCTTGTTAGGCATCTACTTATCTTCATTCACGCGTTATCGAATCAGCGAATTTAGATTTTACCAAATATTATGCCCAATATGTAGCAAATGGTGTTTCTGAAACCTAAAGTTTTTTCTTTGTCATAAAGTTCTTTTGACAATTGTAGTATAAAATTCATTAAATTCTAGTTTAAAAAATTTCAACACATTTAATTAGGTATGTTTTAAGACAAAAAAGAAAAAGGAACAACACAATATAGAAAATGAATCTTTGTCTGATGATAGAAATGGCTGCTTCAGATTTCCTGTATTTGGTTTAAACGAATGTTCACCTACGTAAATAGTGAATAAAAACAAAGATAAATTTTCGAAAAAAAAAATAATAATGATGCATGTATTCTTTAACCACATTTCTTGTGGCCATGGGAACCTTTGCGCAAGTGTGGACTGAAAGAGTCCAGTGTTAAAATAGGGGTGATAACCCTTGTCGAGAGAAAATAAGCGATAAGAAACCGCCAAAGGTCTGAATGTTTACCAAATCCCAATCTGTCGGTCCACTTGATACCCCTCCAAGCCTTTGAACTCGTCCTCACTGCTAGTCAACATCGTCGGTATCCGAGAGAGGGATAATAGCATCTGCGAGGTAGCGAAAAAAATTTGGATTTTCGAGTACGACCACTTCACGAGTGCACGGTAAATATGGAGAATCCAGTAAAACATCAAATCTCCGACATCGCTAGAGCCGGAAAAATATCGTCAAAGAAGGAGACTAATGGCGATTGACGAGAATCATTAAGTATGGCTGGCGTGCAAGTTGCTACAAATTTGAATGGTGTGGCAGCGTGTGATCTATTCAATGGACCATCATTGATATGGAGCCTAAAGCCCAATAGTATATTGTTATTAAGTACATGGCACAAAGCTTTCCATCTCGCCAACACCGCTCTGACGAGTCTCGTTTCCAACTGTGTTGGTCGGATGGAGAAAAACTCATGAATCTATGGACTGCACATGTCAATAAGGGACTGTTCAATCATTCCTCAAATTGCTACACATTTTAATGCTAGGGTATCAACAAGTACCAGCGGGCGAACTATACATTGAACCATCATTGATAATAGCTAATAAATGAGTTAAATAAATCCTTGTCGAATCATGTTTTTAGTCAGGCTAAGAACATGATTCGACAAGGATTTATTTAACGAAACAGTATTAAATGTACTTTTTTTATATAGGAATTATTGCTAGAGGTCGAATAATTTTGCTGCTGACTGTACTGTCCGATCATCTACACCCGTTCATGTCCACTGTGCATTCGGATGGACTTGGACAATTCCAGCAGGACAATGCGACACTCCACACGTTCAAAGTTGTTACCGAGTGACTCCAGGAACACTCCTTTAACTTTAAACACGTTCACTGGTTACCTAATTCTCCAGGCATGAACATTATTAAGCATATCTGGAATATTTTGCAATGGGCTGTTCAGAAGAGATCCCCCCTCGCACTTGCATGGATTTGTGGATTGCTCCGCAGGATTCCTAGTATGAATTACCTCCACTAAACCTTTAGACATTACTCCAGTTAATACTACGTCATGTTGTGGCACTTCTGCTTGCTCGAAGGTCCCCATAGAGTATTTTCAGTCACGTGACCAAACCCTTGGCATCGGCCTTAGTAACGCTATCAAAGGGCAAACATTAGTCTTTTAATACGGCGAAATATATCGAAACTCTTAATAAACTAATTGATAATGTAGATCCATATTCATTAGTAACTGTTAACAGCGATCAACTGTTTCCTCCAGTCAATTTGTGATTTGTTGGAAAATATTTTGTCTATACGACATCTGCTTACACTAGTAGTGATTTCAATGCATATAAAAGTTTACAAGCGTACAACCAATTCCAGTGCGGTTGATTGAAAGAAGTTTTTGGTATAGAGATAAAAGAAAAGTATCTACACGTACTATTGTATGCCCCACAGTTACGATTTGAGCAGACGACACTTGAGGCTTTGACGTCATCTGAAAAAGCTCTATACTCGATATTAGTCAAACGTACCAGTTTTTTGGCTCTTCAGTGTGTGGTTCAAGGAGTTTTCTTATGAAGTTCGCAAATCGGGAGTTGCGAGGAAATCGAGTTGGGTTAGAAATCTTTACTCTGATTATAAAAGTACTCTATGAAGGATTGTCAATAGTTACGAGTTTAAAGGGAAAAGCTTGGACTTTGCGGAATTTAGCAATTAATTAGTTTTGAATACGTTTGTTGGAAACAAGGTTGTGTATAAATCGAAATTGATTCTAGAGTGTATAAATGACATGATAAATTCGTACTAGGGGTTCTGTCAGTTCCGTCGGTTCATTTCAGATCGAGAGATCTTAATTCAATGCAGTTTAGTTTACCTCAAGTGTAGTATTGAGGAGTACAGTTGCGTTCAAAGCCAGTTATGTCGCCAGAAGTTTATGGCTAATATGAAGTCATTTATTGTTTTATATTTAAGTGAATATAGGGGATATTACGCCTCTAGAGAGTAAGTTTTATTAGGCATCTACAGAGTAGTCTCTTTTCTTCCCGTATTTAAAAGCTTTAATTAAAGTCTGCACTTCATTTCTTGAACACACAGCAGTAATGGAGAGATCTGATGAGGTCGTACGAGATGTTTTGTCACATGTGTATATACATATACAGTGGTTAATGAAATTATTAGAATTTTTTTTCTCATTTTAGCATTTTTTTTTTTTTAACTTGTGGATTAAATGGCATTGAATTTCAAATATACAAAGAACATTTATAAACGCACGCTTTTTAGAATGTATTGAGTAACGTGTGCAGTCAGGGGACCAACCACAAATTGAAGAAAGTTACATATACTTCAGATTACCCCTGTATCATAAAAATCTCCAGATGACTTTAACACGTGATTTTACTTACTATTAACAATAATTGTGTCCTCATTAGTAGGAATCGCACGATTATTTATACATATAGATTTTTTTTTTTCTAAAATTATTAATTTTTTACGCAAACTTTTTGCTTTTAACAAGAATGGTTTTAACAAAATATTACAAAACTTGAAGAAAAAATGACAAAATAGTAGAGAAACATTTTTCTGAAACGTAAAATGCATACGTTTAATTCTACAAAGCTTCATATTTTTCTGTGTCTGAGATAAGTAATATATAATGATATTAATGATTAGTAATTGGGGAAAAATAATGTATATTAATAAAATCTGACTTTTGTCTGTAAATTTGTCAGAATCAAAAAAAAGTTTTCGATATCTTCACGTTTCACATACCATGAAAGCCAAAAATGACTTCAGAAAATTTTCTATGTGTGTAGTTCGTTGTGTCTGTATGTCTGTAACGCTATTTTTGTCCGGGTATCACGCAAAAACGGCTGGACAAAATTCAACAACTATTGGAAGGGATTTAGGTCTGTACCCAACTGAAAATTACATTCATCGAAAATTTGAAAAAAAAATTAATTAGATTTTAGAGATATGGGTATAAAACTTCTGCGTCATAAGGCTTTTGTGAGTAAAACGCATTGAATGAAAAAAATAAATAAATTGCGTTATCTTTACGTTTTAGACATCAGGAAACCCCAAAATGGTTTTAGAATATTTCCTGTGTGTGCATGCAGGAATGGAAGTATATAGAACTTTTTATTCGACAGGTATCACCTGAAAACGGCTGGACGGAATTCTATAACATTTGGCTATAGTTTAGGTCTGTACCCAACTTAAAATTATATCCATAGAATCTTTCAAAGTTTTAATTAGATTTACTGATATATGAGCAACAAACGCTTCTGTAACCAATTAAAAATTATATCTAGGTATACAGATACGTTAAAATGACTATATTTGACAAAAAAAAAAAAAAAAAAAACACCTCGACTTTTTTTTCGCTTTTTTTTTTTTTTTTTTTTTTGAGTAAACTCAGCATTTTCTTACGCAGATGACATTTTTCCTTATTTTTGGAAGTTCTTTTTAAAATTTATATTTCCCTTTAAAACGTAGATTGTTTTGTCACAAGCAATGATGATTCAAAAGTAAGATTTTTATTACTTTTTAATATATATATATATATATATATATATATATTATTATTATTATTATTATTATTATTATTATTATTATTATTTCGTGCTTTTTAAGTAGTTATTTTTGTACAGTGTTTATAACTGCTATTTTTAGTTCTTTAAATTAAAAAATAACATTTTCATATATTACCTGAAAAAAAAAAAATAATAATAATAAATAAAAAAAAAATGCTGCTTATAGTCTTTGTACTAGACAGAATTTCATTTAGTACATCAGGACTTATTTTTATCTAATCTTCCATATAAAGGCATGCAGTAACTACGTTTCATTTCTTAGCATCCCTAACTATATTCATTTCTTAAATTTTCTTTTGTATAGATATATAGCACAGAAGCCACTTGGTGGCTTTTAAATTTTTGTTGTCATTTTGGCGAAGAACTAAAATGGCTAAAATGGCCCTTTTCCCCTTGGGGTCGGGTAGGGGGCAATAAACATGTTTCCAAGAGTAAACTTGCTCTAAGTTATTCCAGTAAGATTAATTTTTGTGTGTGGGTTGGTTATGTGTATTCAAAACGCACTATAAAGTGATTTTGTGAAAATCCCCCCCCCCCACGCTTAAAGGCGGGAGGGGGGGGGGACACATTTTCAAGAGTAACTCTGTTCCAAATTATCTCAGGAAAGCAATTTTTTTATGTGTTGATTGATTATGTGAACCCAATACACAAACAACGATGATATTGTGCGAAATGACTTCCTACTCTCTCACCCCCCCCCCCCCTCCCCGATACGAGGGTGTCGCAGAAAACAGGTTTTCAAGCTTAAATCTGCTCTAAATTGCCTTAGAAAAGCGATTTTTGATGTGTGGGTCTTTTATACATATTCAACATGTAATACAGGGTTTGTACTGCCCCGCTTTTTTTGTAGGAGTTTTATACCAATATTTTTTAACGATAACTTTCCTTTTAAATTTATAGGTTTCTATTACAATGAAATTTACAATATAAAATTAATGAATGAAAATATCAAGGAAATTGTAGGAGCGTATGAACCCCGTAGTATGAAGAGATTTTGCAAAAATCCCCACTCCTCCTTTTCACACCTTAAGAGCGGAGGGAGGGGGAGGAGAAACACGCTTTCAAGCGTAATTCTGTTCCAAATTATCTCAGGAAAGCCATTTTTTTATGTGTCGGTTGGTTATGTGTGTGCAACACATAGTATAAAAGGATTTTGCGAAATTAAACACCTCCTCCCCCTTCGAACAGGCAGGGCAAAAAACACGGTTTCAAGCTTAAATCTGCTTCAAATTACATCAGAATAGCAAATTTTGTGTGTGTGAGTGTTGATTAAGTGTACACAATATGCACTTTGGTGGGATTTCGCGAAACTTCTAACTTACCCACGGGGGAGGGAGGGTAAAAAGCTGGTAAGTCGCTGTCGAAGGCAATGGAGACCCGGACTCCTCATGTTTTGCACGAAAAAAAAAAAAAAAAAATACAACAGAACGCAACGAGATATTTAACTTAGGTTTCGACTGATTTCAGGTTTTTTTTTTTTTTTTTTAATTGATATTTTGATATTTTATAAATAATGATATGGAATTTTGAGAATTCATTTAAATATAGCGGGGTAAAGCCTGCTAGTAATAATAATAATGATAGACATAATCAAATACTTTACTAAAAAATCAACTTTTTAATGTGGAACATTCATAAAAATACGATTTTCAAATACGGAAATTATAGTATAATACAAAAACTAACTTATCACTGCATTGTAATTTTTTTAACCCACAATACCTTTTTCACGGGTTAAAACTCTTTAATAATAATTTTTTATTTCAAGCGTTGAACGGAAGGCTGCGGTGCAAATTTCAAATTGTTTTGACAGTAAATAGGACAGTATAGTGACTATAGATATAGTAATAATACATAGATTGATCATCGCGGGAAAAAATATGATTCCTTTTCATTCGAGGAAAGACGGCCATTTTACTCTCTAATGGACTTTCCCCGAGTGAATAAACGCGAGAATACCCACAGGTAATTCAGCTTGTAAAATTTATGAATAATTTATGTACTAAACGGTTAATGAAAAACTCCAGATACAGTTTCAGATTCATTTTTCTTTCTTTCTTTTCTTTCTCTCTCTCTCTCTCTCTCTCTTTTTTTTTTTTTTTTTTTAATAAATAGCGAAATTTAAAAGATTATATATCTATGAATCCCTTAAAACTTATTAATTAATTTGTCAGTTAATTGATTAATTAATTAAAATTAACTTAAAAAAATTCTCTGAAATACAATAGGAGTATTTACATCATCATAATAGAAAAGCAATTGATCATGAAAGAAAATTATACTTTAAATAAGTTAGTGAAATATACCAGACACACAAAGATATGTGGAATATAACTGATGTATGGAAAATTATTCCACTTGCTTTAATAAATTTTTTCGAACAATTAAATTCCACGCAAATTTCGTCATTCAGAATATTCATCAACTTTCGCAATTGTTCTACCGATTTTCATACTCTCTAATGGATGATGCTAAAACTTTTTTCGGTATCAAAAATCTTTGGTAGATAACATGGGGATGATAGATCTATATGAATTACTATATCTATGATATCTACTGGTAATAATTGCCTGAATTACGTAGGTCAGTCAGAGAGTTAGTTGCACTCCTTCGTAAAAATTTTCTGTCAAAGACTATTTTGATGAAACTGTCTGGCAACACTTCAGACATTTACACGTATCGTGTGACGTAGCGTCTTTCCCGAGGCAATTTTAGTTTTTATGATAATCAGTCGTAAGCACGTCTCGACATCTGCAAGTGGCGTCCAAATTGGAAATGGGAGCAGTGATTCGTTTTTTGTGGGTGAAAAGATGAAACATTGAAACGATTGCGAAAATCTCTTAAAAATCGACGGCCAGGTAAACTGTAAAAAAGCATTGTGCTCCTGCATGACAATGCAAGACCGCAGGCAGCAAAACAAACGTGCAAACTTCTGAAAAAGTTTAGGTGGAAGTGTGGGATCATCCTCCTTATAGCCCAGACTTTTCATCGTATGACTTCCATGTTTTTGGTCCCATGGAAGAAGAACATTCAAAGAGACGATACCACTCGGATGACGAGGTGAAAGTTGCATCCCAAGAATGGTTATTGGGCACTGGACGGGATTTCTTTGCATCGAAAAACTTGTACCACGCCTTAATTACGTTTAAAAGTAGATTTTGAATGGAACTTTAAGATACAAATAAAGTTATCGTAAAATTTCTCTCCTGTTTTGTTTTTTAAGCAGTGCAACTAACTTTTTGACTGACCCTCGTATATAGTTACTATATAAGTGTAGTTACTCGCAAATGCCGATAGAATAATCTATACCAATATTTCGTAGAAGTGGAGAAACATTTAAAGTTGTTGTTCCACATATAGCAATATGTGCTTTGTAAGGTTAATGTTCTCTGAGATATGAGTATTTGTAGTAAATGATTTGTTACTGAGCGTGCGCGAAAGATAGAAATTGTTTAGTAGGTTGAAAGCTAGATAAATTAGACCATTTATGCCAAAAATTCATTTGAATACAGTAAAATTTAAGCAAATTATCGACAAAAGAATAAATTAGATTTTAGACATTTTCCAGAGTTGAAATTTCATAAGATTTTTTTTTCATATATCACGTATTAAATTTGGAAATCCAATTATTTCAACTATATTGCAAAAATGGGAAAAATCCCTTTGTAATATATATATATATATATATATATATATATATAAGTCGTAGAGAATGCCTTCGAATTTTTGAAAACGGTAAAAGTCGTGCAAATTTAATTCGAATCTTTAAGATGATATTTCAACAACCTGTAAATCCCCTCCTATTTGAGCTTTCAAAGTTTGTCCTTTTAGGTTCCCCCTTTCATTTCACAGCGCCATTTTTTTTAAAATTAAAATGCCCTTTTATATTGACGAAATACGCCCCCCCCCCTCCTCTCCACATGATTTTAAGAAATTCTGCTATGTTTCAGAAATCACGCACTTTTTTTTTTTTTACGCCTCTTTCAGGGATGAGAAATTTCCGCCTTTTTTGCTACCAGTATTTTTGTACAATAAAATCTATACTCTTTAATCACGATACATTAAATATACAATAAATATTTCTGTATTAAAATAGTGGCAACAAAAAAGGTGGAAATTTCGCATCTCTGAAAGTGTCCTGTAAATATGGCAGGGAATGTACGACCCTTGCTAAACTATAAGACAGAATATGGAACTTTCATGAAATATTTAATAAGATATAATATCCTTAAAATGAAAAAAAAACAAAACTATGCTTTTAAAAATGATATGATTGTTTCGAGAAGACTTTTTCAACTAGCTACTAAGAACTTTCAATTTGAAATTTTAAAATCCTTCCCCCCCCCCCCCCCCCTTCATCCTCCCTGGATGCTTTTATTCTCCTCCAGCTTCATTTTTTTAATACCAAATAGAATCTCCCTCAAACTTATTAAGCCCTTTCTTACAGTTTCAGAATTTCCAAAGTTTTACAAGATTCTGTGGGAAAGTTGTGTGTGTGTGGGGGGGGGGGGGGGGAGAAATTTAAACGAAAATTGTAATATATCATAATTTTCTAAAAAAACATAGTAGGACAAAAGCTTGTCTTGAAAAGACCTTTACATCAAGCTATTAAAAAACCCTCTTTCCATATGAAATTTTATAGTTTGCCACCTAGAGCCCCCGCCCTTTTTTCTAATTAAACGAAATCTCCTCAAATTGATTGACCAAGTGTTCTAGAGTTTTCAAAAATTCCGATGTGTTACCAAAATACAGCGGTTAGGGTGGGAATTTGGCGACCCAACTATCAGGCCTCAAAGCGTTCCTAAAATTTTACTCCCGTTTTATTATATTGTCACCACTACTATCACTAAGAATTTTTCCTATATGTTTTAATGGCAATACATATGTAAATGTTACGGGAAAAAGTACTTTCTTAAAATACTGGTAACGATTTAATAAAATAAGCGTAAAATTTTAGGAACGCTACGAGGCCTGAACTATGTATTGTAAAGAATAAGAAAAAAGAATATATATATACTATTTTTTACTGACTCCGTGATGGCTTGAGGTGTTCAGTTTTCTTTGTTATGCTGCAAACAATTAATCTCGTGATTTACTTATTTTGGTATTATCCATGCGGACAAGACACTGTTTGAGATGATTAAAATTTATTTATTTATTTTTAATATAATTTCGTTTCCATTTTCCCACTCACTTTTCTGATTTGAATGAAAGATCGGGAATCCCGCCGCTAATTGTGCTTTAACAGCCATCAGTGTCTGAAATCTTGCCTTTCTCATAAGCTCACTGTAGAGATGATTTTCCCTGAAGATAAATCTCTTCAGTTTTGAGCTTTTTTACCCCCCCCCCCCCAGTTATTGTCCTTAAAATGTGTTCTTTTAATATGATTTTCTAATTGCTTGTTTACTTTCTTTCTTATCTTGATACAATTTTGATTAATCATAAAGTATCGTATCTTGATTTGAAGTTAATAATCGAGGAATAATGTTCGGTAAATTTATTGTGTATTAATTTAATTTATTAGAGCTAGTAGTCTTAACTATTTTAACTTCTGTACTAAAGTCTTCATAGGTTATTTAACTTACAAGGAAACTCTTTGAAGCGGTAATCACCGATTTTCTTGAAAAAAATTCTGGCATAAAATTTAATCATGAATAGCATCTTCCTAAAATATTAGCTGCTGAGTCGCAATAGATAAGCTATAAAAAATTATTAAAAATGGAAGCATGTTTGCAATATTTCCAAAAAAGCGCCTGTTTGGCGACTGCATTCTTCGAAATTTCATTGCAATGAAGATTTAATAGATGTAGATGTTCTTCTTTCTTTTTGATAGTCAAACGAACTCCCTACGCTGTCGAGCACATGAGAATTCAGAATAGATTAACAAAAACCAGATAATTTACCAGATTGAGACTTATTTAGTCGAAATTCTAAATAACATTTAATATTTCAGTTAAATAAGCTGTGTCAATAACAATTGCGAGAATATTTGCATCAAGTTTTTAATAACGACATTAAAAAAATATATGATCAAAACTTTTTTATAAATTTAAATAAAACAAAACATTTTATATTAAAACCCAATTCTGTTTTGTTGTTTTTTTAACTCGTATCCGAACACATTTTTCTTATAAGGGTTACATGCAAACGGAACGCTTGCAACTTCGATGACGTAAATTTTGCAATTTTTTTGCAGATTCAGTCGGCAGTAAAAGTATCCGAGCATTAGCAGGAATTCCTATGTAAAAAAAGTACACTTAATGCAGTTTTGTTAAATAAATCCTTGTTGAATCCTGTTCTTAGTCAATCTAAGAACATGATTCGACAAGGATTTATTTAACAAAACAGTGTTAAGTGTGCTTTTTTTATGTAGGAATTTTTGCTAGTGGTCGGATACTTTTGCTGCCGACTGCAGTCATACATTTGGAACACTTGCGAACGGCTTTGCAACCGGAAGTGTTTCATTTGTATGTACCCCTTAGTCTGATCATTTTATTGGGCAGTACGAACCTTCGACGAACAAGCAACTCCACAGAATATGAGTTGTGTGGATCCAATACTCATTAGAGCTACGCAATGAGAAATTGGAGACGATCTATGATTCTACCCTAAATTTCGTCCTGTTTGTTGGTTGGGTTTAAAGTCGCACTAGTACTGCACTATGGGCAATTGGCGACGGTTTGCAATGCACTCCTGAGGTGGGTCCGGTACATCGGCAGGTGATAAATGGTTGCATTCTGCGTATGTTATTTATTTTTAATATATACATACGATTTTGTATGTTTGACTCGACATCCCCCTCCTGTAAATTTCGTCGAGATGAGGACAGGTATAACATAGGGAGGTATACTATTGTAACAATCGCAGCTATCTTAGATCACAAGTCGGATCGTACACTCGGCAGCAAAAGTAACCGAGCACTAGCAATAATTCCTGTCTAAAAAAAAGTACACTTAATACTGCTTTGTTAAACAAATCCTTGTCGAATCATGTTCTTAGTCAGTCTAAGAACATGATTCAACAAGGATTTACTTAACAAAGCTGTATTAAGAGTGCTTTTTTCTGACGGGGATTATTGCTAGTGTTCGGATACTTTTGCTGCCGACTGTACGATCCGAACTTATGATCTACGATAGCTGAGATTGTTACAATAGTATGCCTCTCATAACCAGATTAAAATACAAAAAATTAAAAAAACGCTCTGGGTCGGCTGGGGAATCGAACCCATTCTTTTACACGTGAAGGCGATTAGCGAGGGTGACATACTCACTCGGCCACGGAGGGTCTGCATTCAGCATAACAATTATTTTTAAAACAACAAGATTTCGCAGTTAATAATTCTAAGAAAATTACCTATGAAAAAAATCACTGCGCAGCACTAGTGTGACGTAAAACCCAACCAACCTTATGAAATTCTAATGCATATTTTTACAAAATAAATTACCAGAAATGTAAGAAGCCATAAAGGTTATGCACGTGTTTTTCCAATTTTAAATAATCCCCTCCGTAAAGGATCAAAGTTGTAAACACGTCTACGGACCATCTCTAGGAATTTACCCTAGACTGTCGCCATTGCATATCTGTAGTGCGAATTAAAACTTAAAACCTACAGTCGGCTGCAAAATTATTCGAGCACTAGCCAATAATTCCTATATTTAAAAAGTACACTTAAGACTGTTTTGCTAAGTAAATCCTTGTCGAATCATGTTCTTAGACTGATTAAGAACATGACTCGACAAGGATTTATTTAACAAAGCTGTATTAAGTGTACTTTTTTTTGGCAAGGATTATTGCTAGTGCTCGAATAATTTTGCAGCCGACTGTACTCAACCTCAAATATCTTAAATATTTTAATTTTAATTTTGATTTATTTATTTGAGTATTAATTTCAATCAACTATTCTAACAATCAAATGTTCAATCAAATATTATAATTCATAATGGTCGCCAATTGCCCATTCCGCAGTACTAGTGCGACGTAAAACCCAGCCAACCAATCTATAAATCAGATTAGTTTTTAAATCGTCTGCAAATTTATATAAATGCACATGCCGAGTGCTTCAGACATTAAATTACTCCAGATTATATATAAGCTGGAGTAATGTAAAAGTAACTCTGAAATTGCATTATTTTAAATAAATACAATATTGAAACATTACATAAAATAATGGAAAATATTATATCTAACACAAAACATAATGGGGTACATACAAATGAAACACTTCCAGTTGCAAAGCCGTTTGCAGGCGTTCCAAATGTATGACTGCAGTCGGCAGCAAAAGTATCCGAGCAATAGCAAAAATTCCTATGTGAAAAAAGCACACTTAACACTGTTTTGTTAAATAAATCCTTGTCAAATTGTGTTCTTAGACTGACTACGAACAGGATTCGACAAGGATTTATTTAACAAATCTGCATTAAGTTTACTTTTTTTACATAGGAATTTTCGCTAGTGCTCTGTTACTTTTGCTGCCGACTGTATTGCAAAGAACTTGCAAAATTTACGTCATCGAAATTGCAAGCGTTCCGTTTGTATGTAACCTAATGTCACTTTTTCTAACTAGAAACTTCTAGATTTCAGAAAATATATTGAGTGTTGAGTGGGTTTTAACGTCGCACTATAGCTACGCAGTGGGAAATTGGAGATGGTCTTGTATTCACTCATAGGGATATTCTGGAGACATGCCATCATAATTTTGATCCTCCGCGGAGGGGATGGATTCCTTGCTTCAGTCACCCTAGGGCGATAGAAAACACAACCCTCCTATACTGAAGTCCCTTGGCATCACTGAAGGAAGGTTAATGTGATTTGGCGATGACTTTTTTCGTATTTGGCGTTCAAAACGTAAAGTTTAATAATTTTTTACAGCTTTCCTGTTGCGATTCAGCAGCTAATTTTTTCACAAGTGAATTAAGTATAGTGTAAACTATTTTCTGTAATTTTTTTAAGAAAATCGGTGATTACCGCTTGGAAGAGTTCCCTTGTTAGTTAAAAATAATTACAAGATAAAAATAACTTTTTATATATACAGTCGGTAACAAAAGTGTCCGATCACTAGCAAAAATTCCTATGTCAAAAAAAAGGTACATTTCATACGGTTTTGTTAAGTAAATCTTTGTTGAAGCCTGTTCTTAGTCAGTGTAAGAACATGATTCGATAAGGATTTATTTAACAAAACCGTATGAAGTGTACCTTTTTACATAGGAATTTTTGCTAGTGATCGGACACCTTTGTTACCGACTGTACCACGTTTTTAAATTTTTTGTTGAATCATATAAACGCTACCGCAGGCAGCGGGAACCCGAAATAATTGGCTAAAGCATTAAAAAAAAAAAAAAAAATGCATTGTCACCGTGTTCTGAGCTATTCTGAAAGTTTCAAATATCTAGCTAGTCGGGAAGTTAGTTTAAAATCGATTGCAAGATTTGTACTGGACAAATAAACAAACAAACAAGAATCGAAGTTAACCCTTATACCGGAACATCGGTCTCTGAGACCGCTAAAGGTTAGGCTTAGAGTAGGTACTTGCGGATGCATATTTCTAGAATAGAGTACCGGCACGTTTGGCGATAAATGTCAAAGACGCCAAGTCTATCTAATTGCAGCACTAGTGCGACGTAAAATACACTCAACCTGTAGAGGATGGCATATCTCAGAACAACCCTAGGGATGAGTCCCGGACCGTTGCCAATTGTCCACAGCGTGGCACTAGTACAACGTAAAATCTGTTCAAACAAGGAAGCTACCCTTTGGGGTTGGAAGAGTGAACAGGGCCTGGAGCCGCTTAGTGTTGACGGTTGTTTGGTTGTTTGGATGGGTTTTACGTCGCACTAGTGCTGCACAATTGTCAATCCCCTTAATGTTGAAAAAAAAAACATGTAAAATGTTATGAGAATATCAGGAATCTCAATTTTTGAGCGCTATCAGACACATTATGTAGAAACGTCAATAATTGCAAATTCTTTCTAAAAGTTTTGTTTTTTAAGTTTCATTGCTCTTCTTAGTACAGTCGGTAACAAAAGTCTCCGAACACTAGCAAAAATTCCTATGTAAAAAAAGTACGCTTAATACAGTTTTGTTAAATAAATCCTTGTCGAATCCTGTTCTTAGTGACAAACTGCGAAAAGTGGCGACTGTCCCCAATAAATTGAGACATTCAGTCACTTTAGTCCCCTCCCTAATTTCAGGACATTTGGTCACCCTAGTTTAAATATATCATGATAGCTACGTAATGAGCAATTGGTGGAAGTCTAGAATCTACCCCTACAAGTGGTCCGAGACGAGGCATGTCTATACTGACCAAACGTCCCCATTTTCTGGGGACAAATGGGGACAAAATGGGGACGCATTTGTTTTTTAAGGCATTTTTCTAAGTTTTAAAAAATTGTAGAAACTAAATTATTAATCAATAACACTTTATTTTTAGTCCTTGTTTATCAGGAATGAAAAAATACATCCATAATTGGATAATTGTAGCAATTTTTAATGCTTCTCTCTTATAAAGGTACTTTGATCTGGTCAGCCTAGGCATGTCATTACCATTGTGTGTATCAGCAAAAGTATCCGAGCACTAGCAATAATCCCTCTCAAAAGAAAAGTACACTTAATACTGCTTTGTTAAATAAACCCTGTCGAATCATGTTCTTAGTTAGTTTAACAACATGATTCGACAAGGATTTATTTAACAAAACAGTGTTAAGTGTAATTTTTTGGCATCAGAATTATGGCTAGTGCTCGGATACTTTTGCTGCCGGTTGTACAAGAAAGCTCAGCAATCACTTAGACACACGAATGTACTCTTTGCACACATGAATAAAAAATAACTGGGTAGCCCTCACTGAGCAAATATAGTAGTAGAGTATGGATTCCCTATATTGTCTATGGAGAAAAATTCCCGGAACATCACTACGGTTTTTGCGCCTTCTTTTGGTAATAATCGCTGTCTTGGCAACTGGTTCTTGGGATTTTGCATGTTTTAAATGGTTTGTTGCTCTTACCACCAAAACTCCAAACAAAAGTCAAACGGAACAGCTTTCAAACAATAACAAAGATTAGGTTACTTGCTTTCCATTGCAGCTGGTGTAGGTTTTGGTATATGTTTAATTTACACCCAATCGAAATATAAAACAGCGACAACAAAGGTGGAGGAAACTTGCCTTGGTGGAATTTTCATGTCGGTTTGGTGGATGATTTGTCTGAATGGTGAAGACCCGATGTTGAAATGCAAAAAGCTTACTAGTCCGGGTCTAGTCTAATATCGTGTCGATGGTACCACTTGTGAATGCATCTCAAACTGCACGAAACTATGGATAACTCAATAGTCGAAACAGGGTGACAAAATTTCGTCGAATCCGAGCGCAGACTCATTTCCTGCAGTTCGAAAAATAATAAGAAATTGTTTATTCATAACTTTTTATTAGTGTGGTATTTAGAATCAAAAATCAACGCCGTAATTACATTCTTTTAATAATTTTAATGCTTCGTATTTATAAAAGTACTCTAAACTGGTCACTATAATCATATTAAAAAAGAATAATTTCAGAAACCCGATGATTCAATCATATAATATACCAAATTATAGCTCTGGGGGGGGGGGGGTCACCTAAGTAGGGAAGGATCAAAATTATGATGGCATGTCTCCGGACCATCCTTGGGGTGCTTCCCAGACCGTCGCCAATTACATATTGCGCAGTACTAATGCGGCATTAAATCAAATCAACCATATAATACCCTGTCGTCCCTATAATACGTCATGATTGAGAAAGTAAAGTTATGGCTGCAAGAATTCATAATTTATGGCCACGAAATTTTGCTAAACACATTCAGTACCTTTTTCTAAAAATAGCGGTCTGTGAGACCGATGTTCCCGATAAGCATGATGAAAACATGTTCCGGGCAAAGGGTTAATAAAAACATGGTAATTAATTCTTATTGGTCATTGTTAAATTCGGTGGCATTACATTTCCTGTTATTCTATATCTTACTACGTATTGAAAAATATTTTAACACACACACACACTTCTATATATCTGTTTATGTATTTATTATTCAAATTATCGTTTGACTTCTAATCCTAAAGTGCATAATTTGGCCAACTGGCAACGATCTCTTTCTCACTCTAAACAATTCGATTTCTGTAGCAGCTCGACAACACTGTGTGGATTGCGTTTAAAATAATCCAACGAGCGATTTCCGTTCATAAAGAATATTATAGATAACAGTGTATATATACAGGATGTCCCAAATGATTAAAACGCGGTTTTATTCTTTACCTACTAGAGATAAGTGGGTAATGTAAACGGCAAAATTGTTTAAAAGGTAGGAAATAAGAACGCATTCATAAATATTTATTCCCGCTAAGTTTTAAAAGTTACATTTTTAAAATTTTTATACGACCTCTCTAGACCAATTTGGTAAATTAAAAAGTTTTTATTTTCCATTTAACAAGACCATTAGGAGAAAAAAAAAAAAAAAAAAACACATATCTGTATATCTACAAAACCAACGGTAAAAATTACAGTACAGAGAAAAAACTGACTTATATCGCTTTTCCGCATCAATCATTTGACAGCTTTGAGACCTATAGTTTCAATGACTTTTGTCTTGATTGATCCATATTACAATAATTCACAGACAGAAATGCACACAATAGCTGGTAGACATAGGAAATCACATACACCCATGCCAGCACCGGGAATCGAACCCAGAATCTGGAGATCCAGAAGGCAGCTCCCTGCCGACCGAACCACCAGGCCGACTTCTGCATAACTCAAAAAGCTGTTCCTGCGGTGAAAACAGGGACCACGTACTAACTGATTTAAAAAAAAATGCATTAAAAATTTAATCATTTAGTTTTTAAAAAATATTTAAAACAAATATTTTAAAAGGCTAAATTACAGTTAATAAAATAAACAATCTGGTGTGGCACTCAAACGACATTTTCTTAGCTCACAGTTAAATACTATGAAGACAGATTACAAAGTAACAGGTAAGATAACGAATACTGCATATGAAAGAATTAAAAACAGTTAAAAATAGATTTCTTTTTAAATATGTATTTCTGTGTATATATGTACATATATGTGTTTATACACAGAAATACATATTACATATATGTTTATGAATTTGAAATTGAAATACATATGTTTTTAAATGTGTATTTCTGTGTTGTCACTCTCGGGTGGCAAAAGATCAACCTGTATTGGTGGAAATACCAATGTTTTGCCACTCTACCCGTAACTTGACTGTGACTGACATCACGTGCCCTTTCCTTATAGCAACACTGACTTTTTTTCCCACCATAGATGACACCTTATATTCACTGGTAATTATGATGTTATAAGACTAAAAGGAAAACGATTAGGAGAAAACTATTTGCATGCTTAAAAATATAGTACAGTCGGCAGCAAAATTATTCGAGCGCTAGCAATAATTCCTATGTAAAAAAGGTACACTTAATACTGCTTTGTTAAACAAATCCTTCTCGAGTCCTGTTCCTAGTCAGTCTAAGAACATGATTTGACAAGGATTTGTTTAACAAAACAGAATTAAGTGTACTTTTTTAAGATAAGAATTATTGCTAGCGCTCAAATAATTTTGCTGCCGACTGTACCTTTATTAATCCGACTTTTTTAATTAATAACTTCATTAGTGAAGATGATAGAAATTTGAAACCAAGGTAAATGTGTTCCTTGGATTAATCGGCAAACATCGGTACTTCTAACGAACCTGAGAACGCAAGGAGATGCGGTCGAAGGAAGAAAAAAAGAAAATGATGTCAATGACAATATATATATATTTTTAATATACAGAGATTCTAATTCAAATACAGTTTTATAAATAAAAAAATATAGGCTTATTTCATTTTGTTTAGTAGAGTCTAAAAATGCAGAATTGTATCTACCAAAAATTTTGTACATGTGCATAATGTATTTGAATTCTTTTAGATATCTTTGTGTACGAATAATTTTTCCAGTCTCAACAAACAGTTTAGTGTAGAATCTTTAAGTAATACTGATTTAGAGCTTGGATTTTCTATTAATATTTATTCTTGGGATATGCTACTTAAAATTTCACAAAAGAATAGACATACAGACCAATCATAAAAAGCTGTGTTTCGGATACAGGGAACCTCAAAACATGTAAATATAGCAAAAACTAGATTTCGAAAATTTGACCTCAAAGCAATATTTTCTCTTTCATATATGGATAAGCGAAACTAAAAAATAATCTGAGAATTCATTTGTTAATAAATTGTTTTGAATAAAATAAAAGTTTGCAAGTACACTACACGCTTTTGCATATAGTTTTTATTATATATTTTTTTTCATATAAAAATTGTCAGTTTTAATATAAAATACATAATAAAACATGTGATTAGATCACGAATCCACTTTAAGCACGCAAAAAAGGTTTTAATGTAAATGTTACTGCACAGTCGGTAACAAAAATCTCCGAACACTAGCAAAGTTCCTATATAAAAAAAGTACGCTTAATACAGTTTTGTTAAATAAATCCTTGTCGAATTCTGTTCTTAGTCAGTCTATAAACGGCATTCGACAAGGATTTATTTAACAAAACTGTATTAAGTGTACTTTTTTTATATAAAAATTTTTGCTAGTGTTCGGAGACTTTTGTTACCGACTGTACGTATTATCTCACTGTAGCATGTTAAAGATTTACATTTCGATTTTGGTATATGGTCCCTTTGTTCAGCATTCAACTTTGAAATAAATATGATTCACTTAACTCTAATGATAAAGTTTTGCGCGGCTTTTTGTAATGATATTGTTGTAAAAATAAAAACTTTCCAATTGACCAAATTTGTTTGGTGGGGACGTATAAAATTTTTAAAAATATAACTTTTTGAAAATTAACAACAAGAATTTTTTATGAACGTGGTTTTATTCCTTATCTTATTTTCATCGATTTTGCAATTTATATTGCCCACTTATCTCTAATAGGTAAAGAATAAAATCGCGCTTCAATTTTATTGGGACACTCTGTATATACAATGGTAACAAAAGTCTTCGAACACTAGCAAAAATTTCTATCTAAAAATAGTACACTTACTACAGTTTTGTTAAATAAATCCTTGTCAAATCCTGTTTTTAGACTGACTAAGAACAGGATTCGACAAGGATTTATTCAAGAAAACTGTATTAAGCGTACTTTTTTATATAGGAATTTTTACTAGTGTTCGGAGACTTTTGTTACCGACTGTATATATATTTAGATAAACTGATAACAAATGAATAGCATTCCCAAAACACGTGGGAGTTTTCTTCAGGGGAGTCCCCCCCATGTAGGGAATGTGTGCTTAAGTTAAAATATACGCCCCCGGCCCCCGATTTTTCAAAGATGAAAGCATATATATCATGCAGAAACGGTCGTTTTGCCAAGCCAAGCTAAAAAAAAAAAAAACTACCACTAACACAAAGCAGAACGCGCCAATAATAAAATCGCCAGGACCGTTAATAACGCCCAAGACCGTTAGAAGCTTATTATACAGAAACCAACTTTCCCTTGTTAAATCGGCAAACTTTTTTTCCGTAAAGTTTTAAATATTGGATGAACAAAATATCGCAGAAAAATGAAACAAAAAGTAAAATATTTGTATTAACGAGAGCTTTAATTTGAGATAAAAACGAACTCTCCAAGTTAATAAGCAAGAGAATGGGAGCATTTTTAATTTAGCGTAAAATTAGATGTTTTGACAACATTTTGAAAAAAATTCTTCGTCAAGAATTTTTTTAAAAAACAAGCTGGAAAGTTCATAAATGTGCAGAATTCTTTGAAAAGTGGTTTTTCAGATAGATAATTACTTAATCTAAGAACTTTTATAAAATCTAGCTTTTAAAAATCAAATTTTCGTATCTTAATTGCTGAAAAAATGCTAAATATCGCTAAAGAGACATAAATCGCCAAATATGAAATTGCTTCATCTTAGTTTAACCGAAAAGTATTAATTTCAAATTTAACTGCTGTTTCTTCCTTACAAACTATTTGTTTAATCAAAGAATATTTGTTTTTATTATGTTGTACAATTTTAAATTTTACATCAGTGAAAACAGAAATGAATATATTTTCAAATAACATTTGTTTCAAATCTGTAGCTTGAATTGTTGAACAACTTTCTTTTGATTTTACCTTGGGAAAAAAAAAAAAAAAAAAAAAAAAACAGACGATGAGTGCAATTTTAATATCTTTCAATGTTCATTCTCGCTTTAATAATTATAATGCATTAAGAATTTATTGATTTTCAAAAACGACGAAACAAGCAACATAATTAGCGAAAGAAACTTAAAATCTGAAAATATGTTTCATTCTTCTAATCTAATCACATGTTAATATAGATATATTCAAATACAGAGATTACGCATGACTAAAAATTTAAACTTGTGGCATGTTTTCTAACATTTATCCCCTGAGTTGGAAATATTACAGATAAAAAACAACCATAATGGCCATATTGAGATTTGACTATTTTTAGAAAATGTCTGTCATCTGCCTTTATTTGTCTGTGACACTTCTCTGGCTCAAAAACGAATGCGCAGTATTTCATTCAATTTTATATTGAGTTGAACCTTCTTTTGGGGTTGATTAGATTTTGATGTTTAGCATTGAACAGATGGTATCCTTATTTTTCTTTTCGTATAATTTTCGAACTCCAGTTGTCGACGGATTTACATGTTTTGAGATGTCAGGAACGCTTTTTGACTCCTTTTAGGAAAGTCTGTCTGTCTGTGTGTGTATGTATCAAAAAACTTGTGAAAGCTGTATCTCACGAACAAATGAACGGAATTTAACCAAACTTGATATTTTGTCATCCTTGCTAACATGCTAATTAATATTCCGTAGTGCTGTTAGTCTCGCCCTTTTTCTCACACCAGTAAATTTATGGAGTAATATTCTCCAAATGCAATTGCGATTAAATAAGACGAAAAATATTCTAAAAAAAAAAAAAAAATACTGGTGTAAAAAAGAAGGTGGGACTAACGATACTACGGAATATTAATTAGGATGTTGGCAAGTATGTATTTAGTAGACCTTAACGTAAACTGGTGCTGATTACATCTGGGTTCAATCGCTTCACAGGTTGCTCTGTCATCCCAATTTTTCTGAAATTTCAATATGGCAGTATAATATAAAATTTCGAATGTGCATAATGAGAGTTATTTTTTATGCATGATTGTAAAATTAATATGAAATTTTAATAATAGTCGTAGTAAACTAGGAAAAAAGTGCCAGTAGGAGCATCGCTTTCCACTCTGGGGGCAGTACCTCCGGGGGTTGTAAGTTTTCCTTATGGATATCTTTCGAAAAACCTCGTCAATACCTTTAAAACGAATGATTGAACTTTGATAATTTAAAACAAAGTTTTATCGATACATGTATACATATATATTCATTTTTAATCAAAATAAAAACTTAGAAATTCTTTCTGTATTTAGTGTTATACTTCCTCCTAATTTAGATAAATAATCGTCTGTATTCATCATGGAAACTAATTTTAATAAATAATAATTAAAAAAAAAATAATTTGTACTGCAATAATTTGTATAAGATTATATAGAAGAAAGTCTCATAGGTGACCCCAACATACTAGTTTTCTTTCTTTTGCAAAAAATCTAGATTAAAAATTTATATTTATTTTCAAAAACGAGGAATTAAGCAAAAATATAAGGTGGAAACAAACTTAAAATCTAAAAATGTCTTTCATCGTTGTGATCCACCCATAAAAAATATTATATGCATGAAAGAAATTACGCATGACTGAACTTTTGTATTCAATATAAAGAAGTATTGGATGAGTAAAAATTTTCGACTTTCGGTTTTTAATGTATTTACACGTTATAAGAACTCCAGAAAACAATTCGACTATTTTCAGGAAATTTCTGCTCGTATGTATGCGTGTGTGTGTGACAAAAATTTTATTCCAACTATATCTCAGGAACTACTGCTCCGAAATACATATAAACTTATATGCTATTGCACTTTGATGTATAATTGTATTTATCAACATTTGGTGTCAATAGCTCAACTTGGTACTGCTATACAACGATTTCCGCAATTTCACAGAAGGCTCTATCTGAGGAACTAATACATAGAATTGCATGTAAATTCACACATAGAATTACCTTGTTATAAATTAGTGCCTATCAGCTTTTGTACCAATCTCTCAACAGGGGACGCTGCTATACAATGATTTCCGCAATTTAAGGAAATACTCAGGTTCTGTTGCGTATAATGGAAAAAATTTTGATATGAGAAAAGGCCGTTATGAAACATTGTGCTGATTATATTTGTATGCCTATAGACCGATAGGTGGTGCTCATATTCTACAAAATTTTTTTTAGAATAGAAAGGATGTCATCTGCACGATAAAAATTTACTTCTGTGTGACATTTTGTGAACAATACCTTTCTGAGATGATAATAGTCTGAATTCCTAATGAAAAAATAATAAATAATTTGTACTGCTTTAATTTGTATAGGAAAGTGTAGAAGAAAGTTTTGTGATGGACACAACATACTAGTCATGGATAATGGATAATGTCTCGCAACGAGAATTTATGAAAAGCTTAATGTAAAGAATTAATGTGCCTTTCATCAACATCGCACGAAAGCCGAGTTGAACTCCAGGACATATAATGTATTTACGATATGTTTGTATTATATAATATCTTAAAAGTATCAGGTTAATTCAAGTAAATATAAAGATTGTTTTTAAAAAAATAAATGATAAAACATTTTAAAAGTACAAAGAAAGAGAATGAATTAAAGTTGTGTCTAAAAAGGGTGTGATATCAAATTCCCAAGCTTACATTCTAATACTTATTTAATATTCCCTTTTAACTAAATTTTCACATGTAAATCAAGTGATTTATGATATGTTGATAGAAATCCTTCTTTTCTGTACTAAATACATCATAGCATGTTTCTGAAAATTATTATTATTTTTTTTAATTTATGCATTATGGGCGTGGCGGCCATCTTTCAAAATATGTATAAACATTCACACAATTTGAAGGAAGCTTCTTAAAATAAATATTTTGTATAAAATTAATCTGGTTATTCCATTAAACAGAGACAAGAATATTCCGATAACAAAAATTGCGAGTGAAAACATCGTAAAAGTGCCCAGTACACAAGTTCAATCAACTTGATATCTTACTATAAATATATAGTATTAAGTTTTGTGCACTTCCATCCTATAAATGCCGGGAATAAAAGAATATGAGAATTTAAATTAACGTAAAAATATGAAGGAAAAAGAAAAAAGCATAGAAAAGCTCTCCCCCCCCCCCCTCTGTTATATTTACCTAATTTGAATGCAACTTCTTGAATTAAATACCTCGTAAAAATAATATTGTTATTCCATTCAACAGTGACTGAAATATTCAGATTAAAACAGAAAAAAAACTAGTATGTTGTGGTCACCACGAGACTTTCTTCTATATTTTCCTATACAAATTCACTCAGTAACAATAATTAAAAAAAAAAAAAAAAAAAAAAAAAAAAAGTGGGACTTTAACAAAATTTTGGGTAAAATGTGAAAATTATTCTAAGTTTGTCAAAACACGGAAACCGTGGGACTTTGACAAAATTGGGAGAAAAATGCAAAAATTTGTTTAAGTTTGTCAGAACACGGAAACCGTGGGAGTTTGATAAAATTAGGGGGAAAATGCAAAAATATGTTGAAGTTTGTCAAGACACGGAAACCGTAGGACTTCGAAAAAATTAGGGGAAAAAAGCAAAAATTAGTTTAAGTTTATCAGAACACGGAAACCGTGGGAGTTTGATAAAATTAAGGGGAGAAAAAGGAAAAAAAAAAAAAAAAAAAAAAAAAACAGATTTTTTTTTCTAAGTTTTTTTTCGTAAAAAGTAAAAATAATCGATAACTTTGTTTTAAATTATCACAGATTTATAGTTCAACCATTCGTTTTATAGGTACTGATTAGACCTTTCGAAAGATACCCATCTTGAAAATTTTTGCCCTATATCAACCACCCTGTTAAAAATTTAGAAAAAGCGGGATGGCAACGCAACCTGTAAGACGATTTTTACCAAAAGTTGATAGGCACTAATTTACGTCAAGGTGCAACTACATACCAATTTGTATGAAATTCTGTGCAGTAGTTCCAGAGATACAGTTGCCACAAAATTTTGTCACACACACACACACACAGACAGACAGACATTTTCTAAAGATGGTAAAATCGTGTTCTACAGCTCTCAAAACGTGTAAATCCATCAAAAACCCGATATCGAAAATTTTTACGAATCCAATACTTTCTTCTGTTGAAGATAGAAGAAAGTAATAAATAAATAAAAAATAAAATACGAGAAAAACTTCGCAAAAGCTTTCGTTATGCACACAAGTTGAATCAATTTAAGTTTTAATAGTGTTTGATGCATTCTCATCCTATAATTGGTGAGATTTATACAAGAATTTAAATTAATGTAAAATTTTGTAAGATGGCCGCCAAGCCCATTATGCATAAATTAAAAAAAATAATTTTTAGAAACACGCTATGATGTATTTAGTACAGAAAAGAAGGATTTCTATCAACATATCATAAGGCTCTTGTGAAAATTTAGTTAAAAGGGAATATTAAATGAGTATTAGAATGTAAGCTTGGGAATTTGATATCACACCCTTTTTAGAAACAACTTTAATTCAATCTCTTTCTTTGAGCTTGGCTTTTTGTATTTTTTAAATGTCTTTTTTTTTTTTTTTTTTTTTTTTAAGATAGATATATACAGCCATAGAATTCAAGATTAAAAATGAATTAATGCAAAACATTAATCTAAAGAATCAAATTTATAAGTAAAGTATATTATTATATAATAATACACCAATAAAGAAATATAAAAATATATAAAGATATATAAAGAGAAATTCATAAAACAAGCTGAATGGAAAAATGAAAAATAACCCCCCCCCCTCCCTCTCCCATATACACACCAAAAAGAGAGAACCCTCTTCGGCTGTATAAAATAACTTTAATCATATATAAAGTTTTTCTTTCTCTCGGGCGACGTTTAAGTGCTGGTAAGTGGTCCTACCAGCCGAAGAGGGTTCTCTCTTTTTGGTGTGTGCGGGACGGGGGGGGGGTCATTTTTCATTCAGCTTGTTTTATTAATTTGTCTTTATATATCTTTATATCTTTTTGTATTTTTATACTGATGTATTATGTTTCTTCGGCGAAAGAATTTATTTCATGCTTTTAGGCGCAATTTTATATTTCATTTCATTTTTAGTAGTTTGAATAATAGTTGTTTTTTGGAGTCGGTTCTATTTAGATTTTATTTTTTTCCTTTCAGTGAAAAAGTATTCATAGCAAAACATCAGAAGACGTTAGACGGCAGTCTCACATATCGCAACCCGCAAGAAAAGTGACAAACTTAAAAAATGATAATTTCAAGTTTATGTCACTGAAAAATAGATTAAGTGCCCTAATGTACACAAAAAACGTTCCATCTCCTTCTCGAAAATTATCCATTCAAGAGGCAGTTGTGTCAGTTTTATTCAAGTCAATACCTTATTTTAATTTTCTCAAATATTTTAAGTTGGTGTCACTTTTCTTTCCTTTATGTGATATGAGAAAAAACTATCTATTTAATCCACATGCATTACATTAAAAAGGTTCTAGAAATGTAAAGAAAGGATGCGCTACATTCGTAACCGAAAATCCTGTTAAGACGGGATTTTTGGTTAGGAAAGTACTTTTGTTGCATACAGTATAAATGTATCCAATATCAGTAAATATATGAAATATAAACGTTCAAAAGAGAAGTAGTTGAAAAAGAATCGATGACACTCTGTTATTCATATAAGGCTATCAAATGAGGCTTCAGAGAAAAGATTACAGCGTATACCTTTAATAAATTAAAACAGACATAGATACGATATAACGATAACCTCGATTGCAATGCACATCTGAATTCAAATTGAATTTTACAGAGCGTACGTGTCACCCTCTACGCTTGAATATGCACAGCGTATAGTTTAAACAAGGATCCAAATATGCATTGCAGCTGACGGATAGTAGCTTAAACACCGAAATAAAGATATTTTTGCTTTCTAAAATCGTTTCGGCACACTGTAAAAAATGAACATGCTAGATTACATCACAATGTGCGGTAAATTTCAAGTGTGATGTAAATAAATACGTGCTTGGATTTTCAAAGAGGCTGTTTTAATTTTACAACACGCTGTGTTGTATTTATTTTTTTCATTCAAAAAAAAAGGGGGGGGGGAGGAGGACTATATTTGTTTTCTTTTTTATTTCATTTTTCTTTATTTATTTATCTTAATCTATATGTGTTTTAATCTTTATTTAAATTATTTTTTTTTTAATTTTTTATTTATTTCATCTTTATTATTCTGTCAATATAAGTTTGGAAATGTTATGAATTTTTAACATGAAATATAATACCTTTAAAGCTTTCAATAAATTCTATTTTATGAATGAATATTAGAATTATAATACAGTACCGACTTCGTTTCAAAGTAAAAATATTTAACCATTTAAATAATAATAATAAAGTGTTTTATTAACAACTTATATTGCTATTACTATTTTAAATAATAATAATAATGCATAAATTTTTAATTCACTAAATAAATATTAAAAAAATTAGTCAAATCAGAAGCATTATATTTAATAAGTACATCAAATAATTAAAACTTATAATTAATATTTTTTAAAACGCATTAAAATTAAAATGACCGTTTTCCAATGCTTTATTAAACTGCATTTTGTAGCATACACATATCTGTACAATTTTAGCAAATATATTAATTTTACAAAATAAACAAGAAATAAAAACTTTATCAATACATTCAACGTAACAAACTACAACGAAATTATCTGAAAAAGCGAGCAAAATTTAAAAAGTAAAATATAATCATAATACATACAATTTATAAAAGAAACTTGAAAGAAACAAAACAAAACAAAAAAGTAATGAAATACTAAAAAACGTACAAAATTTTCATATTAAATATTTATTAAATAATGTTCTATTTTAAATGCCATAATATTTTTCAGAATTAAAAACTAATACATCATTTTTCATCATCAATAGGTAATATTAATTTAAATCATTTTTAAAATAAATTAGTCTGAAAATGTTGGAGTTTAATAGTTTTATTTCGGGAGGAAATAACTATTGTGTTGGAAATTTTAATGCTCATAATTCAAAATACAGTTTCATGAGACAGAACTTTTAATTAAGATTAGATTTTATTAATAAAACGCAGACATTTATCAAACTTATATTGACAGAATTAAAAAAGAGAAGAAATAAAATACTTAAAATTTTGTGTTGGTCATAATATGAATCCTAATCGTGGCTTCGCTCCTCCATTTTTTGCGTTTCCCGTTTACGATAGCAAAAGGCGTGGCGTAACGTAACAAACATTTAAAAGTTTTAGTTCAGGTTTGAAAGTCATTGGCGTATCTGTGTCACATGACTCTTTGACGCCATAGTGAATGTAACACAAGATGTTTTGCTTGAAAATATTTTACAGCACGAATGCGTGATTTTATCACATCACAAGATGAGGAATATTCGTTGTAATTTTACAACATTTTTTTACGGTGCATGTTACAGTGCAGAAAATTTCGAAACACACAGATGCACGTTAAAAACGTTCTGTTTTTAACATTAATACTTATAAAGTGTCATTCTGTACTAAATCGACGACTTAGTAATTTACATTTCTTCCCCTATTTCATAATGGTTTCGAGATAGAAACGCTATTTCTCCTGTTTTTTATCGAAGGCGCTGTAAGCGGTCGAATCTCGCAGTGCATGGCCACTTTATTGTGCTACAATTACGGGCGTAGCTGCAGCAGTTCAGCACTTAAAAGAGTGAAAATGGACTTTTGTGAGCACACTATAATTTTTTTTATATCTTAATGAAATCATAATGGGACCTATTTCATGACAATAATTTTACAAGTACTAAAATCGGAGCATCTCTTACGAAGTTATAAGCTAACAAACAACAACAACCAAAATATTTGGTTTGAATTAAGAATCCCTCCTTTGTTAAGTCGGTTAAAATAGACATTACATAATTTTGAACTGCATAGCATAAATGTCACCAGCTACGCTACAACGTGTGCAACGTAGTTCAAGAGTGCATAGTGTAAGAAATTGCGAACAAACAAATGCATGTTTTTAGCACCAATGTCTACAAACTGTATTTTTGTACTAAGATTCTTCATCTTTGTAATTCATTTTTTTTTTTTTTTTTTTTTTTTTTGTATTTTAAACCGTTTTCGAGATAGGAACACTAACTCCACTATTTTCCCCCAGGTGGCACTGCAAGGGGTTTAATTTTGTAGCGCTAGACCACTTTCTTATACCTACATACCACTTTTATGATTATAGCTGTAGCCGTTTAGCAGTTAAAAGAGTTGGAACTGACTTTTTTGGGCACCCTGTATTTCCTTTAGATGGTAAAACTATTACAATGGGATCTATTTCAGACCAAGATCTTTTCAACAAAATAAAAAGCATCAAAATCGGAGCATCCGTTCAGAAGGTATGAGTTAACAAAAAAAAAAAAAAAAAAAAAAAAAAAAAAAAACATATGGTTTGAATTGAGAACCTTCTCCTTTTGAGAATGAGAACCTCCTCCGTCGGTTAAAAATGAGTAAACAAGTTAAATTTAAATTAGATGGATAATTTAAATAAAAAGAATTAGGTGGTTTATTATTAGTATAAAATATAATTATGTCATCTATGTAATGGTATAGCCTAACATCATAACAAAATTGCTTCTCGTAATAGTAAAGGTATAAATCAGACAGAATACTAGAGCTACACCCCCCTTGTGACATTCCTATTTTTTTTTTTAAATAAATGTTATTATTATGAATAATATAATCATGGATAACAAAGTTAAGGAGAGTTTTGAAATATTCTGCATTAAAATTATTAGGAAAGTTTTGAGTTTTATATTTATTAAATAAACTATGCATAATGTCCAATTGATCTGATAAATTAATATTATTAAATATTTCTTGAAAATCAAAAGTCATAATATTGTCGAGAGTTTTAACATAATCAATGAGTTGATAGCTATTTTTAAGGCAAGGTAAATTATCTAGAATAATTATATATTTGTTTAAGAATATCTAGAAGAAGTTTATTAGCATTTTTGTTATATGTATTACATACTGCAATGACTGTTCTAAATTTAATATGAGACTTAGGTATAAGAACAATATATGGATAATTGAAATTATTGAAAGGAATAAGTCGTTTTTAGTAATTGTGCATTTTTAGATTATTTACAATAAGGTTATTAGTAGTTAAAGTAAAACTATTGCTATTATGTATTGAAGAAGTTACGATAGATTGATAGTACGATTTACAATTAATTGCATAATTATTAGGAAATTTGTCAACACAAAGTCATTTTGAAAGGCTTTCATTGCATTAAGTAGATTAGATTTTTTAAAATACTCCAAATATGAATAATTGAGATGGAATTCATTTATAAATTTAGTAACATTAAACATTTCCATTGATTAAAATGGTTTTATTATCGATGATAGAAATCATAAGAAAGTTGTTGAATGATTTGAGGAATACTACATTTAGACTTTTTAAGATATGTATTATTAACAATATTAAGTGATAATATCTATCAGAATACTTTGATCATTATCTTTGCAAGATATAAAAGTAGATATTAATAAAATCGAACTTTCAAATAGAATTATACAGTGTCCGCAGCTTATTAAAATCTTATTCGTGCAGAGCTACAGTGGTTTTATCAAGCGGCTGATTTTTATATCCGGCGAATGTTCCTGCATTGAAGAAAATGGTATTACGTCTCTGACTTTCGAAAGAAATTTCGAAAAGTAACAATTAATGGAATTAATAAACGATATTAAATAAATTTTCACTGATAATTGATTGTTCCTTGAAAGTAGAATAATTAAAAATGAATCCAAATTATCATTTGTGAAATTACCGCGCTTCTTGAAATTGTTACTAAGACAAGTGTTAATTTGTAATATGCTGCAAGTGTAAAATTTTCGACAAAGAGAAATTGGCTGTTCTATTTTCCTTTTGATTTAAAAAATAAACTAGTATATTATTACCATCACGAAATTTTTTTCTATATTTTCCTATACAAATTCCCGCAGATCAAATTATTTTTTCCATGAGGAATGCAGACTATTTTCATCTCCCAAGAAATGTACAACGGACCGTTCTTGGGGATATTTGCAGTATAGGGCCCTTTATTCGCCGATATGCACCCAATTTAAATCAGCATAATGTCTCATAATAGCCTTTCCCATATCAAGTTTTGTTTGATTATACCCAATACAACCTGAGACATAGCCTTCCCTGAAATTGCTGAATAGCAGCGTCACCTGTTAAGCTATTGACACCAAATGTTAATAAGCACTAAGCACTAATTTTTGTCAAGTTTCATCTACATATAAATTTATATGCAATATATAAATTTATATTTATACGCAGTAGTTCCAGAGATAAATCCTTCAATTGCGGAAATCGCTATATAACAGTGCTACCTGTTAAGTGATGGATAGCAAAAACTGGTAGGCACTAATTTATGACATGGTACAAATAAAAATAAATTTATATGTATATATGAACAGTAGTTCTTGAGATACAGTTTGAACAAATTTTTTGTCTCACAGAGACACACGCACACAGACAGACAGACATTTTATAAAAATGGTCAAATCGTGTTCTGGACTTCTCAAAACGTGTAAATCCATACAAACTAGAAGTTTGAAATATTTAAGAAACAAATACTTTCTTCTATTGAATATAGAAGAAAATAAAAACCACAGTGTAAATAAAAAATTTGTTTAGCGTACATAAATAACATTTTTGATATTGAAGACTTTTTTTGTGTGTGTGTGTGTGTTTATTAACCGGAGATTCTGATTTTATTAAAGTAGATTGCATTGATTTGATTCCGTTCCAGACAATTTGATCAGATTAAGCGGCTGATTTTATTAACCAGTGAATTTAAACCAGTTTTATTAACCAGTGCTTCGGTATATTTGAATATCTTTCTAAGAGGAAAAGAGTATTTGAAAGTACAAGATATTTGTAAATCTTTTATTGAAAAGAAGCATTCTTTGTGACTGTAATTGATGCGAAAAATTCACAATAACTTGAGTATCTGTATTAATTTTGTTTGGTATTTTGCTAATTTTAAAATTAATTTGTTTAATTTTGAACATTTGTATTAAAAAAAAAAAAAAAAATCAGAAAATGTGGATTATAGGATTGGCTTTGAAAGACATTCAAATAATTCATTAATTACTTCTTTTTAATTGCAAAAATAAATTTTCCTATAATAAGCCAGTTAAAGTTAGATGGGTAATTTGAATACAGCTCTCATATATGCTTAATACTGGCACTTTTAGAAATTACACTATCATATGTTTTATTACCTCTTTTATTTCTAGAAGTTTTATTAGTTATATTATGGTTACGTTGGGCAAAAAAAGTCGAATAATCATGAATAGGTTTCATATTAGAGAATACTTTAACTATTCTATGACAACATTCTGTATTGGGCCCGTAAGGATACGTAATATTGAAATATTGAAATATTTTGATTATAAAAATAGTCTCTCACTCTTATTTTTGTGAATTTTAACTATCTCTGTAGTACTAGAGCTAAAATTGCATAAATTAAAGTGCTGTAGTTCTACAATTGATTTCTGTGAGGAACAGAATAAGAGAGTTTTTTAAAAATCAGATCGATGCTGATTGATTCTTAGATGAAGACGTGTAGAGGTTTCATCAATATATATCATATTACGTAGACCTCAACTGATTTTATAAATTATATTGTAAGCCTCACAAAATAGAACCAAAGACAGATCATTAAGTGTAACTTAGAAGCAAAAGAGCAGGCTTTGCAACGATATGAATTGCATTTTCGAAATTGAAGAGTGATAGGAGGAGATAATAAGTAGCTGGTTGTCGATCCAAGAATATCCCTATAAATATTCTTGTATTGGGCCCAATTCTACTGTACAGCTAAGTACACTGTCAAAAAAAGTCCTGTTTGCTGCCAGAAATTTTCTGTAATTCAGAAAAATACGTTCTATCAACGTAATTTTTCCGTTGATAGAACGTATTTTTCTGAATTACAGAATATTTCTGGCAGCAAACAGGATTTTTTTTTTTTTTTGACAGTGTATTTCTTACCAGCATCGAGAAATTTACTAAGGTAAGTCCTAAACGTAGCACGCGTAATCAAAATGAAATAAAAGGATATCATAAAATTTTAATAAAAGTAAATAACTTCATTCAATTTAAAATGTTAACATTGTTCATAATCATACATTGTTAAATCGCGAATTTAATGAACATTAAACATATGGAAATTTGTGGATGGAATTAAATAAAATTCAATCTATCAAAAATAATATGAAGAATTTCCAAATTCATCTGTTCGTAAAACGTTTGACCTATACATATTTATTCGAAGTTCTAATCGTTAAAAAGTTACAAATCATTAAATTCGCGATTTAACAATGTATAAAAGTTGTTATAACGATTCATTAAATTTTAATACAAATTAATTTTTTATTTTTTTTTTCAAACTTCAGGAATTTTTTTCTCGGCGATGGTTAAGTAGTGCGCTCTAGGGTTTGAGTATATGAATACACTCACTGGGTGCTAATTACACGCGGAACCTCCGTTCGATTTGAGGACCCCACACCCTTGCCGTCTCCTTGTGAGTAATAAAAGTTAATATTATTCGGATATATAGAAAACTAAACAAAGCAGATAAATAATTAAAGTAATTCTAAATTATGTTGGATAAAGGTAATCGAAAAGTATATACATATTTACAAAACTTCCCATGCCTTAAAGTAAAAATAGAAAATTATATTGCAAAATAAAATGCAACTCGGAATAGCCAGAAAACAATATAGACTTTCACCTAAATATTGTATCTCAAGAGACTCATAAATAAGATGATGAAATCTTTTTTAGTTCTTTTTCTAATTTGGGTAAAACAAAGAGTAGGAGAAAAATAATGGATGAAAAAATTGTTGTATCATTTTCTGCTTGCCATTCTGTGTTCTCATAGTTAAGTTGTCTGTTGAAAATCCTACCATTTTGATATTGAATAGGAATGATCAATTTTCTAAGCATTTAAGGTCATGCTTATGATAGGTCGATTTTGTCCCATTTCATTGAATAAAGTGCGATTCTACAAGCAAAGACTAATTCTATTAGTATTGTAATCGACAGCAATCTAGCATGGTCAACTGCCCTGTTTAATAGTGTCGAGCGTAGTCAGGAGGAACAGCATCTAATTGCTGTATTATCGGGGGACCTTTGTTAATGTCGAGCTTTAGAGGATGGGATCAGAGATGCTATCGCAACTCAACAGATGTGTTGGGTGAAGCAGCATAGGGGGTGTTTCCAAATAAAATTTGTACTGCCTCGTGAACTGATGAAATAAAAACCGATAGTTAACCAACTAATGCAATTGTATACATATCCTCTTATTTTAAAATCCATAAAACAAAATCAACATTATCCCAATTAAGTACCGAACGAGTTCCTACTTAATACCGTAAAAACAAGTAAAAATCCTGCTCTAAATTATTTCGAAAACATTCTCATTTTACTTTATTTGTCGTTTATTACAAACCTTCAACGACATTAAACAGAATTTCGTAAAAGTATAATTGTTGCGTTAATAATTAATATTCAAAATAAATAATCATTAATAACGCCGAATTAAAATTTGTACTGCCTCGTGAACTGATAAAATAAAAACTGATTGTTAACCAACTAATGCAATTGTATACATATCCTCTTACTTTAAAATCCATAAAACAAAATCAACATCATCCCAACTAAGTACCGATCTTGTATTTAACGAGTTCCTACTTAATACCGTAAAAACAAGTAAAAATCCTGCTCTAAATTATTTCTAAAATACTCTCATTTTACTTTATTTGTCGTTTATTACAAACCTTCAACGACATTAAACAGAATTTCGTAAAAGTATAATTGTTGTGTTAATAATTAATGTTCAAAATAAATAATCATTAATAACGGCTAATAATTCTTTTCAAAATTGGATATACTATTTTAAGTGCTGAAAATAGATCCAAGTGTTAATAATGATTTACTGATTTGGGAATAGTGCTTATTTTGATAAACTGCATAATAAAAGGAATCCATTACATGCATATATTTTCTCAAATATTTTAGAGAGAAAAGGTTTTACGTGTTGAAAGGTTATCTTGTTGAAGCAATAAAATGCTCGTAAGAATGATTCATATTTTAGGTTTCATTAAAAAATAAATAAATAAAAATAAATAAAAAATAAATAGTTTCTGTATTGTATAATGGGATTTTAGATTTGAAAAGTTACAGTGCTAAGTCGACATACTAGAGTCGTATAGGTTTTCTGAATGAATGGCTCATCTCACGATTTTATTTTTCTCCATGTAAAATTATTCCACTTTATTTAATTTGTGTGCGTTTTTTGCATTGATGAAAACGAACACGCGTATTGATGCTGAAATAGAAACAAGGAAGATAAGTCTTTAAAAAAGAAACTAAAAATCAGCTCTACCATGTGCCTCCTTTTTTTTTTTTTTTTATGTTTCATTTATGAATTTCTTGTTTCACATTTTTATTGCGACAAATATTTTTTTTTATCAATAAACTAGGAAAAATTACAAGAAATATGTTTAAGCATGAAAGGTCTTTAAAAAAAGGAAAAAGAATTTGTCATTAAAGAAAAATGCATGCACAAAATAAATAAATAATTCTCAATTAAATCTATAACTTCAAAGTGTTCGACAATAAATCATCATCGACAGAATATACTATATATATATATATATATATATATATATATATATATATATATATATATATATATATATATTATGAAGTAGTTTAAGAAAAGATAAAATATGAATAAAAATAATCCTGAAACTTTCTCTATCAAAGTATTAAGCAAAATTAAGAAAAATTTCTTAATATAATTCATTGAATTTACAAAAGAAAATACATTAAATATACTTCTACATTGATTCTTTTTTCTGTCATAAACTATGAAGTTGCAGTCATATTACTTACTGATAAAAGACCATTTACAAAAGGTTTAGAATGCATGGTTTATTGTATTCATGAGACACGTTTGCATCTATTTTTTCCCACAATAAGAATCAAAATGAATGGAAGTTCGAGTCTATACTTATAAAATAATCATACAATGTCAACTCCGATTGTTTAAATGAATTTGAACAAATGATCTTTTCTTACTATTGCATCTGTTTGCTTTATTTTCATTTAAATTTTTTAAAAATATAAATCTATTCGTTATATAATATTTATTTATTTATTTATTTATTTTTTCTATCACGATAGTTGTGCATGAATGAAACAGACTGTTTTACCAAAGGACGATACGGACATTTAAAAGCATTTTGAAAATCTGTAAGTACCACACCCTCCCTCATTTTAGTTTCCAGTAACCATTCGTCTGCCTCACCATCAAACGTGAACATGTACGTTAAGGCACGTGCCACGTAACCGTACAGGTGCCACTGTAGTGATAGCGAGATTTGCCTTTTATGCAGTAAAAAAATAGTCGTGTGATTTGCGAAAATCCCTAGAGGTTAGTGGTGTTCCTACAATATAAATTCATTTCATGTTTCCCCACACTACTATGTACAATCGAGTTTCGCTCATCTTTTTTCATAATGGTAAAATATGGACGTTATTATTCACCTTCCACCCTTCTTAAATTTCCAGGAAGATTTTTTTTTTTTTTTTTTTTTTTAACTACTTTATTTAAAACGTTTGAACTGTACACATAAAATGTGCTTCCCTCGTTTGTTCTGATATTTTGAAGGTTAGAATTTTTAATTTATTATAAAATAATAATAATAAAAATAATTTAATTTCTCATTTAAGCAAATTGCTTAATATCGCTTTACACGCACATAATTTGCATGTCATTGCTAAATGTGTTGATAAATGAATGTGTATGTAAGTGCTAAATACTCTAATGATCCAATGTAATATGGTATGTGTTCATAATGGGCCCAATATTTTCTCAGTCTAATTTATAGAATTCAAAAGTCTGTGTTTTTCTATAATGCACTTGTAAAGAATCCTTAAACAATTTACTCAAAAATGAGAACGGGAATTTTTTTCAAAATACAGTCTGATTAGAGACCAATGCTTAAATGTTCACATAGAAACATGCGTTCAAATATAAGTAATCATACGCACTTGAAAAAGAAGAAAATAAACTTAGCAGAAAAAGAAAGAAAGGCATTAACATTTTCAACTTCCCTTGTTTAATTATTGATTGTAAAATTTATTTCTGAAATTTAAAATAAAATAAAATAAATGCAGATTAAGTCGTAAGTAAGACCAATAAGGTAGGATAATAAAGTTCAATCTACTTTTAAAATAATCTAGGTTTAAGAACAGTTTTATTTGATTTCTAATTCTGGGAGAGGGGGGGCCGCTAAAAATTTCACTTTCATATTCAGGAAACCAAACATGATATTATACAAAAAAACAGAGTGAAAATATAGCTTCAAAAAATACTTAAAAATTGATCTTAAAAATTGATTTTCTTCCTGAGCAGTGTTCGTTGATATGGCAAAATGAAGCAAAACACTACCATCAATTACATTCAATAGAAAAGAAATTTTGGGTGGCTCTATATATTATCAGAAAACACATAAATATCAGAAACATTATGTTTTGGTATCAGAGGTATCCGATTTGTCAGGTATGTAAATATTCGTCCAACGTTTAGATATCTATTTCATGAAAAAGAAAGTTTTACCGCTTCGCGATGTTTGTACGGTGCGAAAAATATGACATTTGTACAGATGCATTAAATAGTTGTTATCAGACAGGTATCCAAAACATGATAGTTTTAGGAGCCTCTTGTGATGTATAGAATGCAAAATATAACTGATATCAGAAATAGGATAGTTTTTTAACATCAGATTAAGGAATAGAAATGTTAACGATGTTGTATCATTATTCTCGTTTGGTTTTTATTCACTACCACCACTAAATATTTATAAATAAACTTGCTTGTATTTTAAGACTTACTGTCGTATGAAAGCATTCTAATTTGTATGCGGCTTGTTATCACCAGGAAAGATAAAGTCCATCCTTTCAATTGAAGGGGTATTCTAATTAAAAATTTTAAGTTTATATATAAATGTCAGTAGATAGCAGAGTTTTCATAATTATCACATATGCATCAAATTTAATTTTCAAACTGATAATTGTCAGACACCAGTAAAAGCAAATTTGTGCCTTTTTTATAACGTTTTCGTGTCAGAAGTATCGGAATTCGTTCATATTTGCATCAAATATGTGTCAGATTAATTGACGGGGTCCGTTTCAGTATCAAGTTTCTGACAACCCATTTAAAGGTACCGTTACTTCGGACACTTTTGTTCACAAAAACGTTACGATTTACTGTCATCGAAGTGATACTTCTGCTGTCGGATGAAAAACATCCTTTTTCATCAGTACCATAGTGGTGTGTTTACTGGATTTGTACTTGTATATAAACTATATATGCACATCATATTGTGTACTTAAATTTAGTTTTATTTGAAAAACAGAATATGTAAAACACATTTAGCAATTTTCAAGTATAACCCCCAATATATCCAAATACATTGGGTAACCCTGTACACGAATGATAAATAACTTCCATACCAGAATTTGGCTTTGTGAATATTAAAAATTTCATTTTGTTTAGGGTAGCGTATAGATGTTGCACTCTACTTACCTGCGATTTTACCCATCTGAATTCCCTGTACATGAACTATTTTGTTGATCTGAAAACAAAAAGTTTAATACAGCATCACTATATGTTATATATTTAGAATGTCGAGTTTGGTCTTCCTGCTACAATTGGTTCTTGAGATATGCTGATCACAGCCCAATATCTAAAAACATGAATTCAGGGGACCTCAAAACGTGTAAATATAACAAAAACTCAATTTCGAAAATAATACATTCTCTACCATATATATGAGAAATTATTGACCACATAATATGACCATATAATAATTGAATCCTGATAGTTAAACAGTCGCGGAAATAAATAAATAAATAAAAGTTTATCACAAATAATAGTAGTAAAATGATACTCGATTGAGATTATTGTTAGCTACAGATTATAATATTTAATATATATATATATACTCCAAATATCACAGAACCTGGTAAAAATGCTTCGAAAAAATAAATCAGAATCTGTACTTTCCCATTTCTTCCATTCATTGATTTTCAAAGAGGGGTTGGGAGCGTCATATAAATGCATCAAACGAATTTATCACAATGAGAAGTGCTTCAAAATTCGTGAAAATGATTATCTCACCCCTAGAATATTAATCCCAAATCTATCGACATAGAACCTGTTCGTCATTTTGATTGCTGTAAGAAAAGGGATTGAAGGAATCTAGAAAAATAGTTGAAAAACATTTTCAAAATTCTATGGTGTCGTTTGAATGAAAATCCTGTAGTGTTAATATTGAGTTGTTTAATTTATTGGAATATATATTTGAGAAAGGATCGCTCATAGATTGTTTTAGCTAATAAGAAACAATCCTAAAGCATCGAATTTTCAGATACTCGTTGAAAGACACCCTTCATGCAAATATTGGACATCTATGTTCAATCCTAGAAGGGCGTTGATAATTGGTTTTGATAATTGATAGGGAACACATAAGAGTTCAAAGTATTTTTGGATCTAGAAAATTCTCATTTTTCATGGTGCACCTTTTAAATTACTTATATTTTCGTCAGGTCTTATTTAAAAATTTTCTGCAATTCAAAAAATATAATAACTTTATCAAAAAATAAATTCGCCAACGGGTATGAAATATTATTTTCAATTCTTTCCAGTGCCAAATTTCAATATTCTAAAGAAAGATAGCTACTTTCAAAATATCAATTACTGATAATAGGTTTCATTTCTATCAATTTTGACATGATTCTTAATTATTCTCATTTATTTTGTTATTATTTTGATTATTATTTTAAAGTAATACCATTCATTCTTTATTATTATGATAAATAACAGATGTCGATATCCTAAATTATCGGGTGTGTCACTCACCCGACTTTCTGTTACCCTAAAATGTAATACTATAAATACAGATTGCAGATTGAAGGGTAAGATAACGAGTAGTGTTACATAAACCTACATTAAAAACAGTTCAAAATAGGCTTCAGAACAGCTTTATTTGACGAATAATTCTGTGTGTGGGAGTGTGGGAGGGGGGGGGGGGACTGCCGCCTCCTCAACCCCCGTTTGATTATTGTGCCTATATTTATATATAGAGTTCAATTTTGTTATTCAATTTAAAACTATTTAGACAACTTTCTTATACACTATTCCTTGAAACTTATTAATCTTGATCAAACTTTTCTACTAACAAACTTATATTAACTTCAAAATACAACATTTGAATTGCCTGAAATTATTTGTTTTTAAGTTTCTCTGATAAGAGACAGAGACGAAGATCAAACATTAAAAACTTGACTTTGGGATTCAGAAAACCTCAGAACGTTTAACCATACAAAAAAAAAAAAAAAAAAAAAAAAAAAAAAAAAAGAGAGAGAAAGACAGAAAAATACATTATTTACCGTATGGTTTTGAGAAATTAATTTCAACTTCTCAGCAGTTTTCCTGGACATGATAAAATATTATACTTCCACTAATTACATTTAATAAAAAAGAATGTTTTCACTTAGAAATTGGCAGCCTGTATGCCTTTTAAAAGTTATAAACTCACCACATGGTGCTCATAAATATAATTCTATAATAATAACACACAGCACAACTTGAAATACACTTCCAATAATTTTCAAATACTGTCCCACTATAATCTTGTTTTTTTTTTTTTTTTTTTTTTTTTTTTTTTTTGTGCAGACCTGTAAACGAACAATGAATTATTTTCATACCATATTCTACATGAAGCCTGCTTCTGCGCATATAAAAAAACATACAACAGTTTCATTTGGTTTACTGCAGTCTATAGATGTTAAACTCTAATTATTTAAAATCTTATCCCCATAGATGTAATGTATTTGAATTATCTTGGGAGTCCCTGTACACGAGTCATTTACTTACTCACAACGAAAAGTTTAGTGTAGTATTCCAATATGAAACAGATTTAGGATACCGAGTTTAAACTTTCTGCTGTTATTTGTTCTTGAGATATGCTGATCACAGACACACTTATACACACACAAACATACAGACCAACCGCTAAACGCATGATTTTCGGATTCAGGACACCTCAAAATATGTAAATATAACAAAAACTCAATTTCGAAAATTTGAACCAAAAACACTTCTTTCTCTGCCGTAGTATCCTATTCAAGTCGCCCAACCGAAGTTAGTCATAAATCTTGAAGCATAGAAAGGTTTCTTTTTTTCCCTTTCACACACCATCCCTAGAATCAATTAAAGGAGAGAGTGGGAGGTCTGGTCCGCTACTTGTATACCTACCAAGCAACCCAGTCCCCAACTGGTTGTTCCTGAAAATTTCTCTGACACCCCCTCCCCCTTTCCTCAGGCTATCGATGCAGATTGACATCGATATCAGTTGACATCGTTTCTATTAATTATCTGCAAAGAAACAACACATCGGCTTTCGAGAAACGAACCCACGAGCATCGCGTTATCACCATGACGCTCAAATCAAATGCGTTAACGAACAACGAAAAGGGTTGTTTAAATTTACATTAAATTGGAGGCGCCTTCTTTTTCAAAGTGTCACAAAGACACGATGACAAAAATCCAATTTCAATAAAAAGCTTCTAAAAATTATATTTATTTATTACTTAACTTTTTATTTTGTGCTATTTAATATCTAAAGAAATGCTGCTTAAAAAAAACTCTTAAAAAATTCTTGGAATACTGTTTAGACAATGAAAAATTTTCTTTTATCAATTGACGCATTTTCGATTAATTATCTGTAAAATTTAACACATCGCTCCTTCGGGAGTGGAATTCACCACCACCGAATTAGGAACTTCACATCCTAACCAACTGAGCCAGCGATCGACGCTAAGATCCACTGACATTTACTTTAAAGTTGAAGTGCCTTGTTTATTAGCGTCACACGAAGACGCGATAACGAAATCCAATTTCAATAAAAAGCTTCTAAAAAATTATTTATTTATTTATTTTTACTTAAATTTTTATTCTATGCTTTTTAGTAACTAGATAAAAAGCTATTTAAAAAAAAAAAAAAAAAAAAAAAAAAAAAACTCTTCAAAAGTTATTGGGATACTGTGTACACAACGAAAAATTTCTTTTCTATCAATTGACACCTTTTCGATTAATTATTTGCAAATATTAACAAGACGCTCTAACCAGCTGAGCAATTAAGAGATATCACGAATTGCTAGCACTTTTTTTTTTTTAATGGAATTGTCTCGTTTTTTAACATGACAGAAAACGCGATGACAAATCCATTTTCATAATCTATATATATATATATATATATATATATATATATATATATATATATATATATATATATATATAAAGCTTCTAAAAATATTTATTAATGTATTTTTTACTTAAAACTTTTTATTTTGAGCTTTTTTACTATAAAAAATATTTTGCGTTTCCTAATATCTTAAAAAATAAAATAAAATAAAATGAAATAAAATAAATAATTCTTAAAAATACTCTACAAAAATTCTTAAAATACTGTGTAGCCAACAAAAAATTTTCTTTTATTAACTGACACATTTTCTTCTAATTATCTGTAAAAATTAACAAGTTGGATCTTCGGGGATCAAACTTTCGACCATCGCGTTATTAATGTGACGCTTTTACCAACTAAGCCAAGGAGCAACAAACTGAATAACTTACATTTACTTAAAAATGGAGGCGCCTTGTTTATTACCGGGACACGAAGACACGATGGCAAAGTCAATTTCACATAAAAATCTTCTAAAAAAATGTTTCTTAAAAATAACTCTTCAAAAATTCTTAAGATACTGTGCAGACAATGAAAAATTTTCTTTTATTAATTAATACCTTTTCTATTAAAAATTTCCAAAAATTGACACATTGGTCTATCGAGGATCGAACTCACGACTAAACACGTGGTTAAACATGGTGGGTGGTTAATCATCATTCACATGACAGTCTAACCAACTGAGTCAACCAACGTTGCAATGAATCGCTTGTATTTACTTTAAAGTCGAGACGCCTTTTTTTTTTTTTTTTTTTTTTTTTTTTAGCGTGACACGATGACATGATGATAAAATCCAACAACAGTTTCAATTCAACTGTACAAAAAAGTAATTGTATACAGTTTCTGAATCATATAAAGCATATTATTGAAATGTTCATTGAATAATATGCTTTAATATCCAGAATGAACATGAACATACAGTGAATGAATAAGAAAAACTTTATATATATATCAGTTAAAAAATGGGTAAAATATCGTCCCTGGAAAAATGGAGATTTAACACTTTTAGGTCTAAACTATCTCAACCGTATATCTCCTTCTGGACTGAGCTTTTTCGTTTTTTTTTTTTTTTTTTTTTTTTTTTTTTAATACTTTCTTTTACTAATTAACACATTTTCTATCAAATATCTGCAAAAATTACCATATCGGCCTTTCGAGGATTGAACTCATAACCAACCGTTATCAACATGTTGCTCTAACCAACTGATCCAACAAGGGATGCAATGCATTGCTTATATTTACTTTAAAGAGGAGGCACCTTGTTTTTTAGCGTGTCACGAAGACACGATGAAAAATTCCAGTTTCAATAAAAAGCTTCTAAGAAATTTATTTATTTATTTATTTTTACTTAAATTTTTATTTGTGCTTTATAGTAACTAGATAAAAACTGTTTAAAAAACTTTTCAAAAATTATTAGAATATTGTGTGTATATCGAAATATTTTCTTTTATCAATTGGCAACTTTTCTATTAATTATTTGCAAAAACTAGCACCTCGGCCTGGCGAGGATCGAACACACGACTCTCGGGTTACCAACATGACGCTCTAACCAACTAATCCATTAAGAGATACAATGAAATACTTACTTTTTTTTTTGTCTTGTTTTTTAACGTGACAGATTACGCGATGACAAATCCAATCTTATATATATATATATATATATATATATATATATATATATATAAGGCCGTGGTTAGAGAACCGGCAGCCGGGTAAGTATTATAGACCCGGCAGTCTTCTGCGCATATGTATTAGAACTTCCGGGATGGCATACTTGATCTATAGCTGAAGTGCCGGGCGATGCAGAGAATGAATATTTTTTGAATGATTCTTATTCCTAACAGATAAATACATAAAAGTAAAGAATAAATAGCGTCAGTCAAGCATATAAATCTGATGTGTATTTTAACAATTAACAAACAAGCAAATGAATAAATAGCATTAGTAGCTGTTTTTCAACCAGTCAACTTTGTAATCAATCCAGTTGGTGCTGCCATCTAACGAAATGATTTGAAACCAAAGATTTTCTAAAACTTAATCTTTGGAAAAACCATGCAAATTTGAAAAATAAAATTTAGTATACTATACTGATTAAATTAAAATTTAGATTTTTTTTTTTTTTTTTTTAATAATTTAGTTTTTAAAAATCCTAATAAAATAATAGAAACTACTTTGGAGAAACCGTGCAAAGATGAAAAATTAAAATTCTTGTATTATACTGATTGAATAAATATTTTAAAAATATATTTAGTTTTTAAAAATTCAAGTATAATATATTAGAATAATCGTTGGAGAGATCATGCAAAGTTGAAAAAAACAACTTTTTTGCACTTTACTGATTAAATTAAATTTTTAAAAAATATATTTAGTTTTTAAAAAATCAAAACCTAATAAAATATTAGAATAATCTTTAGAGAAAACCAGTAAAAGTTAAAAATTAAATTTCTTGTGCTATATTGATCAGATTAAAGTTTTAAAAAATATATTAGTTTCTAAAGAACAGAAATATAATAATAAATTTGTATAATCTGTGAATAAACCATGTAAAGTTGAAAAATTATTTATTTATTTTTATTTGTTTATTTATTTGTTTTACTATACTGATTAAAATAAATTTTAAAAATATATTTAGTTATTAAAAATCAAAATATAATAATATATTAAAATAATCTTTCAGGAAATCATGCAAAGTTTAAAAATTAGACGTCTTGTACTATATTTATTACATTAATGATTTAAAAAATGTATTTAGTTTTGGAGAAACCACGATAAGATGAAGAATGAAATTTTGTATTATACTGATTAAATTAAAAATGTTAAAAATATATTTAGATTTTAAAATTCAAACATAATAATACATTAGAAATGTGATGATTTTTGTATAATGAAAAATCGCCCCCCCCTCCCCCCCAATTACACGCATATTTCAATCATATGCATTATCAGTTTTCTTAAATTTTTATTTTTAATTTCATTGTGGAGTAATATAAGATCTCAGAAATATCTGTAGAAATTTGAGAGGTTTATTTAGCTTAATTATATTAACTTATTTAACGAGAGACAATGTAGCAGATAAAGCAAAAAATTTAAGAGAAAACAAAACTGAATAATGAAACAAATATTTAACGAGAAAAATCAAGAAAGAGAGTTAAAATATAAAACGTGGTCAATACAAATAAATACGAATTAAAGCGGCAATATGAATTATCAAAAGCACGTATTGATAAGAGTCATTCACTTTACCGGCAGATGAATACTAAATCACTCGGCAGTCATACTGCGCAAGCATCAGAACTGCCGGGAATATAATAGAGAACCGACTGCCGGTTCTCTAACCACTGCGTATATATAAAGCTTCTAAAAATATTTATCTATGCATGTTTTACTTAAGGAGACATACGACCCTTAGAACTTCAAAAAACATTGATTTAATTATAGTCCTTTTTTAAGTAAACTAAGCTACATTGGTCATGTCTAATTGTTACCTATAAATTTATTATGTATTTTGGAATATAATTTAAATTCTGGGGTGAATCAATAATAATAAAAGAAGATGTCTGTCTCTTTGTCTGGCTGTGCATCTATACGTTCAGCCCCTATTGAACGCAGAAGTACAAAACTTGATATACGGATGCTCAGCAGCCTTCCCGAGAGACTCCTGAAAACAGAATTTTAAAATTTTAATTAGTTCCGGAGATATTAATTAAAACGTCAACCTATATCTAATTAAAAAGCGATCTCATCGCATTTTCCAACTTTCGAACGCATTCCGCAAAAGAAGCAAAGAGAGAAAATTTCGCGCGTTTTTGTAAAGCGATCCCTCCTTAACGATTTGAGATATTGAAAATACGCTTGTACCACGAGAAAGAACCTTTATTACCGATTCTTACAGAGCCACTTTTTTTGAAAAATACGGATATTTTTTATATTTAAAAAAAAAGTTTTAAAAAGGGTCCAAATTTTCTCATTTTTTCGATCGTTTTCATTCGAATCGCTCTCTACGAAAGAGTAATTGTCCAATTTCTTAACAACCGGTATATTTTGAAAGGTCATTTAATCCTCTTTCCAACCATATAAAAATTTTAACAAAATACGGATTAGCAATCCATATTTTAAGATTTTACGAAACATCGTTTTTTTCCCAAAACATTTTATAACTCAAAATTTTTTAGCGATCATTTTTTTCCTTATATATATAGAGAGAGAGAGAAAGAGAGAGAGAGATGTCAATAAAATGAAAAAGATCTCAAAAGATGGAAACAGAATTTTAAAAACTTAATCAGTTATTAATTTTTCAATTTTCAATAGCGCTCTATTTTTTCATGAAATCTTTATTCCCGCATATCGCGTTTTCCGATCGATTTGTATTTGAATATTTGATATTTTGGTTTCCATAGCAACTCAAACCCACTGAGAGAAAAGAAGAAATATTTTTAGAAATATGTTCTTGAACTAGGATTAAAAATTGCAAATTTCAAAATTCTTCAATTTTTCTCTCTCGCACACAAAACTTACTATACAGCCTGAACATCACAAGACCAACTTGCAGTTCAAATTTCATCAATTTTGGTTAATAAACAAAAAATTTACATTTTAATCACAAATTAAATTTTATTCTAACAAGCGTAATATATCTCTCGAAAGAGGATGGTAGTTTCTATAGCAACGAATACACATAAGGTAAAAATATTTCTTTTTCCTTTTACTTCATCAAGCAGAAACGGTCGTTTTGCCAAGCCAAGCTCAGAGAAAAGCAAAACAAACAAACTACCACTAACACAAAGCAGAACGCGCCAATAATAAAATCGACAGAAATAATCCAAGATCGTTAAATGCTTATTATACAGAAACCAACTTTCCCATGTTAAATCTGCAAATTTTTTTCCGTAAAGTTTTAAATATTGGACGAACCAAATATCGCAGTAAAATGAAACAAAAAGTAAAATATTCGTATCAACGAGATCTTTAATTTGAGTTAAAAACGAACTTTCTAAGTTAATAAGTAAAAAAATGGGAGCATTTTCAGTTTAGCGTAAAATTAGATGTTTTGACAACTTTTTGAAAAAATTTCTTCTTCAAGAATTTTTTTTTTTAAACAAGCTAGAGAATTCATAAATGTGCAGAATTCTTTGAAAACTGGTTTTTCAGATAGACAATTACTTAATCTAGGAACTTTTATAAAATTTAGCTTTTAAAAATCAAAATTTCCTATCTTAATTGCTGAAAAAACTGTTAAATATCGCCAAAGAGACATAAATCGCCAAATATGAAATTGCTTCATCTCAGTTTACCCGAAAAATATTAATTTCAAATTGAGCTGCTTTTTCTTTTTATAAGTTATTTTTTTAACCAAAGAATCTTTGCTTTTATTATTTTGTACAATTTTAAATTTTATATCCCTGAAAACAGAAATGAATACATTTTTGAATAACATTTGTTTTAAATCTATAGCTTGAATTGCTGAATTTTTAATATTTTTCATACCTTAGAATAAGAAAGTCAGTACACGATATAGTATCCAATTTTAATATCCTTCAATTCAATCTGGCAGTGATAATTATGATGCATAAAGGTTTCTACTTCCTTCTATATAGTATACTAGCAGGCTTTGCCCGCTTCGCTTGTCATTTTATTGAAATGAATTTCGACTTTCGGTTTTTAATGGATTTACACGTTGTAAGAGATCCTGAAAACAATTTGACTATTTTTAGAAAATTTCTATTTGCGTGTGTGTGTTCTATGTGTGTGGCGAAAGTTTTATTCCAACTAGATATCAAGAGCTACTGCTCAGAATTACATATAAATTTATATGCAATTGAACCTTGATGTATAATAGCGTTTATCAATATTTGGTGTCAATTGCTCAACATGGTGCTGCTATACAGTGATTGCTGCAATTTCAGAGAAGGCTATATCTGAGTAACTAATACATGGAATTGCATAAATTTACAAATAAATTTACATTGTTACAAATTATAGTGCTTATCAACTTTTGTACCAATATCTCAACATGTGGCGCTGCTATACAGCGATTTTCGCAATTTAAGGAAAGTTTTCTATTGCATATAATGAAACAAAACTTAATATGTGAAAAGGCCATTATGAGACATTATGCTGATTCAATCTCGATGCCTATCGGCCGATAAGTGGAGCTCATATAAGGTACCTGTACCCAATATGGACACCCTAAGGAAAATGTATTTTTTTCACCCCCGTGTACACGTCATAGGACTCGAAAAACGTATGACCACTATCCCTGGACTATTGACTATCATTATTGAAATTAGCGACCTTGTAATTATTATGGTTTAATTTAAATGATAAAAACGAAAACTGTTTATAAGTGTCCATATAAGGAACCACCTGTCCCTATTATGGACATGCATGTCCATATGAGGGACAGGTGGCTCCTTATTCACCTACTATACAGGGTGTATGGAAGAGCCACTCTTCCAAAGAATTTTAGAGGAGAGGAGATAAAAAAAATGTATCTTAAAGTATTGCGGGGGAGGGGGGGGGGTCACAGTAAATATCTTCAGAACATGCACTTCAGAAGAGAGGAGGGACATTTTCGGTTGTGGCTCTTCGAAGATCCATGCAAAGCACCTCAGTCATAATTTTTTTTTGAAATAATATAGTTGCTTTTGCTTAGCTTTAGCTTTATTGCATCTGTCTGCAGAATTTACATCTCTCATTACTCAGTCCTCACAGGATGGACAAATAAAAACTTCATCATGGGCGCAAAGTCCCACACAGTCCTCATGGACATATCTGCCACATTTGATGCATGGCCGCATGTTTGCAACAGCATCAATACTGCATAAGAAGCAGTACCAGCTCTCCTTTGTTGAGGAAGTGATACCGCTGTTACCTGCGATTTCGCCAACAGATACCCTACTGAGGGGAGGCTTCTTTTGATTTTTTTGCAAGGGCTTTTTGGAGGATTTTTTTCTTGGAGGAGGTTTCTTGAAGGATTGTACAGATGGCATCTTGTTGAACAAGGATTTTACCCCTTTGATGCTTTTTGAGTTTATCGCCTGACGACGTTGTGTCGTCTTCCTTCTTACAGTTGCAGTTGACAACACGCTGGTGAAAGAATTTTCCATAGGAAATGATCTCGCAGGCGATGAAGGTGGGTCAATAACAGGAGAAGGTATGTTGTTGACAAGAGCTTCAGCATCTGTACTTCCACTCTTAGTTCGTACTGTAATGTACGGATACTCTAATTAAGATTAAAAATATGTATAAACATTAATTTATTATGAATTAGCTAAATAAAATACATTAAACAGATATTTTACAAATTTGTGAATCTGAAGATTCACATGCTATACTTCCAATGTAGACATAAGGTGTCCATATTGGGAATCGGGCGTAGTTTTACTAAATCTTGTAATAAATAAACAAAGAAAACATTTTTAAGCAATATATGCAATAGCAATCGAAAATATGTTTTATCAGCTTTCTAAAACACTCCACTTTTCAATATTTAAAGTAATTTTACCATATCTAATAAAAATTTAAACTTACCTGTAATTACGATCAGCACAGCCGAAAAAACAAATTTCCTTCAAAATGGCGAACAGCGCACTTTTTTGCGCTTTCCAGGCTAAATTATCTTTTCAATTGCTTTTCTTCATGGATATGTAGCACTATCTTTCGATAAAATTTGTTATTTTTAAAGATATTAGGGGTGTCCATATTGAGAGCACTGTCCATATTGGGTACAAATACCTTACTACAATTTTGTTTTAGAACTGAAAGGATGCCATCTGCATGGTGAAAATTTACTTCCGTTCAACATTTTGTGCAACAATACCTCTCTGAGTTGATAATATTTTCAGCATTCATAATGAAAAAAATAATAAATAATTTGTGCTGCGTTAATATATATAGGAAAATGTAGAAGAAAGTTTTGTGATGGACACGACATATTAGTCTGCATAGAAAACCCATGGATAATGTCTAGCAACCAGAATTATGGAAAGTTTAACGCAAAGAAAACTTTGTAATACAATTTAACGCAAAGAACAACATCGCACGAAAGCTGAGTTGAAATCCAGGACATATCTGATGTAAAGTATCAGGTTAATTCCAGTAAATACAAAAACTATTTAAAAAAATAAATGATATCTACAAAAAAGACACTTAAAATGTACAAAAAAGCCAAGCTCAAAGAAAGAGAATTGATTAAAGTTGTGTCTAAAAAGGGTGTGATATCAAATTCCCAAGCTTACATTCAAATACTTATTTAATATTCCCTTTTAACTAAATTTTCACATGTGAATCAAGTGCCTTATGATATGTTGATAGAAATCCTTCTTTCCTGTACTAAATACATCATAGCGTGTTTCTGAAAAATATTATTATTTTTATTTATGTATGATGGGCTTGGCGGCCATCTTTCAAGTAATGAATAAACATTCACACAATTTGAAAGAAGTTTCTTAAAATATATCTCATATAAAATTAATTTTGCTATTCCATTCAGCAGAGACGGAAATATTTCGATAACATGATTTCTTATAATTATTTAGTATTAAGTGCACTTCCATCCTATAAATGCCGGGAATAAAGAATATAAAAATTTAAATTAACGTAAAACCATGAAGGAGAGGGGGGGGAAGCATAGAAGCTTCCACCCCCGTTATATTTACCCAATTTGAATTTAGCTTCTTGGAATAAATATCTCGTAAAAATAATATGGTTATTCCATTCAACAGGGGTTGAAATATTCAGATTAAAAAAGAAAAAAAAATGCATTAAAAACATCGCAAAAGCCCCGTTAAGCACACAGGTTGCATCAATTTAAGTTTTAACAGTGTTAAGTTTGGCGCACTCCCATCCTCCCATCCTATAATTATTTCTCATTGCGCAGCACTAGTGCGATATAAAACTCAATTAACCAACCAATCAACCAACTCATCCTATAATTGATGAGATTTATAGAATTCAAACTAACGTAAAACTTTGAAAGATGGCCGCCAAGCCCATCATACATAAATAAAAATAATAATATTTTTCAGAAACATGCTATGATGTATTTAGTACAGGAAAGAAGGATTTCTATCAACATATCATAAGGCACTTGATTCACATGTGAAAATTTAGTTAAAAGGGAATATTAAATAAGTATTTGAATGTAAGCTTGGGAATTTGATATCACACCCTTTTTAGACACAACTTTAATCAATTCTCTTTCTTTGAGCTTGGCTTTTTTGTACATTTTAAGTGTCTTTTTTGTAGATTAACAGACTACCGTGAGGAAATGGAAGTATTGTATTCGGTCCAAAACTTCGATATCGAGATTTCACCTGATTTACATGTTTTAAGGTGTCCTGAGTCAAAAAAAAAAAAAAAAAAAAAAAAAAAAAGGAGGGGGCAATTGGGGCAAAAAATTAGAAATTTAGTTAGACAGTTCAAAATTGGTATATGTAGGTGTATGGTACCTACAAGTCAAATGAAGATATTTTCGAAAGCGTAAAATTATCCGGGGGGGAGGAGCTAAAAATTAGAAATTGAGTTAAATCGTTCAAAATTGGTATGCATAGGTTTATGGGGTTTACAAGTCAAATGAGGATATTTTCGAAAGTGTAAAATTATTAGAGAGGGTGGGGAGGGGGGCAAAAAGTAAACAATTAAATTAGACTGCTCAAAATTGGGGAAGGAGACTTCTAAAACGGGGATAAGACGCCGCATGCGCCACCGAGCGTGAATTTTCTAAAGTTAGAATTTTCAAAGATCATAACACGGTGAGCGAGCAGGTGGTTTCAGATATCGAAACGGGAAGACGGCGCCGCAGCGAGCGGGAATTTACTGCGGTTAAAGTTTTTAGTAAAGCTATTTGCACTATGTCAGTAAGCTGTTGTAGGACCTGAAACGGGAAAAAGGCGCCGCAGGCGTCACCAAGCGGGAGTTTCGTAAAGTCGGATTTTTTCAAGAATCGCGAACCAGATGGTCACCGAAGGAGGCTAGTTGTTTAATAATTTATGTGTTAATAATAAATGTTTTTTTTTTTTTTTTTTTTTTTTTTCACCTTGCGTGCAGGTTATCTCTGAAACTATTTAATATTTTTCCTTGAAATTTTCCCAGATTATGTAACATATCAGATCCTTCAATCTAAACCTAAATTTGTTCAAATTTAGGTACAAAATATATTTAAAAAAAAAAAAGTTTAAAGATCATTTATTTTTTAATAAAATCTGAAGTATCACCTGTATGAAAAATAGGGGGGATACAAATTTAGGTTCAGTTTGAAGGATCTGATATGTTAAATAATCTGTGAAAATTTCAAGAAAAAATATTAAATAGTTTCAGAGATAGAAAAAACAAATTCAAATAAGAAAATCTCTGTATTTTTTAATTAATAGCAAAGCGTCACTGAAAATTTGATATCATTATTTTTAAGACCCGTATTTCTAATTCTTATAGCCATAAAGTGCACTGCTGCGTCACAAACTTTTAACCCATTAAGGGTTTTTTGTATTGATATCATTAGTTTTTAGGGGTTAATGATTAAAATGTAAAATTAAAGGAGCATGGCAATGAGTTTGTAACCCTTAAAAAGTGCAGTTTCATAGTTCATACCACATTAAATTTTACCTCGAACAAAATAACAAACTAAATGAAATTTTAAAAATTTATGAAAAGTGATAAATAAAAAACTTTAAGAAAGAATACTTGTTGTGTGATGGAAACACGCAACATTACAAAGGCATAATATAGTATATTTTAAAAATAACAAACAATTTCTACAAAAAAAAAAAAAAAAAAAAAAAAAAAAAAAAAGAGGCAGAGAGAGAGAGATTTATTTTATTTTATTTAATATTCAATTTCTTTGGTTCAACGGTTCATCTGTTTCTTAAATAGTTCAACAGAATATTTAAAATAAATGTTCAAAAAATAATTTGTGTACGAAAGTTTTTGTAAAAAAGTGTTATGAATAAGTTTTTAAAGAGCTCCATTCACCGTATAGATTTTGGTTAGATAAAAAAAAGTAAACACGTTTTTAAATGGTCCAATTGAATGAACAAAATATTAATATTTTGTTATATTTTTAACTGGAGATCTTTAAAGTAAAATGTTGTAAGGATTTGACAGTAATTTTCCAAAATACCTAACACCATGGGGGTGGGGATCAGATCCTCCTTTGGAAACTCTGATAATTCTAAAAAAGATGCTTAATCAATCTGAGGGAGATTTTGTTTGGTTTAAAATTAATTCAGATGAGGAAAATAGTAGGGGGGCAATCAGTTAGACCACTTTGAAATTTTAATCGGGAAAACGTTTTTTAGAAAATGTTTTGTTGAATGTAGTTTTATTCCTATCTGGTTAAATATACTGTACATAGTTCCCACATTCTTCCTGGCTAGAATTCCTGAAACTTTTCTAAAACGTGGTGAAGGGATTTTGGACATTGCCTCATTTTCTAAAATTGGGTTATGGGGTTAAAAAGTATACTAAGAGATCTAACATTAAAATTTTAAATGATAAGGATTTTTTAGCACTTCGAGAAATCTTCTAGATCACTTCAACGATACTTTTTTAAGGTTGGTTGGTAGTAGGTTTTAAGGCCAACTGACTACGCTAGGGTCCTAGGCATATAGGTAGAATGGCCTCCATGAGGTCTTTCTAAGGGGTCGAGGCCCGTATTTAAACGAGTTTCGGAGAAAAACACGGAAGGAACGGCTAAGTCAAAGAGTGCGGGATGGGGTCGAATCCGGCACCTCTCATCCACCGCGCGGCCGCTGGTGGGGCATTTTTAAGGAACTTATAATTTTTTTTTTCTAAAAGTCCCATCTTCCTCCCCAAATCTATCGGAAATGACTCGAAATTTTTGAAAATTGTAAGAAACGTGCAAATTGAATATGAGTCTGTAAGTAAGAACTTTAAACGAGCTCTTAACCTCCCTAATTCACCTCCAAATTTTACTGTTTGCTTTCTAAGGTTCCCCCTATCGTAATACAGCTTCAATTTCTTCTTCTTCTTCTTCTTTTTTAAGAAGTTGTTTATGTTTATAGAAGACATTTTCGACAAACTGAAAAAAGCAATGCATTTGTTTAAAATTTCAAAGATGCGCTTTTCGCTGTTCCCTGTTTTCGAAATTTCCAAATTTTTTTCAATATTTCCAAAAAAAACAATGATCTTTCAAACTGATTAAGCCCCTCCCCCTTTTTTTTAGGTTTTTAGAATTTCCAAGGTGTTTTCGAGACCCGGGGGAAACACTTTAAACGAAAAATTTTCTTTCATATTTTTCTAACTAATAATTATAGAGAAAAACATTTTATGTTAAAATGTTGTTTTGAAAAGGTCTTTCCATCAAAGTAACAGATTTCCCCCTTCCCCCAATTTTCACATTTACAAAATTAAAATTTGCCCATGTCTGACACCTTGTGCCATCTCCACCCCCTTCCCCCACAATACATATTTGCTTTTTCTTAACTAAACAAAATCCCGTAAAATTGTCGAAGACGTGTTTTACAGTTTTTAGAAATTCCGAAAATTACTGGATATAGAAAAACAAATTGAATAATTCGTATTCGACACTTTTTTTCAAGATTTTGTATGAACTTCAGAAACACACTTTTCTAAAATCGATTAACCAGGGAAGTCCTAGCGGTACCGTTTGGTACCAGCAATCACTATTTCAAAAATACCCATTTTGTGGGGGGAAAAACCTGATGTTCTGAAGGTAATAAACATATACTAAGGGAAGGCAATAAACTGCAATATCTGAATAAAAGCAATAAACAAAATTTGCAAAATAATACAAAATTTGAAATGTATTATTAATTTCTAATTTAAAGGTTGCAGATGCATGGTAATTTCATTTTATATCAATATTATATGCAAGAAATAAGTCTGTACAAGTGAAGGAGGATTTTTTTTTTTTCTTTTTTTCTAGAGTAGCTTTTATTGTTATATTCATGCCTGCTCCCTACTGTTAAATTTAAGAAAGAAATAATTATTATTTTTGAAGTATAGATTTGATTTAAAAGAGAAAAAATAAATAAAAATAGAAAAATCTTTAAAATGTGAATCTTTTATACTGGTAAATATTTAAGTAGTATAGTTTTTTACTGGAAATTTAATGAACAAAGTAATTTATAAAATAATACACTGTATAATTCTTAATTATTTTACCAGTATGCTTTGCAGAAATGTATTATTTCATAAAATTAAGTATCACAATGCGAAAAACAAAATTAATTAATTAATATTTTTAAAAATATATTATGGGTTTAGATTAAAGTTAAATAAAGATGTATTTTACTTCATTTTATTTTATTACTTATTTTACTAATTTTAATTCTGTTTTCAGAGTTTTTCCAATGCATTTAAGGTGTTTGGTAACCGAGTTTTTTTTTTTTTTTTTTTTTTTTTTCATTACAATATTATTTTATAAAATTAAAAAATAATAATAATAACAGAAAACATGAAATTTTAGATTTGGATTTGATATATTATAATTATTACAATCTTTGTAAAATATTTCATTTACATACTATATTATAGAAATTCAATGAGCAAATTAATCAATTAATTATTATTATTATTATTCAGGATTTTTTCTATCCATAGTTTAAGTGATTTATCACTTAGTTAAAAAAAAAAAAAAAAAAAAAAAAATTACGAATATTTTCATATGATTATGATATTAGCTATCATTTTTATGAAAGTAAAGAAAAAGGTTTTTGTTGTTGCAATCACTTTTTAAAATAAAACCAATTTTGAAAGTTAACGACGTATCAACTTGAAAACAATGGAATTGAATGAATATTTTTGATTAAAAAAAATATATTATATAAAATACAAATCTCTAAATAAATAACTCATTTAATATATATATTAAAGAAAGAAAAATATTTTATTTTGTAAGTTTGTTTTGACACTAACTGCCGATAGATGGAGCCAAATTACATATCTGAGATTGAATATTTTAAATGGAAACAAAGACTGTATACGTCCGCGAACATTCCAAACCGGATTACATTCTTTTCTTTTGAGCGATGCGAAAGAAAATAGTGTAATCCGCGAGGTAATATAGTTCCATTTTTAAAGGGAAATATATAAAAAACAAGAGTTTTTTGGGAAAAACGAAGCACGTCATGATTTTCAGACAAAATAAATTAATATCATATATCAATTTCATAAAATTTCTTCGAGCCGTTTTCGAGAAAAAAAACTCACACGATAACACATTTTTCCTTTGAAGTCTTAAATTGCAACTCCAGATATCAAAATATATACAATGTTGAAGTGTGAAACTTTCAGGATAGCATCATGCAGAAGATAAAAGATTATTCTGAAAACATCAGATCAAAATATCTCCTATTTACTGAGATATTAAATGTCGGCGTTTCCAAATTCCTTTCATGTAAAATTAGCTGTATAATAGAGTGTCGCTGCTAAGCTTTGTTTGAGCTTTGCTGCGTCACTCAAAAAACTGTCGTTTTTTATGATATATATACATTTTTTTAATATTCAGTTTCAATACCATTTCATACAGCATAAATGATATTCTGAATACATTTAAACTATTTAAAATTGCTTTCCACTTGCATGCACTTTCTAATATGATAAGTTAAGGTTTTTTCAACTTTTAGGCCACGGAAAAGGCAATAATACAGAAGTTTCTTTCTTCAAACTATTTCCTATTGCTCTAGAATTAGAGCAAAAATGTAAGTCTTGTTGAAAAAACTATTACCCCCCAAAATCTAACAAAAAAATCTGAGAATGCCACGTTTAAAATTTGCGGATATTCTCTTGATGTTCATAATAATAGAAAAAATTACTAAATTCATTCTGCCTTCAGTAGAAACTGCTCCCCAGAGCACCATAGATCCACCTTGAAAATGCCCGATTCATATCTGCCTTTAAAAAAGCTGCTCTGTCTTTCGCTATCTTCAGATCGTGTCAATAACTATTAAAACCATTTGGTTAATCAAGAATAAAATGTTTTTCATCCGAAAATGTAACATTTTACCATTTAATATTGTCTTTATTCAACTTTAACACAGACGTTTTTTCCCCATCAAATGCTTATTGATAATTACAGGTTTTTTATTCATTTTAACATATTATTAATTATTTTAAACATGCATAAGTGTAGACCCCAACCTTTTGTTGAAAATTACGAGCCAATTCAGCAGCAGTCATCATGAATAGAACAGTAAGAGGAATTATGAGTCTTCGATCTCTGTAAAACAACTCTGATTTTGCATCAGATATCTCTCCTATCGAATTAGCAGTTCAACGTTTGATCACATTTTCTTCAGTAATTTTAGATCTTCGAATTTCATTAGAAATTCGGCGGATTGAAATTATCCTTTCACTTAAAATACATATTTATCATACTTCACTACACGAACGTTCCTTTTTTTTTTTCGAGGAATTATCAGCAATGTCCGTCCAAGAAAACTTGAAGGTTTATATATGAATTAATCTAGCCCAGTAGTTAACAAATTCGCATGTCAGCTGTAATTTATCCGCTAGTAAGTTAAATAAAACGAAAAAATCTTGATTGTCCTTATAATTATGAACGTCTAAAAACGCGGAGAAAAAAATATTTTGCATTATTTTTTATTAATTTTGTTTCATATTAAAAAACAAAAATATATAGCAGTTTTGGTTTTTAGAATACTAGATATATTAAGTGCACTTAATATAATCTTGTTCACAATTATTTTTATATTAGTTATTTCAAAACATAAAGTGTCCTTATAAATATGAGAAGGAGTGTAATGTGACCTACGTTAGAATCGTCATTACCACGAAGGATCTTGATGTATGTAAACTTCCTTAACATTATTTTAATATTTATATTTTGAGTTGTTATTCTATGTATTTCATTTGTTAAGGATAACAACTTTTCGAAAACTAATGAATAAAGTTTAAAACGGCGAAACGCGTTGCTTATTGTGACAAAGTGTAGGAGGCATGTTGTGACAGTGTCTCTGCTTGCCCTGACATGATTTTTAATGCTGGTTTTTATATTTCAGAAAAAATTATGTTAAATTACAAAAGTCTTACTGAAAGAGCTAAACGTACTTTATAAGCTTGTGAGAGGGCTGCAATAGAAGTAAATTCTGGAAGGTGCAGTCTAAGAAAATCCAAGAACTAGGACTGGGCTTTATATCGATGTAAAATAAAATATCGATTTAACGCTAATATCGTTTATCCGATTTAAAAATTTCATCTTCCGTAAAATATCGATGCAGAAACATCAAAGCACGGGAAAATCTGATTCCAGACTAAACCGATTCTATGCTGGAATAATGCCAGATAGCTAGTCATATTCATTCAACGGGATAACGATTTAGTCAAGCATGCGCACTCATAGACAATTAAATCATAAAAATCTTGACTGAATGAATGAAACCGCAAAAAATCAAGCGAATAATATTCATTTGAAATGCCGTTTCGATTTAGTGTTACGCAGGCGCACTGGGAAAAAAGAGAATATCGGTTTAAAAGATGCATTCTTTCGATGAGCCATGACTGCGGTTTTAACGCATGTGCAGATGCAGAAGCAAAGTGAAAACCGATTCTGATTTCTGATACAAGCATTCCGGTTAAGTTTGGGTAGATGAAATGGGATTATTCATTCATTCAAAATTCGTTTGATTACAAGAGATTTATTTTATCAATATTAGTATTTTCTTCTGCTATTTTTTGTTATATTTTTTGCCAGTTTCTATAATTTATAAATAAGAAATCCCAGTTTATGTCTATTAGATAAGTGAATTAACTATTCTTTATTAATATTTTATGTAATTAATAATATTTCTATATTAAATTCATTAATATTAGTACAGAATACGACATTGTCATATTGTCAAAAATAAATTAATTCAAACAACGGCGTTATTTTAGATATGATTATTTTAATATCTAATTTTTATTTATTTGGAAGGATGCGTATTTAAAGGGTATGCCTACTCGAAGGTGTGGGTATTTCGAACAGTATGAGTATTTAAAAATAATTTTAAATGCTGTGAAAATTGATTTATTTTTTCCTCTTCAAATGCACCAAATTGTTCTTTCTATCAAATTTATTTCCCTATACTGAGTTAGCTATTTAAGTCTTTTTGTCTTTTGTAATATTTCATGTAATTTAATGTAAAATAAGTAAAAATTTTAAAATTTCAATAAAAAAAAAAAAAAAAAAAAAGTAAATCTCGTAAACTTTTTAAAAAGAATTATATTTTAGAAAATTTTAATTAAGAATTATATTTATTAGGAGATTCAAGGCACTAGAAATTTAATAACGTGTGTGAAGAGCTTCTCTTAATTAGCAATTTTCTGCTGATACTAGCAATTTTGCAATTTATTCGCATGTAAATGGGGCATATAAATATTTTAGTTCATTACAAAGTAGTACGAAATAGTAAAATTCTGAATTTATCAATTAGTTAAAATAATAATAATAAATTGGGGTGTTTTAAATGTTCTGAATGTTTCTCATGAAATGTCACATCACGAGTCCATATAATATAATTTGTGATAAAACAAAACTGCGCTATATTAATTATACTGATGTATAAATTTTGAACTGTGGAAAATAATGAATAATTTTATAATAATTAGTATTAAAGCATTATATCTTTATCAGAAGGCTGTTTCTTAGACGGACTAAGAACATGATTTGACAAGAATTTATTTTACAGAGCAATATTAAGTGTACATTTTTTATATAGAAAATATTGCTAGCGCTCGAATAATTTTATATCCGACTATATATGGAGTAATGTTATAAGCAATACCATTATATGGCTCAACCTCATTTTTAAGTTTTCTACTTCCTGCGATTGAATTTAAGTTGAACCAAAATTGGAGCTACCATACATCCACTCACAAGGGAAGTATAAATCGGTAAAATTCCTATTGAAACCAAACCAAGATTAAATTAAAAGAGAGGTCGAAAACATAGGCTAAATGGCAAATTTTGAGTAACAATTCACTTATGGGTTAAGATAAGACCCTAGAAAATTTAATCCCTTTTATGAAAATCAACGGAATATAATAAGTGGGCTAAAAAGCGTGGCACAGTGTCAAGTGTTTGACTTGAGACAAGAAGATCTTCAGTTCAATCCCCGTCTCGGCAAATTTTGATTTTTTTTTTTTTCATAATACTAATATTTGGCTTATCTAAAATTAACAAATGATGGTAAAAAGTTAAACCACGAGGTGGTTGCAGCTACTTCAGTACCAAGTTTTGGTTCAAACTAACACCAAACTTTTTATATAGTAACGCTGTACTACTGAGACATTAAACCCAACAAACTAACTATAAACCGTCTCTACATTCTAAAGAAAACTGCTAAAAGTCGTTACGTGTCGGGATTATACCCTACAATTGGTAACGCTGCATTAAATCGATATATCCTTATATCGGTATTTTAGACGAACGATATATCGATTTAAGAAATGTCAACATCGCCCAGCACTACCAAGAACTGTTTCCATTTAAACAGAATGTCACTTCTTAGGTATATGAATAAAAAGAAGAGTACTAATATGGAAGAAAATATTCAAATGGGGTATATATATATATATTAGGGCTGTGCCGATTAATCGATTAATCGGTTCGGTTAATCGATCAATGCTTAGTCCCGATTAATTTTTTTAATCGAGTTAATCGGATCGATTAATTCGATTAAAAATTTTCGAAATCCGATTAAAATTTTCAAACTACGAATTAAAGTAAAAATGCTGTTCTGCCTACAAAATATTTTTTCGCGGTATTTGGTAACAAACATTCTAAGAAACATCCATCAAATAATGAAAAAGCAAAAAAATAAAAAAATAAATAAAAATAAATAAAACCTCTCAAAAGAAGTTGTTGCACTTTTGTTGATAGAGAAAAGGGTGAGGACAGTTATTAAACAAAATGCCGCTCCATGTGCATGCTGGAGCAACACCACCTGTCTGTAGCCTTCAACAGAAAGTGTTGGCTAGGGTAATAGTATTCTCAGAAACAAGAAGCTTTCAAAAAATAGAAATGCTAAAAAAAAAAAAAAAAAAGAAAGAAAGAAAGAAAAGAAAAGAAGGAATTGAGATTTCCACTATCCCCCTGGTGGGGTAAATGACAACACAGTTTCACAATATCTTCAAGCGTTTATTGTCTGTTCAGAATTGGTGATAGTAACTATTGAAGTAGAAACAGAAAATAACATTCTGTGTTCTAGTCCGAAGTGACAAAGAAGTACTAAAATATAAGAATTTGAGGTTTTTATGGTAATGATGTGGAGTTTTGAGAATTCTTTTAAAAATAGTGACAAACGAGATGGACAAGACCTGCAAATATAAAACTAAAATATGTGTAAATTCATTTAATGTTTCTTTCAAAATTAATTGAAAAATTAATTTATATATATAAAAAAAAAATGAAAAAGTTATAATATTTATATAAAATTAACATTTAAAGTCACCAATTATTACTCTGAAAATTGATTTAAATTTCAGCTATGAAACAGATGTAATTGATTACACAAAATTTTTTGAAAAATATTTTTTTTTCTCAGTCAAACTTATGAATAGTATACATATATATATATATATATACACACACAATATGAGAGTTTTATTCATCATTGAAATAAAATTATATAAAAAAAAAAAATGAAAACCGATTAAAAATCCGATTAATCGACCGATTAATCGATTAATGAACTACGATTAACCCAGTTAAAACTCTTAATCGATTCCCACCCCTAATATATATATATATATATATATATATATATAAAACTCATATGATATTCACACTATAGGAAAAGGTCAAACAGTGCATCACACACACACACACACACACAAAAAAAAAAAAAAAAAGAAAAAAAGAAAAAAAAAAAAAAGAAAGAAAAACTACATAATTAAATAAAATTAAGTACCACGAATCGGATACCTCTGAAGATGACGAAAATTGCTTATGTCTAGTTTGCTAGGGGCAATACAAATTTTCTAGATCCGGAGAAAACTGGGTGCAATGCATGACATGTAAAAGGTGGGCTCATGTCAAATGTACCGAAAATGAACCTTATTAAGTTTATATTAACTGCAAAGTGCAAAGTGCAAATCAGACGCTGAAATAAGCAATGACAATGAGTGATTAAAAATATAGGTAGGCCTATAGGATAAAACCTACACATTGTAGTAAGCTATCGAGTCAAAAATCAATATGGCCAAACATTTTTGTTAGCCTACTTTTTAATTATTTCCTGATTAACAGAGTTTTTTTTCCTTTATTCCTATTGTTAAGTGTCTCTAAATGTAGCTTTATAAAAGACTAACAGTTTACAAGTGTTAGTAATTTAACTCTTTTTTTTTACTTTCTTTTACCCATAAGGTAGAGAAAGTATTGTTTTTGGGTCAAATTTTCGAAAGTGAGATTTTGTTATATTTACACGTTTTGAGGTCTCCTGAATACGAAAATCATGTTTTTAGCAGTTGGTCTGTGTGTATGTCTGTGTGTCTGTCTGTTATCAGCATATCTCAAGAACAAATAGTAGCTGACATTCCAAACTTGGTATTCTAAATGTGTATCATATAGGGAGGCTACAGTAAGCTTTTCGTTAAGATCAAGCAAATGGTTCGTGTACAGGGACAATGAAGAGAATTCTAATACATTACGTTTATGGGGGAAATTGCAGGTAAGAAGAGTTTAACGTCTACAGACTTCACTAAACCAAATGAAACGAATACATATATATTGTAATAGAGATAGTCAACAGGGAAGGTCCATGGGAATTCCACCAATTCCAACAAGGAATTGGTCCATTACGACCAATCCATCGCGGATACTGCTGTTGAAGATGTCCCGAACGGCACTGGAAGAATGTGCAGGGGCCCCATCGTGTTGGAAAATGATTTCCGCTCGTTGGAGTACAGGAATGACATCAAGTAATCCTGGAAGATGATGTTCCAGAAACTCCAAATATGTATTGCTTGTCAGAGGACCTTGGAACACATGTGGACCTATCAAGTGATCGCCAACCACTCCAAGCAAAACATTTAAGCTGAATCGCGTCTGGAACAATGAATTTCGTGTTACAAATGGATTTTGTTGAGCGTAATGATGACAGTTATGTAAATTTAACATGCCATCCCGAGTGAAAAGGGACTCTTTTGTCCACAGTATCGTTCTAAGGAAATGGTGTTCCTCAATATCTCGCTCTAAAAGCCAGCGGCAGAATGTTACCCGCTTTTGGAAATCTCAGCGGCCTAATTCTTGTACCGGTGTGAAGTGGTATGGATGATACTGGTTTTTGCGCAAAACATTCATCACTTTACTTTGGGAGATTCCATCTTCTCTCGCAAGTATGCGTGAACTCATATTTGGATTATCCTCCACTCGGTCCAGTACGGACTCCTCAGCGGTGGCGGAGAGGCGACCATGGCCCCTTTCGTCCACCCTACCGAACGACCCACTCTCCCTAAGCTTTCCATGAATTGCGGCAAATACAGCACGGTTGGGTGCACGATGATGTAGATAACGTAGACGGTAGTTTTCTTCTGCTCCCCGAGAGTTACCATCGCAAACTCCATATACAAAATGCATATCCGCGTACTCTTCATTTGTAAAACGAGGCATATCTGTTCACAGGTTGGAAAGTATGACAATTTGATCCCTGTGATGACTTCAATTGAAAATAAAATTCAGAAGGGTAAACAAAAAGGGATAAAATTTCAATATTAATTTAGAAAAGTAGAAGAAAAAAAGTGCTACGGAATAAGAACCAACTTGGTTAATTCGTACCAATGTAGGAAAACATACTAAGTATGAACTAAGAGAGAGCAAGTAGACGTGAGAGCAGCGTAAAAAGAATCGGCCGAGCTCAGGTAAAGTCCAGAAAATGCTAAAGCAATAACCAGCATAAAACGTAAAAGAAGATGACGAGCTAATCATCATCATCATCATCACGTGGTTTGGAAGTTCCTACGGCTGTCGAGACAACCGCTTACCTTCACCAGAAGAAGACAAAATACATAAGGAGGGCTTGCATCATCAAGAGCATCGGAACAAGATCTGAGTGGGTTCCCAAATGAGCTGTTACAGATTGACTCGCCTTTTGTACCCGCGGGTGAGATGCGCGCGCAGGAAGGTTGGAATACATCTGCATATCACTAAGAATCCATATGCAGATAGTTACGAATTTGCATACGTTCCATTTACTCACCATCGTTTCGTTTGCCGAATTTCGACGAACGCCGTTTTCAGTGATGTATTTCAAACAAAAGGCTAAATTTCTCCTGAACTAGAACACCGATATGGTTTATTGTGGGCTCATTTTATAGCTTGTGGAATGGAAAAGTTTTTGGTAAATTTCACCGATTGAAGCTTGAACGGTGTTTGCAGAATTGCCGGTTAAAGAATTTGGTGACAACTCGATTTTAAACTTCGCCAATGTTCTACGCTTGTAGCTCGCCGTCAAATTAAAGTATCCTGATGTAAATGGTGTCACCCGATAGGAATTTGTCTGCTCTTTCCAAGTATGTGCTTATTTTGCGTGTAAGTCTTTCAGAAAGCTCACAAATTTGGGTTTTTTCAGACGGGATGGGAAAAAAAAAACAGATTTCTCTTCTATCTGCCATAACTCGGAAACGTTTAGAGATAGGACAGGGTTTCTATGGTGTTTTATGCTCACCTTGGGCTGTTCTATCACCTCCTTTCGTTTGGCAGATTATGTCAAACTCACCCTGTATATACAGTCGGTAACAAAAGTCTCCAAACACTAGCAAAAATTGCTATATAAAAAAAGTACACTTACTACAGTTTTGTTAAATAAATCCTTGTCGAATCCTATTCTTAGTCAGTCTAAAAACTTGATTCGATAAGGATTTATTTAACAAAACTGTATTAAGTGTACCTTTTCTACATAGGAATTTTTGCTAGTGTTCGGAGGCTTTTGTTACCGACTGTATGTATATATATATTCCTTCTTAAAACACAGTTTTCATTTTCTATTACCTTCTTTCTCACCATATTTGAACGATCAATTCTGAGTCTTCCTGTATTATATCCATCAGTAATTTTACATTTTTTTTTTCTCTTTTTAGAAAATGGTGTATGAATATCCTATATTTTTTTATTTCAAAATCCTATATTTTCCCCTTGTGGATTCCTATATATTTTTCTAAAAAATCCTATATTTTTATTTTACTCTGGTGGGACTCTATAAATATTATAATGAGGTTCAGTTTATATGTATAGAAAGGTAATATCTGAAATTACAGAAGAGATTTAAGATTATTTTTCACTAATCAAAAGCTACACTATCCCTGAGCGCTATAGGCTATAATTAACTTTGAAAAAAAAAAGTTCGGAATTTCAGCATAGACTTAGTAGCCGAACCCCGATCAGTTCTCCGCTCGAAAACTGGTAGACAGGAAGCGCCGGATTCGATTCTTGGTCGCTCTCGTTGACCTAGCCATTCGGAGTTTTTCGAAGTTTTCTCCGAAACTCGCGAATATTTGTTCATTTATTTTTGTTTCATTCAGTCTAAAGATGTTACAAGGTATTTCGGCCGCAGACGTAATGAATTTGAATTATCTTGGAGATAACTGTGCAGAAATCATTTTTCTGGTTTCCATAAAAACGTATGATACAAATTTAAAATACTGAATTTGGACTACCTGGCAGTATGTGTGCTTAGGTTATGCTGGTAAGAGACAGACACAGACACAGAACAAACGTTAAAAATCTGTTTTTCGGATTCAGGGAACTTCAAAACGTGCAAATATAGAAAAAAGCACAAATTCGAAAGTTTATATATATAAAAATCTAATAAATCTAATGACTGTTTAATATCAAAAAATCTCATTATTAAGAATATACTTACTTTACAGTCAATTTATCTTAACATTTATGAATGGCTTAGCATTAGAAAGTTTTTATTTGCTATCAAAAAAAAAAAGCATTTGACCATTTACATTCAACATTTTTCTGATATTTTCTGACTTACTATTATACAGACTAAAGCACTTCAATTTAAATATTTCTAAAAAACCTCACAAAATCCAATCGAATTCACAGCTTATTATAAATTATTCTAATCAAATATTTAATAGCATTAATATTTCATCCATTCTTAATGATAAATCTTGCATGTTTCCTATTAAATACATACATATTTCTCGCACTTTTAAATATCCTATTACACTTTTTAACTTTAATGCAGTGTCTAAGTCTAATTTATCTTCTGTTGTGACTTGTAGACCTTTTATGTAAAATATGTTGACAGGGATCATGGGCATATAATCACTGGTGACCTTAATATTATTAATGACTCTAAATTAAAGAAATTTATGGATTACGGTACTAAATATCGACTCCCTTTCAAAAACTAATATTTCACAGATTCTACAACAGTTATCATAAGATATTGATTTGTTTATTTATAAACTCTCCATCTCTTATAATAAACCTATTGAATTTTTTAATCAATGGAAATTTTTAGTGATTTCAAAATTTAAAGCTGAATTAATTCAACATCGATTAAAACTCCCACATTATAATAAATAAAATCTCATTAACTCTATTAAAGAATTGCAACAAAACTTTATTATTTCTTATGTAGATAAATCTCCTAATAATTATGCTATAATCTGTAAACACTATTATCTTTCTTTACTCAGTTCATCCATGTCTTCGAGTCCTAACTTTCATCCTACCAATAATGATATTAAAATTAATAACCGAAAAATTCATTGCTTTTATAAATTACTAAAACTTCAATTTAATAATTTTAAATATCCTTATATTGTACTTATTCCTAAATTTCACAGAACTCCTATTAAATTTAGAACAGTCACTGTTGGTTATAATACTTACAATAATAACGCTAACAAAATTCTCCTTGATATTCTCAAACAAATCTATGACTTAATTAGTAAATCAAAAAATTTTTATTGTCTTAAAAATAGCTATCAACTTAAAGCTAACTGTCAGTTAATTTTTTAAAGGAAATATTTGCCAAAAATGGCATTTAAAAATTTAAAAATTATTTTGGTGCCCTAGGCCGAGGCCTAGTCGGCCTGTGCAATAATCAGGCCTTGAACTCAATAAATAATTACTCAGTGAATTTTATCGTTAATGAAAATGCTCAGACGTTAATTCTTTATCGATTAATCGTTGTTTGCAATGTTTTAATTTTAATTTCCTTAATTTCTTAGAATCTTCCTATTCTCCAGTTTGTGTAAAAGTTTTACATGTGGCTACTGTGCTTTTTTCTAGTTTTCTCTCTGGACTCCTTGATGATTTGATTTAATAATTTATTTAATTTCTCATTCAAAATGGTTCTGCTGCCTCGATCGGGGCTGGAACAATATAAATTGCTATGATTAGCTATATTGTTTTATGAAATCGATGCAGCTTTCACAGCTTTATGAAGTACATGCCCCCTGACGAGTTCTTACTTCTAATTTTAAGCATTTTTATCCAATTATTATTTCTGTGGTCCTTTATTTATTTTCTCTGTCATTAAGTTTAATGGCCCTTTTTTATTATTATCATTCATGTGGGCGTAAGTAATTCAATTGTTTTTGTCTCTTATTGGTTCTTAATCTGTATCGCAACATTTTTGTGTCAGTCTTACCTAAATGTTACAATCAGATCTATTTTTGCTGTGTTGGTATTGTTTTGTATCTATTAATTGCTAAATTTTAAGGTTAAATTTTATTACGATATCTATCATTTATATATATATATGTATGTATTTAAAAAAAAAAAAAAAAAAAAAAAAAAAAAAAACTTTTCTACCATTCAATGGGTGAAAGATGTAAAAACTGCTTTAAAATTAATATACATACATCAAAAATTGCAATTTTGTCATCATTCTGAGTAGTCTTGTTATTTGTTAAACAAAGTCTCATTTCTGGCATATAAAAATGATAAATTTTACCTACATTTTGTCTGCCACAAAAAAAAAAAAAAGAAAGAAAGAAAGAAAAAAGAAAAAAATAATTATAATTTCTAAAAGTAATATTAAATTGGATTGTTGGAAGATTCTTTTAAATCAGGGATGAGATTAGCAAAAAGGCAAAAAAGCTTAAACTACATACAAAGGCAAGATGTTGAATTATAATACTAAAATTTTGTTGTCAAAATCCATTATTTTACAGTAATAAATGCATTTTATAATCTTAATCTATAAAAAAAAAAGGACCAATAATTTTGGTTTAGTAGTCAATCAAGTTTTATTTGATTAGCTCATGTAACAAATTCACATCAGAAAGACAGAAAAAGCTAGGAAAACTGAAAAACTAAATCTGTAAAAAAGCTGAAATGAGCTGAAAAATCTCACCCCTGTTTAAATTAAATAGAAAAAAAAAATCTGTATCTACTTTTAATTAAAATAATTGGAAAAAATAAGAGCATTGTAATAAAACTGATAATAAATGTAACACACGATCTTGTTTTATTCACTTGTGATTTTTTTTTTTTTTTTTTTTTTTAACTTTTTGAAAACTTTTGGTGTTTTACTCTGCTGAAAAGTGATTTCATTATTATTATTTTAATAAAAATTTTAAATAACAAATAAAATTGTGGAAGAATGCTAGAATAATATTGCTAGTGCCGCCCTCTATGATTACAAATGAGTACTAAACTTTTAGTTTTATTTCTATTTTTCTGCATATTATTAAATAATAATCCATCTTCAAATTATAAAATATTTTTATTTTATTATTGCAGTTTAAGAAGAAAAAAAAATAGATATGAACAATAAAAGATTCAAATATAACAAACAAACAATCTTCAAAATGAAAAAAGTTTTTTTTTTTCCCCCCAAGCTCAAGAAATGGTTGGTACTGCCATCTATAGACATATATTATTACTAAAAGCAAAAGGGAAAAAAATAGATTTGAATTTCCCATTAGAGCATAGGCTGTTTATTAATTTATAATTCAAGTTCAAACACACATCTTTAAAATGTTTCAACTTAAGGATTAAGAACATATTGTATTAATAGTCCTTTATTTAAAGCAAATACATTTTATTTATTATTTTAATAAAAACTGAAATTGAATTTTGAAAGTATTTTATTTCAGGAATAAAATTGCAATTAATTTTAAATTTTAAAGCTAAATAATATAAGGCAAAACGCAATATATTTTCAAGGTTATTAAAACAAGAGGCATCGATATCATCTACTGTCTTTGTCTTCATACACTGTCTGCTCTCAACATATGTTTATTTCAATTGAGTAGATATTTAAGATAACAAATATTGTTGATTCATCCAATCCAGCTAACCCATCTAATGTTATATTTAAAGTGCTAGCAAGCTTGCAAACAGACAGAAAATTAATTTTATGCTTGAAAAATGTAATCGAACTAGCATCAAGCATGAAAATTCACAAATGGAGGATTTTTTTGAGAAATTAATATTCATCATAATTTAAACTATAATACAGAAAACAAAAATGCATTAAGTTTTAAGACTTCAAATTTTAAATCTATAACAATAAAAGGAAAGATTTGTCTGTCTGTCTGTTCATCTATACGTTCAGCCCCTATTGAACGCAGACGTACAAGAATTGACATACGGATGCCCAGGAGCCTTCCCGAGGGGCTCCTGAAAACAGAATTTAAAAAGTTTAATTAGTTGCGGAGATATTAATTAAAACGTCGACCCATGTCGATCGAAAAATGTCCGAGAATCCACGGCTAATTGCTTAAAAAGCGGCATTCTATCAGCAGACGATTTTCTCCGCTGTCTGGAACAGAAACAAAACATCTGGAAATCGTTAATGTCACGTGTTCTTGAACTGGGATTAAAAATTGCAAATTTCAGAATTCTTCTTCTGTCTCGCACACAAAACTTACCATACAGCCTGAACATCACAAGACCAACTTGCAGTTCAAATTTCATCGATTTTGGTTAATAAACAAAAAATTTACATTTTAATTACAAATTAAATATTCTAACACACGTAATATATCTCTCGAAAGAGGATGCCAATTTCTATAGCAACGAATACACTTAAGGTAAAAATATTTCTTTTTCTTTTACTTCCATTAACCGACTACCTTAGGTAATGGAAGTATTGTATTTCGTCCAAAACTTCGATATCGAGATTTCACCTGATTTACATGTTTTAAGGTATCCTGAGTTAAAAAAAAAAAGGGGGGGGGGCAAAAAAATTAGAAATTGAGTTAGACCGTTCAAAATTGGTATATATAGGTTTCGGGGGCTACGAGTCGAATGAGGATATTTTCGGAAGTGTAAAATTATTAGGGGGAGGGGGCGGGAAGGGGGCAAGGGGGGCAAAAAAATTAGAAATTCAGTTAGATCGCTCAGAGTTGGTATATATAGGTTTTGGGGGCCTATGAGTCGAATGAGGATATTTTCGAAAATGTAAAATTATTAGGGGGGGGGGCAAAAATTTAGGAATTGAGTTAGACAGTTCAAAATTGGCATATATAAGTTTTGGAGTCAAATGAGGATATTTTCGAAAGTGTAAAATTATTAGGGGGGCAGGAAGCGAATTTGGAAAGTTCCCAACTGTGCAGCACTTTGGCGACAGAAACATGGCGAGGAACGGCATTTTGAGATGATAAGTCTGAAATGTGGAAACTAACCATTGATTGAATCAAACCAGTCAGAAATGAATCAACAATCGTCGATTCACATCGTTCGTTTCTAATTCGTATTCGTAGTATTATAAATAAAACATTTTGCTTAAATGAAAAATAATTTTCTTCATATTTAATTGAATGAAAGGCGATTATTTTACAAGAAGATGTTTTTTTTTTAAATGTTTAAAATATGCTAAATAAAAATACAAATTTATTACAGATAACTTTTTTTACCAATATGTAAACGTATCATAATCAATTTTTCCACTAATTTATTAACTTTATCATTCAATATTTTTCTATATTCAATATAAATTATTTTTATTCAAATAAATTAATTTATACTGTTACATATTTATTCTGAAATATTCTTTCTTTCTGTCTCTTTTTCGTTAAAGGAAAAAAAATGTAATCTTTTGTTAAGTAACGATGTACTTAAATATTTACTGAGTAGTTACAAACATAAGCAATTAAGAAAAATGTTTCTCAGATAATGTTAATTTTGATTAATGGAGATTTTTTTTACCTAGCTTTGAAATTAAGTATAGCATGCACAATTTTATTTAGTAAGCTAGATTAATTTTTTAAATAGCAACACATTGATTTTCTTCTATTTACATATTTAGATAAATAAATAAATAATGCTCACTTTCTAAAAATTAAGCAAATCCAAATGTTTGCGTAAGTAGGGGAGAGTGGGGTTGAATGGGATGCAGGATGAACGGGACAATAGCAAAATTTTTAAGTTTTGCAAGCACCAAAAACTTGACACTTTTTCTGATATATGGCAGTACTGAGGCCATTCATCAAGTGTAGTTTCAGAATTGTGCTATCTACAGAAGGGCAGAAAAAAAATTAAAGTGTCTTTTTCTTCGGCCAAAGTAAGTTTTTACTGATTCAGTTAGGTTAGTAGTTAAGACATTAACTATTTGTTTAAAGTTAATATAACTCTTATATGGTGAAAAGGCATAATCTTTTATTGTGTTTATGATATTCAAGAAGAATATTGACAATTGTTCCTTAAGCCTATTTCCTGTTTTATATGATCATGTGGTGGTGGGGATGAATGGGACAGATTGAATGGGGATGAATGGGTCATTACCTACTATGTGCTAATTTAAAATTGTACACAAGAATTACATTAAAACAAATCGTAAATGGATTTTCAATATTTTTATAACCTGTTGTTCAGTAGTTATACTGATTTTTGTTCATAATAATTATGATTAAAAAAATTATAAGTTAGAATATCCAATGCAACTTAAATCAATAATATCAATAATTAAAAAAATAGATAAATAAACTAATAGTAATTTGATTAAAATCATATTTTCAATCAAGCTAATTAAATAAATCCTGATGATTATTAATGTAATACAGAATAGAATGCTGATTTTTCGCGATCAGTCGGAAACAAAACTTTATCTGGATACTTTGTACTCTATTATAATGATTTATATTTTTCTAGTGTCTTATTATTTATTTTTAGATTAGATCTTATTAGATTAAATTACCAAAGCCTAGAGCACTAGGAAATGTGCGAACCAAAGGACTTTTGCCTTTTCATGTTAATTTGAGTCAATACATCAGTTTATGTTAATTTCAGTAAATTCATAGTGTGTAATAAAATCACATAAACCAATTTAACTTTAAAAATTTATTTACTTTCCATTTTGTTTTCTTTTCTTTGTTAACTCCAGTCCTGTCCTATTCATCCCCATAGGTGGGGATGAATGGGACAATGCACATGCATGTAAAAAAAAAAAATATATATATATATATTCTTAATTAAAAATGATAACTTTTTATTAAAGTTAGTATGTTTATATGTAACTGATTACTGAAGTGTACTTATGAGCAATGTTGCAAAATTCTGAATTACATATGGTGAACGTTATTAATAAAAACATGAAAAATGTCCCATTCATCCCCACTCTCCCTTTAAATTAATTACATCTATAATATGATTAATTATGTCTATAATCCCTTCCTTTGAATGAAATTTCTAATTATTTTTAGGTAAATAATTTTTAACTCAATTTATTTCAGTTGTAATCTTCCTCCAGTGAAGGTGTTATTTATCTTGACAGTATTAAAAAAAAAAAAAAAAATGAACTATATCCAAGCATTTAAAAGTACTTATATAACCTTTATATATATACTGGGTAACACTGCTCGGCATGAAAATTGCCTCTGGCACCATTTCAGCATATTCTTATGTAAAATGTCCTCCTGAATACGAATATGACCACCATTTTGCCCAATCACTCACCGTTTTCTAGATACACCATACACCCTCTCCCTTATTTTTTATCATTGTTTGGTAATTTTATACCCACAGTTTGATTTGGAAAGGAACGATGATTATTTTAACCGTTAAATGTCTTCTGACCTGAGGAGCTACAGAGGTAGAACGTTCTAAAACACGAATATTTGGAGTAAGGGGGAAATTTGAGGGGATTTGTGTCCAGAAAACAAAAGAAAATCAATAAAAACAATCAGTTTCTGTTTCTTTTTTTTTTTCGCAATATTTCTCTTATTTTTTACATATTCCAGCGCCATTTTCTTACCAAAACTCCCAAATAATAAAAATTATACAGTGAATTTTTTTTCAAAATGTTGGTAAAGTCTCAAAGCCCTCGCAAGAAAGTTTGACTGATTCACTGTACGACGTTTGCTTTCAATAACTCCCACGTTAAATGTTTTGGGCAGTAAAACATGAACAGTAAAATATCCTCCTTTGACACGTGTTAAGGATCTCCACACAAGATCACCACCGTCGAGAACACCATAAAGTTCACTCTCTTATCGCAAAACGTGTACTAAAGATAGATAACGACTGACGACTACAATGATAACAGCAACGACTTTTAACACGTGTCAAAGTAGGAGATTTTACTGTTCATGTTTTCTGCCCAAAACATTTAACGTGGGAGTTATTGAAAGCAAACGTCGTACAGTGAATCAGTCAAACTTTCTTGCGAGGGCTTTGAGACTTTACCAATATTTTGAAAAAAAATTTCACTGTATAACTTTTATTATTTGGGGTGTTTTGGTAAGAAAATGGCAAACTGGAAGCTGGAATATGTAAAAAAATAAGAGAAATATTGCGAAAAAAAAAAAAAAGAAAAAAGAAACAGAAACTGATTGTTTTTATTGATTTTCTTTTGTTTTCTGGGCACAAATCCCCTCAAATTTCCTCCTTACTACAAATGTTCGTGTTTTAGAACGTTCTACCTCTGTAGCTCCTCAGGTCAGAAGACATTTAACGGTTAAAATAATCATCGTTCCTCTCCAAATCAAACTGTTGGGTATAAAATTACCAAACAATGATAAAAATAAGGGAGGGGTGTATGGTGTATCTAGAAAACGGTGGGTGATTGGGCAAAATGGTGGTCATATTCGGATTCAGGAGGTCATTTTACATAAGAATCTGCAAGAATGGTATCAGATCTCGAATTATTTTTATTTATTTATTTATTTAATTTTGCAGAGCAGTGTAATCCAAAAATCATAGAAAAAATAAAAAATAAGTACTGAGTGTAGCTCTATACGGTTTTAACTAAAATGTACAGAAAATCATAGTATATATATATATATAAGAAAAAATATTAATTAACATTTTCACCAACATGTCACATTTTAAAGAGATTCGCCTGATCAAATAATGACATAAAGGGAATACTGATGCTTTTTTTAGGAAAATTTTGAATGCACAAAGTCTGACGGTCATCTAATGAATGACGGCTGTCACACGGAGCATTTATAGTCCTAGTTACACTGTTGAATGTACTGCGCCAGCCACTGTAAAAAACGAATTTTTCTTCCTGCTACCTGATTAAGAAAATTTAAACTAATTTGCTAGTAAATCAGTTTGTTACCTAAAAAAAATCCCATGTTTTTATGCGCATTTCAGTGAAAAAACGCACAGGTCTACAGTTAATACTTTTTGAATAATTTTTTTTTTTTTTTTTTTTTTTTTTTCTGTAACTTTTGGATCACCCGGTATATAACCTTTCATTTTTAAAATTTCATGCAAACAATTCTCCATTCAAAAGCCTTTTTGTGGAGTTTTATATTGTTACAACTTGAATGGGGACAAAATGAAGAAAATATTAGAAATTTAAATTTTTATTATTGAGAAATGTTGCATCTTGTTGATGCAGCAGGCTATGCCAACTAGTCATATAATTTAGGATACTTTGATATAGATAACATACGAGGGCTTAAATAATGCCACAGCCGTTTTCTCAGCACATAGAGGTTTGGCAATATAAAGATCGAGCACTAGAACTAGAAGTTGGCGTTACTCATTAGTTACTCTTCCTTTTGTATGCATAGTATTTTACCCCTGATGATCGCATGTAAATAGGGATATTAATAGGAATATTTTATCTATATAAATACTATGGGAATTATCAAAATAAATTTCCATTCCAGTTTAATGCTTTTAATACTACACAAATCCAAAGCAAGCGATAGAAATTCAAAGCATTTCATTGCCAAATTTCACCAGATCAGATTGACACTGTTGTCTGCTCTAGACAAACTTATTTTTAAATTAAAACAATATTTGAGGATAATAATTGTAACGACAATAATTTTATAAATACTGACAGTTTTTTGAATCACACATAATGAGTATTTTTAATGAAAATGTTACAAAATAAAAGAAATATAAAAATATATGTTATTCACTGAAAGCTTAATCACGGTTCACTGTAAGAAAAACATTGATATCAGCGTTAATTTAGATGCATTCATCAAAGAACTTGTTTTAACAATAAATGTTACATTTTGGTATCCAAAAAAATGAATTTAAAAAGTAAAATTTACCGTAATTAAGGATATCCACTTAATTTTCAAAGTATACCTGATATTTTTACTCTAATAAAAATGTTGATATAAATATCAATTGAGATGTATCCACCAAAATAACTTATTCTAACAATAAATACATTATAAAAAAGCACCAAAGAACTGGCATTTAAAAGTAATGAGTACAAAACTTTGAATAAACACCATGAAAGCAAGAACTCGCTACAGTTGTTTCAGTTCGAAAGAAAACCCAGCCCTTCGTCAGGCGAACGAAGTAGACAAGAGCGCTACAAACAAAGAGGCAACAGTGTCTTGTCGCTTCTTTTGCAGCACACATGCCTACTTTGTTCGCCTGACGAAGGGTCGTGTTTTCTTTTCACTTGAAACAATTGTTGTGAGTTCTTACTTTTATGGTGTTTATTCAAAGTTTTGTACTTATTAATAACTAATACATTTTACTATCCAAAAACAGGATTATAAAAAGTAAAATTTACTGTCATTTACTTAATTTTTAAAGTTCACCCAACCAATATATATATATATATATATATTTCCATGGATTTGGTAAACTAGAAACTTCGACCAATCACAGTTAATCCTTCGTATATCATCATTCTTTCTATTAAGACACCCTAGCACAACTTACCTGTCAAGATTGAAGCCATGTTTATTTTAATAATTTAAACTCGAGAAAGAAAATTATTATTAAATGAAAAATTAATTGCCTTAACCATGTTACACTTGCATACATTTAATAAATTATAGGTATATTTTAATGCAGTTGTACATATTTTTTATTAATACATATAATACATCTTTAATATGGAAGCTTATTTTTAAAGATTAGCCTATTTTTAAGATTAATAAAACAAATGTTTAATATTGAGCTACTTCACTACGCATAGAAATCTGTACAGCAGCGATCACTACCATGCATATATGGTTGCTTTGTGACCTTTAAAACCAAAAGAAAAGAAAGCATCACTGGATACAGCTTATTCATTGCACATGAAACAGAAAATGGATGAAAATCTGTATAGCAGTGTTTGCGGTACCATACATGTATGCTCACTTAGCTAGCATTATATAAAAAAAAAATCTGATGTGGACACTACATGATTTCCTTATACACCGTTATGAAAACATTGATGTTTTTGTGTGAGGTAACTGATTCATAAATAAACAGGCAGGTTCCAATCCACGAGCATTCCTGGAAACAAGCAAAAAAAAAAAAAAAAAAACTGCTACTCCAACCACAAAAGTTCTGATGATAGGATTATATATACCGCCAACAGTAGTTTTTTCAGGAATAGTACTCCACGACTTATTACAGAATATACCATTGGCAAATACTCAGCATAGACAGTACAAAACTAAAGAACTGGTGTACAATGAATATTTTAATTTAAAAAACTTTTCCACACACCATAAAATCAATGAAAGCACTACTGGTTTCGAAAGAACATAGACTTTCTTCTTCAGGTGCGAAAAAAACAGTCTTGCTTTTGCCTCCAAGGTAGGTAAGTGTTTGTAGGCAAGTGAAGAAGAAAGGCCACGTCCTTTCGAAACTGGTAGTGCTGTCATTAATTTTATGGTGTGTGAAGAATTTTTTTAAGTTTAAATATTAAACACAGCTTAGAATTTCATGAAAATCATTCAAGTATAGATGGCCTACTTTTGTTCTCTTAATGGTGAGAAATGATATATTTTACCAAAACAATTAACTCTGTTAAAATCGAAAAAGGGTTTACTAATTCTGGCTGTCCTGAAATAATATTTGCCGCCAAATTTCACTTCTTCCGTCTGATATTTGTGAAATACGCTAATACACCCAATTCTACAGGCAGAAAAGCAATCTCGTGCAATGAAGATGCGTTCCAGTTAGTATAGGATGCAAAAACTTCACAACTGGAGGACTTACCGAGGGAAACTGCTCCTTCCTTTCCTCTTCAATCTTCCTTAAACTGCAACTGTTTAAACACACATTCCAGTTTTTAAACATTTTAGAATGATATGCTTCTTTCTCTCTCTCTCTTGGCAGTAATAAGAACTATAAATTTATACACTTAAACTGCAATTTTTAAATTTACTAGATGAGGCTAAGTCTTCAAAAACAATTTGCTAAAAGAAGTATTACTTAAAAATTTGTAAAATTTTGGGGGCATGATGATTAAATGTCCAAGTCCCTCATGATTAAGATCTTAGTAGAAGGATTAAAAATCATTTTGCATGGAGCATTTTTTAAAATTTTGAATTTTATCTTATTAAATTTAAGTAATTTTTTAAAAATATGTACAATTTTGGTGCAAGGAGCGAATGCGGTGAGTCGCCAATTAATGAAAAATATGTTTTTTCTGTGGACTAAAGCTGAATTGTTGCTAACTGACCAAACTTATATTTTATTTTATTGAAAGAATTGAATAATACCAAACTAAATAACACTATAAAATTAAAAAACATGCAAAAGTTCAAATGGCGAACAATTCAAAAGGATGCAAGAAAATTAAATATTAAATTTAAATGTTTATCTATTTTAAGAAAAAGATTTATTTACTGCAAAGCATGTCATGAACTTTCTTTCTTAAATAAGCTTTTATTCTGTCTGACATCGATGATAATGAAATGAGCTAGCAAGCCCACATCTACAGGCACGAAAACAATTTTGTGCACTGAAGATGTGTTCCAGCTGGCATAGGATGCAAAGACTTCACAAATGGAGAACTTTCTAGGGAAATCTGCTCTTTCTTTTCTTCTTCAGTCTTTTTTAAACTGTAATTATATAAATACATATTTTAATATTTAAGGATAATGTGGAATTTTTTTAAACATCATTATTTCATGTTTTTTTTTTTTTTTTTTTCTCTCCTTTTTTGGCATTACTGAGAACCATAGATTTATGCAGTGAAACTGATTATTTCAAATTTGTTAGATGAGGATATGTCTGCAAAATTAAAATTTTTAAAAATGAAATATAACTAAAAATTTTTATAAACAAACACCCCAAAATTAAAAAACATGCAAAAGTTCAAATGGCAAACAATTGAAAAGGATACAAGAAAATCAAATGACAAATTTAAGTGTTGATCTACTTTCAGATTTCTTTACAACATGCCACGATGAACTGTCTGTCTTCAACAATCCTATCCTCCTCTTTCTTCTTCTATCTGATGTCGATATTAATTAAATCGCTAGCAAGCCCGCATTTACAGGCACGAAAGCAATTTAATGCACTGCAAATATGTTCCAGCTGGCATAGGATGCAGACTTCATAACTGGAGGACTTTCTAAGGAAAACTACTCCTTCCTTTCTCTTCGATCTTCTTTAACTGCGATTGTTTATAATTTTAAGCTTTTTGACTGAAGTTTTTTAAAAATTGTACTTTATACATTTTTTGCATTTAAGCTTTTTTCAAAAATGTATTTTGAAGTGATTTCATTTTCTACCATTCTGTGTATAGCATTCTTTCATAGACTTTCCTAAAGGTTTGTAAATCCCAAGGATAATAGCAAAATAGCGCCAAATTATTGATTTATTAAAAACACGCTATACCATATCATAAATTGTATTATTATCCGCAATTAACAAAAATTATCTCTTGTTTTTATAAATTCAAATTAACTCAGAAAGTATATGTACTACTTAATCAGCAGTCTACATAATGCAATCTATTCTATGTAAATAAATCTTACGATACCATTCAAAATGTAGTACGTAATAAATATATTTATTGACATTATCATTATGAAAATAATTGAATTGATAATTGCATGCAATCATCAATTCAATCAGTTTCATTTCAAAAGGTGATATTTAATACAATGAATATCCAACTAATATGCTAAATAAAAGGAAAATGATGAATATAATAGAATTTTAAATCTAATTTATTTTCAAATGTCTAAATAAAGTACCTGATATATGATAAACCATCAGGATAGTATCAGATATTAATATTCCAATATGTTGCAGCAATAATATAAACAATATTATATTTTAATAATAATAATTAAAAAAAAAGCTGAAATATTAATTCTAGGCACCTATACAACTTACACATTAAATTCAACATTAATGTTTAATAGTCCAGTCAATAGGTATGTAAAGAAGGGCTTACCTAGCAAAAGGTGGGGTACAAGATTTTTCTTTTTTAATTTGTACATATGAGTGTCAATATGAAAAAAACGAGTTATCCAACATGATCAACCCCGGGAGAATTTTTGTCGGCTGAAAAACCTCGAAAATTTACTACTTTTTTGGCTTTTTTTGAAATATCTCAGAAATGGCTAAATTTAGCGATATTTTTCTATTATAAAGTTTAAAGAAGATTAAATTTTCTACAATTTTCTTCATTACAACATTTTTGTAGTACTAATAGCAAGCGTGTTACAGCCTCTTGAAGGTCGGCATTTTTTCTCAAACTAATAAAATACAACTCAAAGAAATGGGTCTGTGCATGATTGTTTTTTAGAAAACGGAAAGAAAGGAAGGGACATATTCAGCTGTCTGATCTTAGGAAATGACATCTGCTTCGTAGTAAAGAAGGTATATTAAAAAAAAAAAGCCCCCCCCCCTTCACACAAAAAGCTCTCCCTTTCCTCCCGCCTCTTCTCATCCTGTAGTACGCTGCCTCGCCTGAACATCTATCTATCTTATTCAGTTCAGTTTGAACGTGCGAACATACTGTTTCAACCCGTGAGCGTTTTCTATTACAATAAGCGGAGTGTTTGTTTTATTTTCGAAATCAGTTTGAATAAAGGTGAAGTAAAGATTCTGAAGGAGAAAGGTATACAAAAAATCTGTAAAAATGCAATGCAAAACGTCAAAATGAAGAACATTAGTGTTTTTTGAAGAACCTAAAACAAGTAAGAATTCACAATGCCTGTCACAAACGATACATCAATGAGCGAATGATTGCAGCATATGTACGGCGTCATACAACTGGTGATGGAGCTGGTCCAAATTGAGTGGCTCCATATTTTCCATCAAGAACTGAAGGTTTCAGTTTTAAAGATCAGTGTTTCTTGTGTGAAGAGGGGATACTTGAAGATTTCTTTAAAAAACAGGAACGACTTCCTGAGCATGAAAGAAATTTTATCCACCATGCTATGAAACTGGTGTGAAAGAAACACTTGTAAATGGTGCCAAAAATCGTGGGGATGAGAGAAGAAAAAAAGCACTTGAATGCATCGGAAATGTAAAAGGTTTAGTTGCTATAAATGCTGGGTATCACAGGTTTTGTCATCAAAAACTGCATTGGAAGCCTAAAAGTGAGATGAAACGAGGATACTACCCTGCAAGTAACACTGATTATGCAATGGAATCAATTTACTCCTACCCTGAAAACTACTCGGAGGAGTGCCAGTCTCATAAAGTATTTGATGAATAAAATAGAGGGTGATTTTCGTCCTGGCATCAGAACGGTTACATTACGCCTTTGCAAAAAATATGGTGAAGATGTTTTAATAGCCGAAACTGAAAACAAGAAAGCAGTTGGCTTCCAAAATGTTGGCTATAAAGTACTCAGTGAAACTGGTATAGTAACAAGAACTCTGATCATCAACAGGAAAATGTCGTACTAATTTCATCATTTGATGATTCTGAAGATGATGATAAGCCATTCTAAGAGCTTTTATAATTACTGCAAGACGGAGAGGAACAATTTGAGGACGACACACCTTCCTTCTACCTCTGATGACTATTGAGATTTAAGAAACCGGGCTTTCAAAACAACCACGAAGAAAATAAACATGTATATTATACATTAATGTACATTTCTTTATTTGTTTCAAGGCTAAATGCATCTCCCTATAATTTACATATAAAGTTAAATTTCTACAATTTACTTTTGTAATTATTTTCTATTGTTCTTCAAACAAGTTTGCCTACTTATGAAGTTCATTTAAAATTAAGATTGTATCTTGTTATTATCATCAGTATTAATATAGCAGTAATTAATGTTTATTAGAACATTATGTATTATATCTAAATACCATTAACGTTTTATAATTTAATAAGTAGTAGAATTAAAATATTTATGTACCAATGCATTGAGTTTTTGCTTATTAGCCCCCTAATATTTATTCATTTACATTTATATACAAATATTTTTTATTTTATTTATTTTTCTTTGTATGTGTTTGTGTCTGTATTATGTGTTGCAGTGATAGAATACTATACATTAGCAGTTATTGGAGTCTGATGATGACTACTGTTGTTAAGGCCAGAATTGTCAGTGCGTGGCCGGGAGAGAGAGAGAGAGCTAGTAAAAAAGGGAAGGGAAAAATTAAAAGGCAGCAAATTTGTTATCTGTCGTCCTTAGTGAAAAAAAAAAAAAAAAAATGATCGCCAATTTATCTGGCGAACATATTTAATTCCTTTCAAAAATCATGATTATTTTAAGGCATATGTTAAGAGAATAATCAAGAATATAAAACAGTATTTCTTACAATATATATTGTAAAAAAATACATCTGGCGTGTATATTTTCCGTATTACGTTTTTAATCAGAAAATCCAAAAATCCCAAGGACGACAGATATCACAGCTATACCATTAAAAGTTGTTAAGCTTTCTGTAAATAAAGCTTTTAATTCTAATAATTATTGTACATTATTTATAAGGAGTAATGCGCTTTTTTTTACGAAGTTGAGAAATCTGCTTATTTTCAAGAAGCTGTTACGCGCTTGCTATTAGTACTACAAAAAAGGTGTAATGAAGGAAATTGTAGGAAATTTAATCCTCTTCAAACATTACAATAGAAAAATATCGCTAAGTTCAGCCATTTCTGAGATATTTTGAAAAAGCCAAAAAACTACTAAATTTTCGAGGTTTTCCAGCCGACAAAAATTCTCCCGGGGCCGACCATGTTGGATAACTCGTTTTTTGCATATTAGAACTAAAGGGCGTATCAGATTCAGCAACTTTAGAAACAACCAATTTTTGAGCCGACTTTAGCGCCGATTTTTCCTCGATGAAAACACCGTAGAGGTTACAATAGTCGGGTGAAAAGTTGGATGAAAGAAGACTAACTTCTGACGCTTATCACTTTTCTTGGCGCGAATAAAATACACAATGATTAGCGTTAAAATTCCCTTTCATTTGTGTAAAATATCGCATTATTATTTCTATTTTGATCTTTTTTACAATTATTGTCATAACGCCATACGAAAATAAAAACGATTAATTGAAAATTCTTATCATTTAACGGTAAAATAAACGTGCTTAACGATAATATTTCTTCTTCAAATCTCCACTTGAAGCGATTCCCGTGTTCCGCCATCTTGGAAATATGACATATCAAAATAGCGCATCCTGATTGGACGAATCCGAGGAGAAATTGAGTATACGGACAATTTTATCAAGGCAGCTCTGAAAAAGTTTGGCAACTTCGGCCTGCGCTATCACACTGGGAGTAGAGACAATTTTTTCCGAAAAATCGGCGCTAATCAGTGGTTGGCTCTAAAATCGCCTGTAAAGTCGTCGAGTCTGATACGCCCTTAATATGTACAAATTAAAAAAACAAAATTTTCTACCCCACCTTTTGCAAGGTAGAATGTATTTATTGACTGGACTATAAGTACAAAACCATTGAAACGTTGGTTTATGTACATACCATGGACGTACACTATGGACCGCCGAAGCTGTGTTATCAGAATGGCCCCATTTTGGCCGCTTTTAGAAGATGGCGCTCGCATCGACTGCCTTTCCACTTCAGACTTGAAAGAGCGCTTTAACGCGAGAATTAAATGTAATAATGTTAAATATCTCGAACAAAAAAACATTTATCCGTAAAATTTTTGCATTAAAATATAGCTAATACAAATGTCTAAAAATCGATTTCTGGAATTTTTGAAATTCGGTCCCCAAGGGGGGGGGAGGAGGGGGCGAAACGTGATTTCACATGCGTTAAACGCGATTTCACATAATCCTATATATCTCAAACAAAAAAACAGATATACGTGAAATTTTTGCTTTAAAATATAGCTAATACAAATGTCAAAAGGGAAAAAAATAAAAATAGTGTCAGATCGTTCAAAATTGGTACATAGAGGTTTTCGATACTTACAAATCGATTGCGGATATTTTTAAATTTGTAAAATTATTAGGAGGGGCGGTAAGGGGGCTATGGGGCAAAAACAAACAGAAATACAGTTAGGCCGTTCAAAATTGGTACAGATAGGTTAAAGAGGCCTGCAAGTCGAATGGGGATATTTTCGAAAGTGTAAAGTTATTAGTAGGGGCGAGAAGGGGGGTGGGGGTGGGGAGAGGGGGGGGGGGCAAAAAAATAAAAATAGAGTTAGATCGTTCAAAATTGGTATAAAGAGGTTTTTGATACTTACAAATCGATTGGGGATATTTTCGAATTTGTAAAATTATTAGGAGGAGCGGTAAGGGGGGGCTATGGGCAAAAACAAATAGAAATACAGTTAGGCCGTTCAAAATTGGTACAGACAGGTTTTAAAGGCCTGCAAGTCGAATGGGGATATTTTCGAAAGTGTAAAGTTATTAGGAGGGGCGAGAAGGGGGAGGGGAGGGGGGGGGCAATAAAACAAAAATAGAGTTAGATCGTTCAAAATTGGTATATAGAGGTTTTCGATACTTACAAATCGATTGGGGATATTTTCGAATTTGTAAAATTATTAGGAGGGGCGGTAAGGGGGGGCTATGGGCAAAAACAAATAGAAATACAGTTAGGCCGTTCAAAATTGGTTCAGACAGGTTTTAAAGGCCTGCAAGTCGAATGGGGATATTTTCGAAAGTGTAAAGTTATTAGAAGGGCCGGGAAGGGAGGCGGAGGGGCAAAAATAAAATAAAATAAAATAAAATAAAATAGAGTTAGATCATTCAAAATTGGTACATAGAGGTTTTCGATACCTACAAATCGATTGCGGATATTTTTGAATTTTTTAAATTATTGGGAGGGGCAAAAAAATAAAATCGACATAGATCGTTCAAAACTGGTGCATAGAGGTTTTTGATACTTACAAATTGATTGCTTTCGAATTTGTAAAATTATTAGGATAGACTGGAGGGGGGGGGGGCGAAGGGGGAAAATAATAGAAATAAGAGTTAGAGCATTTTGGGAATTTTTTCCGAAGACATTGAGAACCCGGTGCGACGTTTTTCCTAATCAGATTTTGTTTCTCTTTTTTTTTCGCGTGATAAAAATTAATGCAATTCTGAGAAATCAGTAATTATAGTGATTCATTTAAAAATAGGGACCGGCGAAGCGGGCGTCGCCTGCTAGTATGTAAACATATCTATAAATATAAACAATTCGCTCCCCCCCCCCACCCCGAAAAGAAAAAAAAAAAGTCGAAATAGTATAATGAAAACATATGATATTTAAAAAATAAATATGAAAATATGAATTTTCATAATTTAAAACAATGAATGTATTTCAAAAATCACAATTTATGCCAGCATTTCCAAAAAAAAAAATACAAAGTATGTAAAAAAGAAAAATTTTAAAAATTTATTATGATTTTTTTACAAAGGCTGCCCTTTTCCCTCTTCCGAGACTCCAATGGTGGTCGAGCGGTTCTGCGCTCAAAGCTGAGTGACGGGAAGTGCCTGGGTTCGATTCCAGGTCGCGCTTGTCTACTTAATCATTCAGAGTTTTCCGTGTTTTTCTCCGAAAATTGTGTGCATACGGACTAGAATCCCTTAGAAAGATCCCCCACGGAGAGCACTCCCCTTCAGACGTAGGACCAACAGTAGTCAATCGACGTTATTCCCAAATCCAATAAATCCATAAACCGAAATACAGCACTTTTTCATTTTTATCAATATTTTTCATTTTAAAATTTGCACTTTAAAGAGATTTTCAATCTGTATTATTTGCTACTCATTTAAAGCAAATAATTTATTCAAAAAATAAAATTAACTTATATTGTATATTTAAATATGCGCGATATAAAAATCAATGTAATGAAAAGCAGAGTCAATCATAATAATTTGAGCATTCCCTTTCAAAAAGCTAAAGGAGCATTTTTTTTATTAATTATTTTATTTATTTATTTTTGGAACCAAAGCCCATAATACTGTATGGGGATTTTTTTTAAATTCTGAATATTTTCTTCTAAAGGATTCGAAAACTGCTTTTAGGTCATTCATCTGACTTTATAGCTTAAAATCAATGTTGTTGTTGGAGATTAAAGCCATCTGACTGCATTAGGGTCCAAGGCCTGGGTCTGCCCACCGTGGCGGTCCTTCTAAAGGGCCTTTGTCCACAATTACGCAAGTTTCAGGAAAAAAAATAAAACGCGAAAAACTCCGAACAGCTAGACCGATGAGCGCGATTTGGGATCGAATCCGACACTTCACGTCCACCAGCATCAAGAAGTCAATTTTTGAAGAACTAGAACAGATTTAATGGTCGAGAAATTTCTGAATGTGCAAATGGAATTATGAAAAATATACTGGATAATGTAATTCAATGAACATCCATCTTTGCAACAAACAGTATGATACCACTGTTTCTTGCATGTAAAATAATACTCTGTTCCTTAACAACATTATAGCTGCCTGGTACTCATAATTTCTAAAGTATTCTCTCTCGGTTTTTTAATACAAGTTCCTATAGTAAGATTTTTAATTAAAAACTATTATATTGAAGCTTAGAGAACATTTTTCTCTTTCTAGAATGCATTTTTTTTTTTTTTTTTTTTTTTCTACTTGTGCAACAAGAATTGGGGGAAAAAAAGAAAAAAAAAACCTGTTATAACAACATAATTAAAAAGTAATGTTTGGGTTTAAGGCCGATTGCCTACGCTAAGTTCCTAGGCCAATAGGTGGAATGTCCTCCGTGGGGGTCTTTCTAAGGGGTTCTAGCCCGCATTTATGCGAGTGCCTGAGAAAACTACGGAAAACTCCTAACGTATTGGTCGATGAGCACGACCTATAATCGAACCTGACATTTCTGAAAAGTAATAAAAATTACTTTTAAAAAAAATTGATTCAATTTATAACTTGTTTAGGAGATTTCTTTCTTCTTTCATTTCTTAATTTTTTAAATATAAAGTTTGCCACTATGTATTATACAATGTGACCCAAGGAGAATGATATATGCTGTAATCCTTAATTTTTATAGATAAATGGGCAATGTGACTCAAGTGTGTTAAAAATAAGACGTTATTAAAATTTAACAATATTAGCATAGCTTGCTTAAGAAATAATGCATGTAATATTTATTAGAATTATTTCTAAGAAATAAAAAAAGATGGCAATAAAAATAGCATGTTGATAAAAATGTGAAAAAAAAAAAAAAAAAAATGTGAAACTTCAGTTTACAAATTCTGTGGAAATTAAAGCTAATTAAATTCTTAAAATATTTATCTGAATCTCAGTGGAATGAGAAGTAACATAATACAGTCGAACCTCGTTAATGTGAACACTGTTAACATGAATTACTTTTTGCCCACCAGCGGCCGAGCGGTTCTGCGCTCAAAGCTGGTAGACGTGAGGTGCCGGGTTCAAACCCAGGTCATGCTCGTCGGCCTCGCCGTTCAGAGTTTGCCGTGTTTTTCTCCGATACTTGCGTAAATACAGGCTGGGACCCATTAGAAAGACCCCATGGAGGGCATTCCCCTCAGACCTTGGACCTACAGCAGTCAATCAGCCTTATTTCGAAATCCAATCCAATCCATGAATTACTTTTAACCTGAACTGTTTCCACGATTATTTTAGTAATATGAATATTAGTTACTGATAGCATGAACTACTGATACCATGAACAAATTTTTTATCCTCCTTGAGATTCTCATTAACAAAGTTCAATTGTATATAACCATTTAAACATTATTATGGTTCTTTTCCATTTTGCATAGCGAAGTAACCAGTGATTATACATAAATTTTGAGATATATATGTTATCTGTATCAGTTGAAATTTTTTTTAAAAAGTGTGGAATATATATATATATATATATATATATACATATATATATATATATATTTTTTTTTTTTGAAGTAAATGCAATTGATGATTTTCTTTTACTCTGTTATCAAAAGAAAAGACAATGAATCATGTAAAAAACCCTTTATTATATAAGAAAATTAACTTAAAAAAGGAATGAAAAAAAAGTTACATAGAGTTTTATTCAATTAAAAAAACCTTGAATTTAATACTCTAATTTTTACATAAAATCTCTAATTTTCAGCCGGAAGAACACTAGCTTATAAATTATGAAATGTGAATGTGGCACTGGTGATGAATTTAATTAAATATAATTTTTCTTTAAAATCTCCAATTTTCAACTGAATTTAGGAGTTTTTTACTGTGAAATCATAATCATTATTTTTAATTTTTGACAAAATCAAATAAAAATTTCTTTTTTGTTAAAAACAATACATTTCTATAATATGGTAATAATAATTATAATAATATAACGTGATTTATCATCTAACATGAATTAGAAGTTAAAAGATTGGCAGTTTGTAAAATTAATTTAAAATGTCAATGCAAAGTGGCCTGAAATCACATTTTAAATTATTTTTAAAATATCTTAAAACTCAGTAATTTTGAAATGAATTGAAAAAAGTATGACTGTGAACTCATATCATTTTTAACCAATTTTTAACTCTTGCCAAAATCGGTTTACAATTCAATATTTTTAAAAATACTTGTTTTTAAGCTCCAAAAAAAAAAAAAAATAAATAAATAAATAAATAAATAAATAAAAATAAATAAATAAATAAATACGTGATTTATAATTAACATGATTTAAATTCGGAAGATTGCAAGCTCGCATGTCTTAGCCGAATAATATAAAAAAGGAATCCTGCTAGCACTCAAATTTTAAAATCTTAATGCAAAGTGACCTGAAAAATTACATTTTAATTAATTAAAAAAAAAAAAAAAAAATCTATCAAAAAGAATTTTACTAAGAACCATCCCAATTAAATCAGCCTTTTTTTTTTTTTTTTGTATAGTAATAGAATATTTATAAGACAATTTTATCATTCAATAAAACATTAAAATCAATAGCTTACATTAGGCGGACGAAATAAACTTGGGTTCTTTTCTTTTCAGCTATTTCCTTGTTTTTTTTTTTTTTTTTTTTTTTTTTTTCGAACACTTCGATATCCAGAGGTGCAACCCGGTGCGTAACAGTGTGACATTATAAAAAAATCTAATATTAAAAATAAATTGAAAATAAAACTGAAAATAAAACTAAAATTTCGTCTGCTCACAATGCTATTCTACGGCGTAAGTGGACAGTCAGAGAACACATACGACCCCTAGCGGCGAATGAATAATAGCGACCATTTCGGGTCCATTTTTGAGGGACGGCCGCCGTTGGAGAAACCGGTCCTTCTTCTAAGTCCGTGGTACATACCCTGCAACAAGTTCTACACACACACACACAAAATAGAACATTTGAATTCCAGCATAATAAATTAATAATTCACTTAAAAGAAGATATGAAATAATAACTTATTATATGCATGCAAAATATAAAATAAATATACGTCAATCTAAACATCTCTCTTTAAGTTTAACTAGGCATAATATAAACACGACAATTTGTTTACATGTAAAATTACATTTACATATTTACAACTTAAGACTTATAGTTACAGTCGGTAACAAAAGTCTCCGAACACTAGCAAAAACTCCTATGTAAAAAAGTACACTTAATACAGTTTTGTTAAATAAATCCTTGTCGAATCCTGTTTTTAGACTGACTAAGAACAGGATTCGATAAGGATTTATTTATACCCAACCACCAACCAACCAAGATGATTGTGACGTCACATGCTTTAGGCCACATTTTATGCACATCTTTGTAAATGGATTTGGAAATATTTTGAGATTACAAGAAGCTGTTTAGTATACTAAGATTATGAGAGTAGTGGAATGTATAATTAAAAGAGAGAAATATTTGAAATTGTAAACATAAAAAGGGAAATTATGCTTTTAAAAATAATTTATGTTTTCCTCCCGCATAAGTAAGAGATTTAATGTATGACTGCTGGTGTTTACGCTTTTTGCCTACTAGTAATGTTAATAAAAATATATATGTTTGAAATAGTTATTCAAATGTTGTTTTTCACTCCCAGTTTTATTTATTATTTTAATATAATTACTAAACTAAAAAGTATAAAGTTTTAATGAGAAATAACAATTTACCTATAAGTATCGGAAATTTTTAACAATGAATCCGAGAGAAAATTTGTCATTTGTCCAAGTTTCATTTTGAATCAGCGTGAAAAGGAAAAAAGCAATATATACAGAGAAAAAAAAATAATTTATTTTCGGAAATCACCATTATAGACATTTCTGTACTGATTGAATTTTTAAGATTATGTACTCATGTTTCAAAAAATAAGATTTATTTCGTTAAATAGGACAATAAGTCACATAGGTTTCAAATGCAAAAATAAAAAGACTTGCTCGTTGTTTTTAGAACTATCATTAGAACCTTAAAAGAAAAAAAAAAAAATCAAATTTTTAAAGCAGAATATATAAAACATTTTAAACTTTATAAATTATACACGTGTGTCTGTGAGTATGTATTTATATATTTGAATGGCTGAGATAAATACAGAAAGAAGGTCAAAGAAAGTTATGAATATTAAAAAGGATAAATAAGTCATATAGTTTTATAAACAAGAACAGAAAATCTTGCAGTTCGCATAGGTTATTAACACTTTCGAACTGCATGAACTCATTGTATCGTTTAACTTTCAATGTACGTTGCTTACGTGATCACACTACAGACAGAAAGACAGATAGATTTATTTAATTCATAATCACTCTATTCATAATCACTCTTAAACATTGTTGAAAAGTGTTAACCATTAGTACAAACAGAAATGCAATTCCAGCATTTTCTAACTGTAGCCCTTAATATATCCAAATATTTACTGTAGTCCTGTTTATCTTAATGCCTAACATACCATAATTTATAAAACATGTTTTAGCATATGGATAATAAATGTAAATTTAATTAGGATTTGTGCAGTACTATGTTAACTGTAATTCTTAGAAATGCTTCCCATAAAACACAAGGCATTAGCATTCTTTTTTGGTGTACCTGGGAAAAATAGTCGTGGTATTTATATCACTTTCAATGGGAAACATACCATCGTGAACATGAATAACATATATCAGTTTGGTGAAATTCTGAAAATATTTACGCACCCTAGAGGCAGAGAGACAAATTGAAATCATAAACTATTTTCAATTTTGTTGGAAAGTGTTCAAAATTAATATTAGATACGTTTCAGTTGAAAATTTTATAAATCTTTATTTTATTACTTTTTTTTTTTTTTATCAACACAGCTTCTCACAATAAATATTTTACAAACTAATTTAACCAATAGATGCTGAGATATAACTATCTGGAAATTTACAAAAAGTAATAGTAGCGCCGCACGTACATCCAAATCATCTCATGTACATCCAAATTGATTCTTCATAGTTTTTCATAACATACATCTTACATATAAAATTCAATGCATATACATATCATAGAAGCTGAGAGATGGCTCGCCTATAAATAGAGAAATTTGCATCATGCCAACGACATCGGTCGCCCGATATGCGTCAAAATTTAATCAGTATAATAGTTTATAATGGCTGTTGCACGCATCAAGTTTAGTGCTTTTATATATCATAGAAGCTCAATTATAGCGTTTTCTTAAAAGGGGAAAATTGCAACATACTAGCATTACCTGTTGACCGATATGCACCTAAGTTGAATAAACATAGTCTTTCACAATCGACTACTTGCACACCAAGTTAGGGAAAGTTACACACAATAGAAGTTAAGGTATAATCTTGGAAATTGCAACATAGCAGCGCCATTTGTTGGGCGATATGTACCAAATCTATTCAGAACCAATTTATACCAAAGTGCATCCAAATATAAACTTTTGCACAATTCGGTTCATTATTTTGTGAGACACAGCACTCAAAACATAAAAATTTGATTATACATAGTCAGACATCTCCTAAAAAGGGTTTAAAGAAATCTCAAAACGTGTAAATGAACCAAAAGCCAAATAAAGAAAATTTTCAAAAATCCAATACTTTATTCTTGCGTAAATACAAGAAAATAAAAAATGAATTTTAAGTTATTGTGGAAATAGTATATAGAACTGAATGTTTACAATCGATTATTTAATTTATAGAGCATAGTTAAAAGAAAAAAAAAAATGTTTAAATTGAAATAGCAAATAGTTCTTAAATTTAAATGTGCTAAGAATGAAACAATTAACAAGAAATTAAGTATATGTTTTTAATGAGATACCTTTTGTTTATCACGAATACTTAATATGCTACACACGAACAATTTGATTTTCAATTAGGAACAGAATAATTAATAATTTAAACTCATATTATTTTTGGTTAAATTTGTTCTGAAAAAAAAAAAAAAAAAAAAAAAAAATCAGATTTTTAATAACTAAAAATATCAACATTTTATTACAATTATCAATCATTTTAACGAAACAAATAACATGAAGTTGAATATATATATGTATATATATTTACCAAGAACAAGATATCTATTATTTATCGCTAATAATTAATATTGCGTACAAGAACAATTTGACTTTAAACTGAGAACAGAATTTAGTATGTAGTAATTTAAATTCATATTATTTTTGCTCAAATTTTTTCTGAAAAATTTGGTATCAAATAGTTAATAACTAAAAAGTCAATTTTTTGTTACATATTACAATTATCAACCATTTGCCAAAAATATTTAAATTAAAAAAGATACATTTATTTATTTAGAACTGGAAAAAAAAAAAAAAAAAACATAGAATACATAACAAATAAAGAAAGAACCTTTTAGGTTGATTTCTTTAGAAATCGACCTATTGCAATCACTTCGTTTATCTATATATATATATCTATTGTTGCGTACTTGGGGGTTCGTGAGTTGTCCGAGAATGAAAAGCCAAACTTACAAAAATTCAGTAATTTATTCACAAAAAGTTCCAGAAAAATACAGGTCTATAAACCAAGTATCAGCTTCAATTCAACCAGTAAACACTGCTTAAACAACAGCTGTTAATAGCAAATCCACAGTACAAACTGTATAGCAATAACACTTGAAGCAAGTCTCTTTCAAAGAGGCTCAATGCAATGCAAGTACTAGCGAAGCTGGCTGAGAACTGAACTGACTCTGACCTTGGCGAAGAAAACGGTCTTTATATACCTCTGTAGAAAAGTGTGGAAAGTTCCGGAAATTTCCGTATCTCATCAGCCAATGAGATTAGAGCTTCCATATTTGGTATATCCCTAATATGGATTTTCTCGCCAAGGTCGCCAAAAAAATCGCCAAGGTGGGAAAAGTCGTCAAATTTGGCGCCAAATCCATTACCTGCCCTATTGGGGCTTTTTTATGCGTTTTTAAGGGAAATAAGGCTATTTTAACGCTAAAACGACTAGAAATGCACCAAATTAGCACTTTATCATCTTACTATGCCTCTTTGAAATAATCTATACAAAAATAAACACAATTATTTACAATTTTGTAACACTATCTATCTATCTATCTATAATGAAATTTTGTCATCACGATAACTCCCGAAATAATACTCCAAATCGAACCAAATTTGGACAGTCAACTAATCTTATAAATATCTTGGATGAGTTCGTTAACCAAGTTGCTCCGACTTTTTGTTTTCAAGTGGCAGCAACTTGAAAATTTCAAACCGACATTGTAAAAAGCATATTTAAAGCAAGATTTGCTTGAATTTTTATGTAAATACAGGCCATATAAGGGGCAAATATTTTAAGTTAAGCGGGACCACTTGAAATCAGGCCAGCACTTGGAAATTTAAAATCACTATAACTTCCGAAATAATACTCCAAATCGAACCAAATTTAGACAGTGCCTTAACTTATCTTATAAATATCTTAAATGAACTTGTTAACCAAGTTGCTCCGCCATTTTGTTTTCAGGTGGAGACCGCTTGAAAATTTCAAATTCAAATTGTAAAAAGCGTATTTCGAATTTGTTTGAAATTTGATGTAAATATAGACCACATAAGGGTCTCAATGAAGTTTATTAATGAAATTTATCCGTCATTTTTAATAAACTGGTAGATATCTTAAGTTAAGCGGGGCCACTTGAAATCACGCTACCACTTGAAAATTTAAAATCACAATAACTTCTGAAATAATACTCCAAATCGAACCAAATTTGGACAGTGTCTTAACTTATCTTATAAATAACTTAGATGAACTTGTTAACCAAGTTGCTCCGCCATTTTGTTTTCAAGTAGTGACCGCTTGAAAATTTCAAATTCAAATTGTAAAAAGAGTATTCCGAATTTGTTTGAAATTTGATGTAAATATAGACCACATAAATGACAGTCAGATCACAATCATCAAATGATCACAATGAAGTTTATTAATGAAATTTATCCGTCATTTTTAATAAAGTGGCGGATATCTTATGTTAAGCAGGACCACTTGAAATCAGGCCACCACTTGAAAATTTAAAACCATGATAACTTCCGAAATAATACTCCAAATGGAACCAAATTTGAACAGTGTCTTAACTTATCTTATAAATATCTTAGATGAGTTTGTTAACCAAGTTGCTCCGCCATTTTGTTTTCAAGTGGAGACCACTTGAAAATTTAAATTGTAAAAAGCGTATTCCGAAATTGTTTGAATTTTGATGTAAATACAGATCACATAAGGATCTCAATGAAGTTTATTAATAAACTATATCCGCCATCTATACATATAAAAGAGTACTTCCACTCACTCACTCACTCACTGACTCATCAGCGCACAGCAAAATCTACTGGAGCCACTGACTCGAAACTGGGTCAGACTATAGAATATATAGTGTGAGCACCCCCTAAGAAGCGATTTTGCGAAATTCGCCCTCCAAGGGGGAATAGGGGGTAAAATGTTATTTCTCGAAAACTTCCATATCTCAAAGAAAAAAATAGATATCCCTAAAATTTTTGCTTTAAAATATAGCTGACACAAATATCTAAAAATCAATTTCTGGAATTTTAGAAATTCGGTCCCCAATGGAGGAAAGGGGGCAAAACGTGATTTCACATGCGCAAAACGTGGTTTTACATACTCCTATATATCTCAAACAAAAAAAACAGATATACGTGAAATTTTTGCTCTAATATATAGCTAATACAAATATCTAAAAACCAGTTTCTGGAATTTTAGAAATTCATCTCCCAAGAGGAGGAGAGAGGGGCAAAACATGATTTGGAATAATCCTTTATATCGCAAACAGAAAAAAAAATATATATGTGAGATTTTTGCTCTAAAATATAGTTCTCACAAATACATAAACACTAATTTCTTTAATTTTAGAAATTCGTCCCAGGTGGGGCGGGAAAGGGGGGGGCTATGGGGGCCAAAAAAAAAAAAAAAAATAATAATAATAATAATAGAAATACAGTTAAATTGTTCAAAATTAGTACAGATAGGTTTAACAGGCCTGAAAGTCGAATGAGGTATTTTCAAAAGTGTAAAGTTATTAGGAAGATCAGAAAGCGGGGGAGCGGAGAGACAAAAAAATAAAAGTAGAGTTAGACCGTTTAAAATTGGTACATAGAGGTTTTTGGTACTTACAAAGCGATTGCGGATATTTTCGAATTTGTAAAATCATTAGGATAGACGGGAAGGGGGGGGGGGTGGAGATTCAAAAAAATAAAAATAGAGTTAGGTCGCTCAAAATTGGTACATGGAGGTTTCCGATACCCACAAATCGATTGCGAATATTTTCGAATTTGTAAAATTATTAGGATAGACGGAAAGGGGGGGGGGAGGGAAAAAATATATAAATAAGAGTTGGAGCACTGAAAATTAGTATTGTTAGGTTTTGAGGCCTGATAAATAAATATATTGCGGATATTTTCGAAAGTACATAATTATTACAAGGGGCGAGAACGGGGTAAAAAGAAAGAAATTCAGATAGAGTGTTAGAAATTAGTATTATTAGGTTTAAACGCCAGAGAGAACGATTGCGAGGATTTTTAAAGTCTAAAATAATTTGGAGGGGCGGGAACGGTAGGTGAAGGACTATGCACGCCGTGCGCGCCTATATACGCTGCCGCAGGAAGTGGGGGCCCGGACCGATTATTCCACCGACGGGAGAAGATTTTTTTTTAAAAATATATTTATGTTTTTCCCTTACGTTAACATAGTCATTCATTAAGAGTGTCGAACATAAATGCGCGCGTGTAGGGCACAGTGGCCTGCGCTGCCGAAGGCAGTGGGGACCATGTGCGACATTTTTTCAAATCAGAATTTTTTTTCTCTTTTTTTTTTTTTTTTTTTTTTTTTCACATGATAAAAATTAATGCAATTTTGAGAATTCATTAACTATAGTGATTCATTTTAAAATAGTGACTAGCGAAGCGGGCGTAGCCTGCTAGTTTTTAATAAAGTGGCAGATATCTTAAGTTAAACGGGGCCACTTGAAATCAGGCTCCCACTTGAAAATTTAAAATCACGATAACTTCTGAAATAATACTCCAAATCGAGCCAAATTTGGACAGTGATATTATCATATAATTATCTTGAATGTTTTCACTGGGCAACTTGTCCCGACATCTTATTTCTAAGTTCCAGCCACTTGAAATCACACAGCCAATTGAAAATATTCCATCACGATAACTTTTAAAATACTAAACTGATTCAAATAAAAGTTGGATAGTGAACTTATGGTTCAAATATCTAGGATAAGTTCACTTGGTGACTTGATCCGCAATTTTATTTCCAAGTGGCAGCCATTTGAAAATTTGTCATTAGGGTAACTTTAGTAATACAGATTCAATTAGCATCAAATTTGGGTAGTGGATTTATCATTCAAATATCTCAGATAAGTTCGCTGGGCATCTCACTCCATTTTTTTTTTTACAAGTGATGAAACCTGAAAATTTCTTATGACGATAATTTTTGAAATACTGATTTAATTTAAACTGGAACTAGACAATGAACTTATCATACAAATATACTGTATGATTTCGATGGTCAAGTTGTTTTGTCATTTTGTTTCCAAGTCGCAGCTACTTAGACTGCCACTTGAAAATTTGCTATAATAATATAACTTTTGAAACGCGGCACTGATTTAAACCACAGTTGGACAGTGAACCTACGCTTCAAATATCTTGGATGTGTTTGCTGGGCTACTTGTTCCACTGTATTGTTTCCAAGTGGCGGCCACTTGAAAATTTGTTATCACGGTAACTTTAGAAATACTTAATCAATTCAAATCAAAGTTGAAAAATGGATTTATCATTCAAACGACAAAAATCTAGAAAATTCACGTAACCCGTGAATCAATCACGTTGTTGCGTCCATCTTTGGTATATCGATAATAAGTATTTTCTCGCCAAAAGTCGCCAAATTTGGCGCCAAATCCATTACCTGCGGTACTGGATCTTTTTAATGCATTTTTAAGGAAAAATTAGGCTATTTTAATGCTAAAATAAACTAGAAATGCAGAAAACTAACATTTTATCAAATTACTAAGCCTCTTTGAAAGAATTTCTACAAAAAAAAAAAAAAAAAATATTTTCAAATATGCAAAGATATCTTAGATGAGCAACTTTCTCTGCCATTTTGATCGAATTGGCAGCCACTTAATTATTCAACACGATGACTTTTGAGATTTTGAGTTAATTCGAAATATATGTGTACTGTAGACTTATCTCACAAATACATTTCATATATTTGTCAACTTAACCCACCATTTTGTTTCCAAGCGCCGGCCACTTGAAAATTTTAAATTCACATAAAAAGTATTTATGAACCGATTTGCTTAAAACTCCTATGTGCATAGCCTACATCAATATTTCTATCAAGTGCATTAATAATTTTGTAGCCGCCATTTTGAAACAAAATGACGGCTACTTGATAATTAAAAAGAAATCAACCTACCCTGCCGAATAAGCCGGAAGGACTTGTTAAATTTTTGAATTCACCTCATTAAAAATTTAAAATATAAAAAAAGTATGAATATTATATTTTGGTTCTGAGATAGATAAAATGTTGCAAATGATAATTTAATCTTTCGTAAATTTTCATCCCTTGGAAATCCAAATACTTATACTTTTGGACCATTTGAATAGTTTCCTTTGCAACCAGGTACAGAACACTTCTGAACCATCTTTAGGGAAAAATAAAGCGTTGCAATTATGTGTATAAAAGTATTAGTATTCGCTTAACATTAAAAATATATGTAAACAATTATAGTTCAGACAAATTAAATATGCTTATTTTTATAATACAACGATACGTAAAACTAAGATTTATAATGACGTATTTTAAATTGTATACATTTTAAACAACTGAATACATTAAAACAAATTCTAAATACGATTCATATTGTGAGAAGATTGCTAAAGCTTAGAATTCTAGCAATTTACAATTCTAACAAAGCTTACAATAAAAAAATTATACAATAAAATAAAGTATTTAACACTTACTTTTGGTTGTAAACTCGATTCGTTGATTTTAAAATATCTCGGGTTCTCTAGCTTTAAGGAAAATTATCAGAAAAACGGTAAACGACATCAACGATTTAAAATTTCTAATAAGAAAGTATTCGAATTTCGAATTCGACGCTCGCATTACGTGTGAAATAACTGGCCCAAATGCTCATACGTCACACCACTTCCGGTTTTTCGGTTGGAAGACTTTTATTAGAAGGTATTGAATGAACCCCATAATGCAAGTTTATGTGAAATATAGTTCTATTCTGCTATCTTATAAAAATCTTAAATTTCAAAAACAGTCGTGAATTTCTACAGCAGTTTTGCATAATATCAACTTCGTATTTCAGGTTCGGCATGACATTATACTGAGATACAGTCTTCCTTAAAATTGAGGAAATTGCAGTATAACAGCGCCACCAGTTGGACGATATATCCCAAAATCTAATAAGCAACAATTCAAGTCAATGATCAGCCAAATATCAAGTTTAATTAAATATCTTCCATTGGTTCGTTTAGAACGTTTACAATATTTTGCTAACATCTATAACTAAGGGAAACTTTAACATAATATACTATTTTTTGAAGAGACAAACAAGCGATAGATAGACGAACTAAGAATTCTAACTGCATTTTTTAAAAGTGATGAAAATTTAAATATATAAATATATACAGAAGTTTTAAACATTTCTGTAATTTTTTATACTATAATTAATTATTATTATTATTTTTTATTTATTTTTTTTTTTTACTTTAACAGAATAAAATAAAAATATTCACTCAGTAAAACAAACATGAAAATGATTCTAATTTTTATCAACGGTCTTCTGCATACATCGAAAATCCACATATTCTGCAGCTGCTTTTATACATATATATATAAATATATCATTCACACACATATACAGTCGGTAACAAAAGTGTCCGAACACTAGCAAAAATTCCTATGTAAAAAAAAAAAACTTCATACGGTTTTGTTAAACAAATCCTTGTCGAATCCTGATCTTAGTCAGTCTAAGAACATGATTCGACAAGGATTTATTTAACAAAACCGTATAAAGTGTACATTTTTTACATAGGAATTTTTGCTAGTGTTCGGACACTTTTGTTACCGACTGTACATATATATATATATATATATATATATATATATATATTCATTTTAATAATAATAATAAAAATAAAAAAAGGATCATTTAAACGCTAACTGAGCCAAGTTAGTACATGTGGTAAACTACACCCACCTTTCCCTTTTCGCTTTCGGGGACGTGGTAGCCCAGTCGGCAGAGCGCCGGCCTCGTAATTAGAAGATTGCGGGTTCGGTACTCGAGCCGGCCAAAGACCGTCGTGTACACTAATGGTGGCTGGTGCACGTTAAATCTGTCGTGGTGACAATGTCCTCCATGTTCCCATCAAAAATTATACCGCTGGGGGTCACCGAAGCGGGAGAGCCATCCCTTCCGTGGAGGATCAAAATTGCGATGGCATGTCTCCGGATCACCTCTAGGAGTGAGTTCCAGACCGTCGCCAATTGCCCACCTGCGCAGCATTAGTGAGACGTAAAACCCATCCATCCCTTCCTTTTGCCTTCGTCTAAGTTAGCAAACTTGTTCAGGGTTTTTTCTCGTACGGTAATACAATACCTTAATTAGATTTTCATCACCGTCTCTGTTTTAAAACCAGCACATTCTTCGTTTTAAAGCCAGCAAGTAGTCATCTTGAAAGACATAGTAATAACATTAAATGCCTTACAAAAATTATACTAGCTAGCATGAACAACCAGGTTAAAAGTTGAAAACTACTTCCTCTAGGTGTGAAAATGATTGAGACATCCATATATATACAGTTATTACAAAATTTAATGTAGAAAGTATACTAGGTTAATAAAGAGATTTTAAATATGCAAACAGAAGCTAAAACAAATCTATAAATAGTAAAAATAAAAAGCACAATTCAGAATATGTGAGCAAACTTCTATAATTAATTAGATAATTTAAGAATGCCAAATACATACCTTAATTAGATCTTCCAGGGGTGAAACTACGTAACATGCAAAAACCCTGAAAACTGATACTTGCATGCAGATCGGGGAAACTTATACCTGTATTAAGTGATATTTGGAGAGTTCTTAATACATTGTAAGGCAATTTAAACATTCAAAGTAGGAAATTTCTATAAAAACGAAATAATTTAACATAAAATTCAAAGAACAGTAAAATTTTCAAAAACCTTGAATTCAGGGGTAGTCCCTGAAATGTTTCACCTTTCACCCCTGATCTTCCTTACCATCTCTGCTTTAAAGCCAACACATTCCTCGTTTGAAAGCCAGTAAGTAGTCATCTTGAAAGGCATAGTAATAACATTAAATTCTTTACAAATATGATACTAGCTAGCATGAACAACCAGGCTGAAAATTGAAAACTACAGTCGGTAACAAAAGTATCCGAGCACTAGCAAAAATTCCTATGTTAAAAAAGCACACTTAACACTGTTTTGTTAAATAAATCCTTGTCGAATCATGTTCTTAGACTGACTAAGAATAGGATTTTGCAAGGATTTATTTAACAAAACTGCACTAAGTGTACTTTTTTTACATAGGAATTTTTGCTAGTGCTCGGATACTTTTGCTGCCGACTGTAATTTATTGCATGGAGGTCTAATCTTCTCATTATGAAAAATATTAATTTTAATTGTGTTTAGCATTCATATGAATTTGATATTTTATGTCTTATTCTATGAATTTAATGCGAGAAAAACTGAAATTTTGGTTAAAAAAAAGAAAATAAATAAATAAATACACAAACCACATCTAGATTATAAAACTTATGGTATACATTTCCTTATGACATTTTCGGCAGACTTTAATGTTAAACACCGTTGTAGATAATAACTTACTATATTTATAGGTTTGTTGGGTTTTACGTCGCACTAGTGCTTCTTCGCAGATGGGCAACTGACGACGGTCTAGGATACACCCCTAGAGGTGGTCCGGAGACATGCTATCACTATTTTGATCCTCCACGGAAGGGATGGCTCTCCCGCTTCGGTGACCCCCAGAGCTATATTTATAGGAAAATTAATTGTAATTAAAATGAATCATGTTACGTAAATAATCAATGCACCGAAGCTGCTAAGCACAGGTGTATTGTCATGAAATTGATTTCTTTTTTATTTATTTATTTTATTATTATTACTCTCTCTTATATATATAAGAAGAAAATACCAGATTCGTGAAATTTTTAGACCTTAAAATTTCGATAGGTTTACACCTTTTGAGATGTCCTGAATAGAATTTAACCACTTTTTGTAAATGAAATGACTGCCCTTTTTTTCTTTTTTGAGGATATTGTCTGTTAGTCACAAAACTGACTTTCTTTTGAGATTTAGTATTAAACTTTTCTGAGAAAAGAAAAATGTCTTCACGCATTATAAAAATATTTTTGGCAAATAATAATTTTAATAAACAATTTGTACTGTGAGACTTTACGAGGCACAATATATATGATAATTATTATACATTTTTTCATGTACGGTAACTTTAAATTTTTGATCCCATTGAGATCCCAGTCTTAAAAGTTCAATGCATATAGATTTTAGAATATAAAAAAAAAAAAAAAAACTTATATTTTTTTCAAAATTTTTAAAAACACTATCTTAAAGAAAAAAAAAAATAATAATAATTTTAAAATTTTATAAAAAGAATTGAATTTTACATAACATAAACACATTGTATATCAAATTAATTTTCATAAAATTTTCTTTAAAATGAGATGTTATAAACGTTTCTATTCCCTACAGAACTTGATAAATTTGAGATTGAAAATGTTCATGAAAGCTAAAAAATTCTGATTTTTCAAAATTTTAAATATTTCTCTTGATTTACAGATATTTGCACAATAATAGTGCTTTAAGTAAATACATTTCTATAAGATTTTTTTTTTTCTTTTTTAAAGTGCTATGCTTAATCAGAGTCGTAGCAATTCAAAAATCATGGGAAAGGATAAAAAAATTTCATTTTTAAAATGACTCAAAACTAATCTTAAGATAAAACAATTATATGTTAATTTATATTCATTAATTACAAGCATTAATTATAAAATATCACTAATTATGAACATTTATAAGACATTAATTTTGTTTTAAATTTTTGTGACTATCTCATTTGGCATTAAAATTTTTTTTATAATAATCAATAGGATGGCCCCCTTTCCTATACACCTGTCCTTAACTGAAACTTTTTAAAGGGGAAGGTTTTAGTCTGGTCTTAGTTTTCCATTTCAGAATTCTGCTTCTTTTTTTACTAAAGTAAAGAATGAATATATAAACAATTAAGTTCATATTGAAACATTTATAATGTTAGTATCCCGAATTTTTCTTATGTGATTCAACGGTTATAATAAAATACAATTAATCTTAAAATTTTATGCTCTTTCAAACCAAAGAACATATACTAGATCATATTCATATTTTCTTTACTAAATATTGACAAAAAAATAAATAAATAAATAAATAAATAAAAGAGTACCTTGCATATGTTAAAATGCAAAGAATGTGAAAAAGTATATAAAACTTCAAAAAAGCTCTCTCCCTAAACATTTTTTTTTTCAATGCTACTTTGACATTCTTTTTATTTAACTTATTATTATTATTTAAGAAATACAAACCATTTTCGAAAGAATAATTAAAACCATTCTTTTGGAAATGGTTTGTATTTCTTTCAAAAGAATGAAACTTGCTATAAATTTAACATATAAATCATTTTTTTTTTTTTTTTTTTTATTCTCTATGTAAATGTAAAAACATTCAAACATCATTAGTTTTATAATACTTTGACAATTTTTAAAAACTCTTTTCAGGTAATCCGCATGTAAAACTTTAGTGGACATAAATAATAATAATATTTTTTCAGCTGACAATCGGTTACAAAAAAATGGCGAAATGAATTATTGCTATTACAAAAATTCATTGTGCTTAGCCTTAGCTCATAATAGTGATTCAAAATTAAAATCTATATCCAAACAAAATTTATAATTAGAAAATAATTAAATTGTGTAATTAGCTTTAATACAACAAAACAAAATTATAGTACTAAAAGTTACTTGAAAAATTATCATCAAATTCTCGCCAAAGACAAATATGCGACAATCAACCAATCACGTTATCCAGCCGGTGTCTGAAATATTCGCTTGTTAGTGCTCTCTAGTTAGTTCCAACGCCGTGGTATGAAAATGGTCCCGATTTTGAACTGAGTTGCTATACCGGCTGACTCTCACGCCATCTATTGAACACTTCCAAAGCAACATTAATTCTAAACGAATTTGGGAAGGAGAAAATAATTAATTTAAATATATTTGAATTATAATAGACTTATTTTACGGACTGTCATAAAACTCACGTAAGAATGTATATATATATATATATATATATATATATATATACACAGGGTGTTTAAAAAAAAAGTAGACAAAATGACATGGTAGATCAGTCATACAACAAGGATCAAAAATCGCATAGGAACAGAGGGTCGCAACTGCGATCCGGAGCCGCTACAGGGCGTCTAAAATAATACATAGCACAAAGAGAAGAAACAAAACCATTACAGATAATTTTATTTATAATTACTCATTCACATGCAACTTATGCAAGCCAAATGTTCAGCCCATAGGAGATGCTCAAAGTTTTTGCCAGATGCATCGAGACACGCCTCGCATCTACGTTGCATAGAACGCCGCACCTTCTCAAAGATACCAGGTGTATCTCGAACACATCCTGCTGCCACAACGATTCCTCCTACCAAGTCTTCCGGCATTACAACAAGTGTTTCATACACAAGTCCTTTTAAAAATCACCATAAGAAAAGGTCCAAGGGAGATAGATCTGGTGATCGTGGGGGCCATGCGATTGGTCCACCGCAACCAATCCAGCCGCCAGGAAAAGTAGCCTGCAGATGTGCTCTGACATATGTGCTGAAATGTGCAGGAGCTCCGTCGTGTTGAAATCGAATGTGTTGACGTATAGGCATCGGAACATCATTCAGCATTTATGGTAGAACCTCTTGCAAGAATGTTAGGTAACTGGGACCGTTAAGTCTTTCTAGGAGAAAGTACGGACCAAGTAAACAGTCTCCTACAATGCCAGCCCACACGTTAACGGAAAATTTTCGTTGTGCTCCATGCGGACATGAAGCACCGGGTTTTCATCCGCCCACGTATGCAGGTTGTGAAAGTTCATCACACGTTCTAATGAGAACGCAGCCTCATCCGTAAAGAGAACACTTGCTGCGAAGTTTCGGTCTGCAGCACTTTCTTACAAAAAACAAAACGCAAAATCCATACGATTGTTGTAGTGTCCCGGTTCCAGTGCCTGGACGAAAATTGTACCTCTGGGGGTCACCGAAGCGGGAGAGCCATCCCTTCTGTGGAGGATCGAAATTGCGATGGCATGTCTCCGGACCATATCTTGGGGTGAGTCCCAGACCGTCGCCAATTGCCCATCTGCGCAGCACTAGTGCGACGTAAAACACAACCAACTAGTGCCTGGACGCGTTGTAAATGATAAAGATGTAGTCCTTCGTCATGTACAACGCGCCAAACGGTAGCTTCGGGGATATGGGTCTTTCGGGATACAACTCGTGTACTCATTGAAGGATTACGCTGGAGTTCTTGGACAACTCTTTCTTCAACATCAACTGTCGGAGTTATTCGTTGGCGACCAGCATTCGGCTTGTGCACGTCGAACGAGCCGGTTTCACACAATCGTCGATGCAGACTGGCAAAGAATGAGCGGCTGGGCACCTTTATACCAGGATATTTCTCACGATACATTCGCAAGGCTGCTCGTCCATTACTATTGCAGTTGGTCATACCGTAAATTAAAGGCATGTCAGCCATTTTGCCGTGTGTGTTAACTAGCCATGTTACGCCCAACGCATCCAGAACTCGAATGAAGACAATCTTCTCGTGGCGCCTTCTCGTGGCTCTAACGCCTTCTCGTGGCTCTAACGCCTTCTACAGGCGTTTGCGACCCTCTGTTCCTATGCAATTTTTGATCCTTGTTGTATGACTGATCTGCCATATCATTTTGTCAACGTTTTTTTTGAAACACCCTGTATAATATTTCCTAAAATACTTTTAATTTATTTTCTTTCTTATTTTTCTCAATTTTATTTAATATAATTTTCGATGTTAGAAATAAATTTCAATATTTTTTATACAATTTCCTATTCTTAAATGCTTCCATATTTATTTTAAAGAATTTTATTTGTTTAGATTGTAAGAAGTTTCAATCCATAAAAAGAATGTGATGAAGATAAAATTTCTTTGAAAATTATCAACACATTTACTTCATCTCCCCCCCCCCCCCCGACATGATAATGTTTTTTCTGACTTGGGTCCTGGACCTAGGTGGATTGCCTTAGTATTGATTTTTTTTTTTTTAAGGGACATAGTTACTCGAGTTTTGAAGTAAATCATGAAAAACTCCAAACGGTTAAATTGACGACTGTGACTAAGAATCGAACAAAGCACTTCCCACTTACCAGTTTCGAAAGCAGAACCTCACGGCTACAGGTGGAGCATGTTTTATTTGGAAGGAAAAAAAAAACTGATGAAATGTATGTTTTAATGTAATGTAAAAATGATTTTAAAATTTTATCTAAATAAAATTCGCATCGTTTCTATGCTTTTTTTTTTTTAAATAATTCCAATTTCAATTCAAAAATGTATACCATTAGCTTTTAAAAATGTAAACAATTTTAATGAAAAGTAAAATGTTAAAAAGCAGCTATTTATATCACTATTCTTTTCTCTTTTTATCCATTAATAACACTGGTCTACAATGGTTAGGTAACAACGGTCAAATTATTATTTTTATTATTAATTCCAATTTTTATTTAAATATCTCCAAGCAAAAAAGTCCCACCACATCACATTTTTCTGTTAGAGTATCAGGAAATGGCAATTTTCACGAATTTTTATCATTTTCACAGTATCACAGGTTGTAACCTTTCCTGCTGGCAACCCAGAGTCCTGGCAAATCAGAGTCCCGGCAACCATGTTTGTTCCATTTTTTTGTTAAAATATCAGAAAATGGCAAATTTCATTATTATTTTTATTATTTTTACAATACAGTCGACAGCAAAAGTATCCGAGCACTAGGAAATAATTCCGATGTTTAAAAAGTACATTTAATACTATTTTGTTAAATAAATCCTTATCGAATCATTTTCTTAGACTAACTAAGAACACTACTCGACAAGGATTTATTTAACAAAGCAGTATTAAGTGTACTTTTTTTAGACAGGGATTATTGCTTCCAGTACAGATTTAATAATCGTAACAAAAAATCTGTACGTGTTACAGATTTTTCGCTATTATTTTTGAATTCTGCACTACAAAATTAGTTGAAAATAGCTAATTTCATTTTTGTTACCCTCCAAAAAAAAATTTTTTTTTTTTTTTTGTCGACTAGTGTAATAATTAAAAAAATGTATTTTAACTTTCAAAATATAAATATATATATATATATATATATATATATATATATATTAGTCAAAAAGTTTAAATTTATGAGCTGAAAACTTGAGAAGTTTATAAAACAGCAAACTCGGTGGGATGAAGATAAAATTATCCTTGTAAAATAATCAACACATTACCCCCTCCCTCTGCTAATACTGTTTTATCTGCACTTAGGTCCACCAACACCTAGGTGGATTGCCTTTGTATTGTTTTTTTTAAAGAGACCAAGCCTGTTTTTTACTCGAGTTTTAAGAAGACCACGGAAAAATCCGAACGGTTAATTCGAGGACTGTGACCTAGAATCGAACCAAACACTTCGCACTTACTAGATTCGAAAGCAGAACCTAACGACTACTGTTGGAGTATGTTTTATTTCGAAGAAAATATATATATATATATATATATATATGATGAAATGTATGCTTTGTGCATGTGATGTAAAAATGATTTTAAAATTTTATATAAATCAAATTTGCATTTTTCCATGTTAAAATTATTCTTTCTAGTTATTCCAATTTTAATTAAAAAAACTTATACCATTAGCTTTTAAAAATTTAAACAATTTTAGTCAAAAAATAAAAAGTGGCTATATAAATCACTATTCTATTTTTATTTATTTATTTATGATTCATTAATATAAAAAAAAAAGTATTTTAACTTTTAAAATGAAAAAAAAAAAAAAAGTCTGCAAAATTTTTTAATTTATGAACTGAAAACCTGAGAAATTTATAGAGTAACACTAAGTATAATAAATTCAATGGGATGAAGATAAAATTTACCTTGCAAAATAACCAACACATTCACTTCAACCCCTTCTTCCCCTTTAAAGCTGTTTTATCTGCGGGCAGATTGCCTCCGTATTGGTTTTTAAAAGAGAACTAGCCTGTATTTACTCGACTTTTGAAGAAAACCGCAGAAAACTCCGAACGATGAAGTTGACGAGTACAACCTGGAATCGAACTAGGCACTTCACGTCAACCAGTATATTTTAAAGCGAGAAATTTATTTAACTGATGAAATGTATGACTTGTATGCAGTGTAAACGTTACTTCAAAATTTTATCTAAAACAAATTTGCATTATTTCTCTGCTAAAATTACATTTTCTAGTCATTCAATTATTAATTCAAAAATTTGTACCATTAATTTTTTAAAAAATGATAACGATTTTAACCAAAAGGAAAAATGTGGTTATTTAAATCGTTATTCCAAACTTATTTTGCATTCGTACAAAAAAAAAAAAAAAAAAGTTTTAGCTTTTAGAATGTTAGGACACGCTAAAGGCCAAGAGGTTGAAGCTGTAGACATGAGGTGCTTGGTTTGATCCCTGGTTGGGCTCGTCGGCCTAGCTGTTCGAAGTGTTTCGTGGTTTTCTCCGAAATGAAGTTAAATACGACTAAAATTCCTTAGAAAGACCCCCATAGAAGGCACTCCCACACAGGCCTAGGACCCTAGTGCAAATAATCAGCCTCAATCCTAAAACTATTAACAACTTTTAGAATATTAAAAAAGAAAAAGGAAAAATAAAAGTCAGCTTGTAAAAAAATTAAATTTATGAACTGATAACCTGAAAAATTAATAAAATATATTAAATGCAATAAACTTACTGTGCAAAAATCTCTTACAAAATAATCAAAACATTTACTTCACTTCCGCCCCCCCCCCATATTATTTTTTTTACCTAACTTAGGTTTTAAACCTAGGTGGATTGCCTTCGTATTGGGCTTTTTAAAGGGATCTAGCTTTTATTTACTTGAGTTTTGAAGTAAACCACAGAAAACTCCGAACGGTTATTTTGACGACCGTGACCTGGAATCGAACCAAGCACTTCCCACTGATTAGTTTCGAGAGCAGACCCAAACTGCTACACGTGGAGCATGTTTTATTTCGAAGAAAAATAAACTTATGAAATATATGCTTTGTCTGTGATGTAAAAATGGTTTAACATTTTTATCCCAATTTTAATTCAAAAATTGATACCATTAGCTTTTAAAAAACGAAACAATGTTAATCAAAAGATAAAAAGCGGCTATTTGAATTACTATTCTATTTTTGTCAGTTTATTTATTGGATTCATTAGTTTAAAAAAAGAAATGCTACACACAATTTATAATTTTTAAAAAGCTGCAATTAATACAAAACACCTAAAATTTTATATTTGAAAAAGGAAAAGAGGAAAGAAATGAAAATTAGAAAACAAAAATCAAATTAGTTTAATTATTTTAGAAAATATACAGATTATTTGAATTTAGAATTAGATTATTAGAATTTAGAATTAAGAAATAATAATAATTAAAAAAAAATCAAATAATCCCTTTATTCTCTATATTCTCACATCTAGAGGCATGATAATTTCTAGCCAAATTTTTAAAAATAAATTTAAGTACCTAAAATTATTTAAATTTTATTAAAAAAAAAAGCAATTATTTCCATAAGCTCTCTATGCTAATCTTTGCGCCATCTAGTGACCTGTTGATTAACTAAATCTTCTGGTCCGTTTTCTGCCGAATCCCCTATCTCGTTTTCCCTCCTCCAGTGATGCCAGATTGGAGATTTTGTCCCCATTTTGGGGGATTTCTAAGGCTTCTGGGGACAATTTTGGGGACCAAATGTTTGTGGGGACTTTTTTGGGGAATTCTAAAATTTTTGGGGACAAATCTGGGGAATTCTTCAACTTTCTGTCAATGTTGGCAACGTAATGATTTATCTCTACGACCAGAGATTTTTGGGGATTTTTTTCAAAAATTGCATTCATTTGGGGAAAAATCTGAGCTTAAAAAATTTTTATTTTCCTTTTTTAGTAGAAATCAAGTTGGGGATTTTTTCGAAAAAAGAAACCCTGATTTGGGGAAATTTGACGATCTGTATGGGGAAATAATTTTCGACCATTCCCCTCCTCCCTTCTATCTTCATGCTGAAAACAAACAGGCTTTTTATGATGAAATCACGTTACGTTCCTCTAGGGTATTAAACGTAATTGTTATTGTTTCTGTTTCGAGGATTCGATGGAATTTAATGCTTTTTTACGGCGTTTCTTATACAGAAATCCCTTTCCTAATGGGTAAGAAAGAGTTTTCGTAACATATTTTAGTGCTTTTTTTTGTTACATTGCATTTTATAATAAAATGTTTTTGCTCTGTTTTCATTTAAACTTAGAACTTTTATAAGAGAATATTCTGTGAGATTACGAATTTAACTTACTGACAAGGCTGCAGACAGGAAAAAAAAAAAAAAAAAAAATTGGAAGGGGTTACAAATTTTAGTACATATTAATAAGTGTTGAAAATTATGTAAAACTCGAAAATTTTCCGCAAATTTGCAAAATTCCGGGAAGGGAAGGGGGAAGGTATGTTGAACACCCAACCCCAAATTCCTCCTTGGCTATGGCCATGCTTACTATCAGATAGAAATACAATAGTGAATGATGCAGTATTTAGATTTTAGGATGTTTGAGTAAACTAATACAACAGACCAAAAATCAACAAAAAAAAAAAGAGTTAAAAAATAGTTAAGAATTCCCAACTAGTTTGATATCTGTTAACTTCTTTGTAATGAGCGTATTCTTGTATGGCTCCCCTGCATTGGTTTCCCGCATGCGACTTAGTTACACAGAATGTGTTTTAACAAATTCTCTGCACTTTGATTTTCATCCAATGCTTATGTATATAAGAATAACTATTAATATAAATTATGCATTACATAAAATAAGGTGTTTTAAATTTTTTGATTAATTATATTGATTATAGATTAAGTAAACTGAATAAAATCGTAATTTATTTATTCTAAAATTTTATGCTATTCGCTATACTTGTTGCACATAATATGTGCAACAAGTATGAGCCACGTAAGTACCAAGGCACCTGTCCCCCCCCCCCCTTCCCCTCACCCTGAAAATTTTGAGAGGGGCATTGTCCCCTCCAAGGCTGCGAGTCATTTTAATTGTTCAAATTATATATATATATATATATATATTTAAATACATATTTGATAAATAATCTGTTATAAATTAGGATTCACTCCAACATATCACCGAATTATAAGCAAACGTCGCGAAAATCCTAAAATGTACAACAATTTTTGTCACTTAAAATATTTCATGAACCTGTTTTTTTTATTTATATTTAACAACCTCAATTAAATTTATTTTTGTTTCAGTCAAATTTTGGTAAAAAAATAAATTCAAAAATGGAAATATCTGTGTATTTGAATTAAATGAACATGTTCTAACGAATTTCCATTGTTTGTTTGATCATTGAGCTCATTGTTTATAGCTCACTAGTTGAGTTCTTTTTCTTATGTAGTTTTACCTCTAGTGGTGGCACTACTGGTTATGACTATTGTAACAAATGCAAATAATCTGGTACAGTAGGGTCTCTCTAATCCGCAATCCCCTATTATCCACGCTCGCGGTAAAATTAGTTTTGGTTTCAATAATAATTTAGTAAACAGTGAAACTTGCGGCTATCAATTAAATTTTGCAAAAGAAATCTCATGTATACAAAAAATGTAACGCAATTTAATGTTTTTGATCTATTTTTTACACTTAGAAAACAGTTTAAAGCTATTTATTTGGCAAATCCTCTGATTGAATTACGCTGCACGAATATAGAGTCCGTTCACGGCACTAAACAAACTGCCGATTTGTAATGATTCAATTTGTTGCAAGTGGATTCTTGCTCCCAAACACCACTTCACTTATCCAACCTATGGATCAAGGCATTATTCGTAGCCTTAAGTCTAAATATATTATGGAATTTATGCATAGATTATTAGCCTTGAATCCTACTACTGATACTTTAAATGATTATAAAAATTCTTTCACCATCAAAGACACTATTTTTTTTTTGGCAGAGAGGCATGGAACACACTACCACAAGATACACTTATTAATGCCTGGCACAATCTCTGGCCAGCATCATTATTTATTGAAAGTGAAAACAGCCAAAATGATGAGTTTGATGGCTTTCACATTAACCCCACAAAAAAAAATGCTGCTAAGTTATTTAATTATGCCAAGTCCACAATGAGTAATGTACCCTTATGTTTGGAAGAGGAAGCTGTATCAGAGTAGTTGGAATGTGAAGATGAGGCTCCCACTATTGAAACAATAACTGATGCTGAAATAATTTCAAGTGTTCTAGACACAAATGATTCTGATTCAGAAGACAGGGAATCTGATACTGATGAAAATAAAATTAACTATCAGCAGGGTTTTGAAATTAGGATATAAATACTTAACTTTTCTTCAGCAGCAAAGCTATATAACTGAGCAAGAAATAATGACAATAAACAGAATACAGAAAAAAATAATTGATAACAAACCAAAACTCAAACAAGCAACAATTACATCCATGTTCAAAAAACAGTTTACTTCTAAATTGCATTTATGTGTGCCTTTTGAAATATTCCTATTTGTATTTCTTTATTATAGTATTGTATTTTTACTAAAATTATAATTCTTTTACTAATTAGTGTTAATTTATAGTCTGTTTGAAAGTGAAAAAATGTTAAAAAAAAAAAAAAAAAAGACCCTCTAATCCGCCAAGGTTTCGGTCCCAAGTTTGGCGGATTAGAGAGACCCCACTGTATGTCCCTCATAGGACATTCTCTTACCCTGTATTTCAATACTATAAAGATAAATTACATAATAAGTTGTAAGATCAATAAGGTAAGATAATGAAGTTCAGTCTATTTAAAAAATGATCTATAATAGGTTTAAGACAGTGGTGGCTCGTAAGATTCCTTTACAGAGGGGCTGCATTGCTGCATGTCTAAGTACAATTTGAGAAAACAGTGAAAGTGATTTTCTGAATAATCTATTTTAATTGGGGGCTTCAGATTTTATATGCTCATACATAATTGTAAATCAGCTTTCGCACATTAAAATGATACACACAATGTTTTATATAAAAAAAATAATAAATAGTTTGATTACATATAATTGTATATATCTGTATGGTTCTTACGATAATAACTGCAAATAATTCAAATCTATAGTCTATAATGATAAAGAATTTCTTTTGTGTCTCTGTCAAAGAATTGCAAGTCATGTACTCATCAAAACTCAGGCCTGAGATTTTTCCGCTTTTCGCACTATTATTATTATTTTTTTTATCTCCAATAACAAACAGTGTTCAAACGTTCCATGAAAGACTTTAGATTCTCAATCTTTCTCCATCCAAAATATAAATGTCAGTATTCATTTTAAACGTGCTTTATCAGATTCTATAACTTTTAAAAGAACAGAATTATTCAATGTTTCTCATTCATGTAATTCTTTTTGTCCTGCTCCCTCCCTCCATTTTTTTCATCTCTAACCATTGCCGATCCAACATTCTGCGGGAAATCTTTTATTTTTGAGTATTTATCCATCCACAATAAAAATAGCAATATTAATTTTAAACTTACTTTGATATTCTAGAACCCATAAATAGAGATGGGAATGGTCCGAAAAATAGGGGAAATTTTGGGAAAGACCAGTTTTTTTCCGAACAGGTTTATTTCTGCCCTGAAAAATTGAAAATTTTGAAATTTCTGGAATAAAATAGCGTGTTTAAAAATTTATAATATTTACTTTCCAGTGCTTTTTTCGTGAAATATTTTTTCAGGTTCTGTATCTTACATGAAAACACCGACTCTGATAATGTTCATATTTCAAAATTAAAGTTTTAACCATGTAATCAAATGGTAATGCTGAAATATTTAAGTATTACAATGACTGCCCTTTTATCACATTCATTTGAAATTACTTATTCTTTTCAAGTTCCTTTAATTTCCTTTTTTTTTAAATATATATCCTTAGACTTGTCTAACTGTATTATTTTAATGTGTGTGGATGTATATGATACACACATACATATATGCACATGCATGTAAGAGTAAAAAAAAACAAAACTAAGGAACTACTTTCTATCAAAAAATTTATTTCACAATTTTTTAAAATTACATGTGCAAAAACCTACTTGATTTATGTCCTTTACATCTTAGATAATAAGTTTTATATATAAAAAAAAAAAAAATAGTACAGTAGAACTTGGATAATTCAAAGTTGAAGGGGCCAGAAAAAAATTCGAATTACATATACTATTTTGTCAAAAAAAGTGATAAATTAAAACTCTACGATCAGAGATTTAATTTAACACATAAACTTTATATCTAAGAATACCGGTACATTACCCCTTTCACCCCCCATTAAATCAATATTTTTTACGAGCTTAATTATTCAACACTTTTTAAAAAATACTCAAATATTTTTTATTTCTTTAAGTAGAATATTTGTGTCATAGCATATAGAAATAGAATCTTCTACATTACACATGACTTTCAATTCACAAAAACCTCGAAGTTCATACATATGCACCATATCTTCTGGTCCACTAGCTAGGGGCTTCTATTGTATTTCCTTATCCTTCTTTTGAAAGACTATAAAAATTGATAATGCACTTCAGATGAGTAAAATCTCGGGAACAAATTTTACTGTAATATTTTAAAGGTAATCGTATGAAAAATTCAAATTATCCAAAATAGAATTTGAATTATTCACGATTTTTCAACATTATTTTAATACAAAATTCAAGGGACCGTGTAAAATATTCGAATTATCCAAAATTTTGAATTAAACAAGTTCAAATTATTCAAGTTTCACTAATAAATCAATAATAAAATGTTTCAAATTTCTGAACTTCAAGTAACTTTAAATTAAACTTTTATTTTATCTTTGTGATTAATTTCATTTTAAGTGAAAATCTGTATTAACAGTCCAGCACCAGGTCCAGTAAATCGGTAAGCCTGACATGCAATCAGGTTTAAGTCTAGTTGACTAAATTTTTTCTCTTGCGTATTAAGTTCAGTTCAGGCTGACTGATTTATTTTTCTTATGGGTCAGATTGACTACATTTTTTTTCTTGGGGGCTGGGTTGTCTGATTTATTTTTCTTGTGGGTCGGGTTCGGATTAGGTTGACTGAATTTTTTTCCTGCGGGTTAGGTTTAAGTTTCCAATGAATCAGGTCAACTTAAGAACATCTTTCAAAAAATGTTATCATAATAAACAGAAATTTGTTTGATATAATTATAAACATACTACATATTCCTATGATTAAATATGCATGCACAAAAATTATTACATACATATTGCAGAAAGGCAATAAACAAAGAAAAATCATATAGTATATATATATACATATAAATATATATACTAAACTTAAAGCATATTTTTGTACTCTTGAAGTACATAACACACATAAATGGTTGAAAATTATTAATCTATTTTTCAGATTTTTAAATTTATAACTTAGTGTATCAGTTCCATTTAGAAAAAAAAAAAAAAAAAAAAAATTAAGTGATTTACTAACTCTGTAACATTGAAAATTTGTTTTATTTTATAACTTAAAAAAGTTTTGCTGCATGATTTTCAGATGAATCCTTAAATTTAATTTAGTTTTCGGGTTTTGGATATGAAAAAATCAGGTTCGGGTCAGTAAAAAAAAAAAAAAAAAAATGTTGGTTTGATTCTAATCTAAATTCATTTTATCAATGTTGCTGGGAGATGAACATTCCATAGGAATGCACACCCTATGCAAAATTAATGGTTGAAAGATGATTTAACTAGTTTTTGGTGTTTTGTACAAGGAAAGGTACTGGCAGTTATAAAACAGAAAAGCTCATTTGTTAATAGTAAAAGCTTTTTGTATGTTTCTACTAAAAAAAAAAAAAAAAAAAGAAAATGGATTGCATGTATTTTTAAACATTTAACACTTCATATTTTCTAAAATATTATAACTAATAAGAAACCCTATTTTTATTGTAAAAATTCAATTTTTCCCATTTTTTTTCCAATTTTTCCAGAAAAAAAACTGTTTTTTTTCCACTGCCTCAAAATTTCCAGAAATTTTACATCTCTACCCGTAAAGAAGTAGAATTGTGTTTAATATTTCTCACTCATGAACTACTTTTTACCCCTCCCCCCTTTTCCCATTTTCCACTTCCCATCAATGATTAAATGTTGATTGTTAGCTCTTTTTTTTTTTTTTTTTTTTTTTTTTTTTACACAGGTTTTATTGTGTTCATGTGCATTATTCTTTTATTTTAATTTGCCACTTTTAAAATATTTTGTATAGTTTTTTCTTGTGTGCATTATTTTTCATTTGAAATAAATTTTATGAACATATTTGTATTAGTTTTCCACGCGCGCATTTTTTTTCATTTGAAATTAATTTTATGAACACACGTTTTTCCTCTTTTTTAAATTTTCTGCACTCTCATGCCTGAAAACTATACGAATCGTGCGACAATTGCCTACCTACCAATTTTTTGCTCAATCGGATAAAACATTTAGACACTATCGCACTTCAAAAATTTAAGTCCATTAGTGAAAATGATAAGGAATTTTTCTTTGTGCCCTTGTAAAAGATCTGTAAGTCCCACATTCATCAAATTTTATACAGTTCGTGTGATGGTGACCTTTAATATACCTACTGTGAAGGTGTTCACATATGTTTGGTTAAATTTTAATTGAGTTTTTAATTAAAATAAAATCTAATGATAAAGTAATGCATTATAGCAATATAAAAATAATTAAATTTCATGTGTGATATTTTATTCACATAATTTGTTTTCAGACATTTGAAGAAAGAATTGTTTTTTTTTTAAGTGTCATTAAAAATTGCACAATTTTAATTATACATACGACCTACACTATTTATTAACATAAAACATTAACACACATCATTCAGAAATCTAATTTGTATATGTTTTATATCTAAATTATAAATAAAATGTTTATCTTTTAAATAGAAAAGTAATTTATTTTATGGGATAAAAATAAAATAAAATAATAATAATATCTAACGGAAATTCTGACATTAAACGTAATTATAAAATAAAAAGTGTTCTCAAATAGTCATAAAACAAGGAAACTCATTGTCAGAATTTATATTATTTCAACACAGGATGTAATTTATTTTAGATTGCGCAATATTAATGACTGCATTTCTTAACCGTCTCTTTCTCTCGTCTAACGGTAATTTGGCAAAATGTTGGCGATTGAAGGGTTACTACAATTATAAACCGTCATTACAAATTCAAAAATTAACATTGTTTTATCCGATAAACAATGAAAGTATTTGGCACTATAATTTGGCTGTTTTTCTAAAATTTGGCTCTTTTTCTTCAGACATCTCAGATCTGTTCTGGTGTAGGGATCTCAGAACTGCTCCAGATCATAGGATTGTAAACATGTAATTACTTCGCTCTCTCCCCCATCTTACGCGACAATCTCAACATTTAACCATGGGTTTATGTACTTCATTAGTAAACATTTTACAACGCTCTGTACAAATTGTTTGAAATATTCCTTGATTTTGTTGGACGAATTATTCAATAAAAGGATCTTGATGACATCAATTGGACTTATTCTTAAAATATTGCTAACCAGTCTTTCCTTCCAGAGATCTACATTAGTCAACGGTCACTATGGCGTGAAGAAATTACATTACATAAATTGGTGCTAAAGCACCAGGAGTTGAGATTGGTCGACATGGGGGAGAGGGGCTGTATTTATTCTTATGTATATTTTGTTAAATATTTGTCGCAAGTTGCTATTTAAACTTATTATGGAAAAGCTTCAATATCACGCCTTTGGTTTTTAAGAACTTTCAGACTGTTAAATTTTGCAAAAAACTGACATAACTACTCACACTTTTAATACAGAAAATTTCAAAGAGCCTAAAGAAGAGGTTTATTGTTCTACGAATTTAGCTAAAGAAAAATTCCAAGAATTATTCCAAGAATTAAATGAAAAGGAGAAAATAGATGTACGTGGAGTGTACATTTCTTGCTTTGGTGACACTTCTTTACCTGCTGACGTATAGAGACAATGCATTACTTTTCTAGATAAAAGATTTGTCAACTCCTGTCTTCCAGTTCGAGCGATAGCACTTTGGAGGGTTTGCCGTTCTCTCGATTTGATGGCAGTTGTTTCGGACACGGTATACCCTTCATCATGTCCGGATGTTTTTCGTTCAAGCAATCCTGTTCAAAATTTATGCCGAACATTATGGTGATATTATACATTTTTGCCACTCGTGGTTTTCTCCTACAAAACTTAAGAAAAATAATTTCTGCTTCACATGTGACACCTCCACAATCAAGATTTGTGAGCGAAAAATCTACGGTAATAATAAAACAGAGTTCACGATATTTTTCCGTTTTCTAGTGATCGTGCATTTCCATCGCTGGCAGGGGCTGCAGTGTTTGCATGCCTGGATCTTCTCCCTGTGTGCTGTTTTATACGCAAGTATAAAAACCATACTTTTGTTATTTGCGTTAAGAAATTTTCTATTAAAAATCGTCATTTGCGTACAATCACAAGAGAAAAATGTGGCGTTTCCGTTACTATCTACGAATTCATAAAAAAAAAAAAAAAAAAAAACCTTAAACATATAGGAGTATATTTTTTCTTTCCTCCTTCGTCCAAAAAGAGAACTACGTACTTTTGTATTTGAAACTGTTTCTTCAAAATTTCGCTAGTTAGTGTTATTTTTAGGAATACAAATTATTTTGTCATGAAGGAGCAAGTTACTGTAATGAAGATAAGTTTTCGTTTCGCCAAATATACGGATTCGAATGCTTCAAAAAAATTTTTGATTTTTCAAGATATTCGTAAGTACTTTTTCTTTTGTCTTGAAGAAAATAAATACAGAAAATTACTTTTCAAAGTAAGGAGTTATATTTCTTTTGTATAGTTTATAATGCTTGATTAATTTTTGAGTAAAGTTTTAAATAATTATAATTTAAATAATTAGGTTGGTAATAATTTGACTTATTATATATATGTTTCTCAGATATTTGTAAATATACACGGTTTGTCGAGTATGTTTACATATTCATATTTTAATTAAAAAAAAAAAAAAGTTTATATGTTATTGAATTTTATTTACACAGTACGTGCAAAGTGCTTCCGTACAAATAATTATACTTGTTTAAGGTAGTTTAATTTTGCATTATAAATACAAAATATTTGCAATAAAGCAAATTAAATTTACATATTTTTACTTCTATTATTATTTTTGGAGAAAGTGTTCACATTCATTGTTTTTTTTTTTTTCTTCAGTAAATACAATGATTAAGATAAAGAATTCTGGGAACATAATTATTTTTTCATATGAACTTTTTCTTATATGAAAATATTGATTTTGTTTTTTTAATTATATGATTATGATTTGTGTTTTATACATTTCAAAATATTCTCATGTTTCATCATATACATTTGTTGGATTTCTCATTCTTTCTATATTATATACTGAAATAAACAAACTAATTTAATTTTTCCTATTAAGTATACTTCAAACTTAATTTTAAATGAAGATTTATTAAGTTTTGTTACATTTTCAAATTCTAAATACATGCTTCTACAAAAAAAAAAAAAAAATAATAATAATTTAAATGAGAATATATTTTTCTACAATCGTTCGAGATTGAATATTTGGCAGGTGAACATTTCCCACCTTTACCACATTTACAAACACATTTTTACAAATATTTTATATTTACACATTTCAAATTTTTATAAATATTGATCTTTCAATTCTTGTGGGGAAATTTTGTAATTAATCATTAATAGATTGATTGATTTGGCTTATCCTGAAACTAAAAGAAAAATACTTGTTTTCGGACGTTTGCATGAAATTTTTATCTTTCATTAACACATTTGCACACACGCTTTTATGCATGCACTAATCCCAAGTTTTAATAAATTATATAATGTTGTAAGGTTTTTAATGATAATTTATACATATTATAAGTCTTTTTCTTCATTTCAAGAGTTTTGCACTCTTTTCCTTCTAAGATCTAAATTTTTGTAATGTTGTGCGCCACTGTTGCGTTTAATGACGTCTTGAATGCGATAGTGTATGTTTGGCATTCGGGGTGTATTTCTTTCTCTGGAAATTCTGGCCAAATTTCAGTTGAGTGGGAAATCTGCCTTGATTACCTTGCATTGCACAATTTTACTTTTGCTAGAATTTTATTTTCATTTATACAAAATATTTACTTTGCTAAATTTACAGTTCTGCATTTGTTTTTCATATACATATGTAAATAAAAAAAATAATAATTAAATGAAGGCAATAAGGTAATTAAATTGATAAACATTGATTCTTTCTTTATTAAATATTTTTCTCATTTTTTTTTTTTTACATTTGTTCACTGCATGTAGATGTGACGGGATTACGTCATTACAGTAAAACAGCTGTTGTTCATAAAAGACTTTCCCGCCCATAATATTTTACATGCATGATGTTCTTATTTTCACACATTGCTATAAATTTACACATTTCATCTTACACGAACATTCAAAATTCACTTTCTTTTTAATTTGCTATGCCTATATATATATTTTTTTTTACACTGTGCAATAACAGATTTTTATATTTTTGTTTACACTTTTTACACACATCAAGTTTATTTATTTTCCTTTTATATATTACAACAACTTGATTATGCTGATTGAACAAAATTTATAAACAAAGAAACTGAGAGACTAACAAATAGATAAATAAATAAAACGAAATGAAATAAATACACTCTTTTTATTCATACAATAGTGAAAATATTTTGTTGAGGCATGTTTTTTTTTTTTAAACTTTTACTTTTTCTCAAGGACTCAGATGCATATCTATCACTCACCATGCATAAAATAATATTAAAGGAAATAGTAATGAGAAGAATGATAACATTTTTATGTTTTTTTTTTAATGTAAATGTAATTTAACTGTGTTAAAGCATCATATATACTTATTTACTCACATTTTATCATAAATATTTAATTGTTGGTTTATATTCTTATTCATATGTGTATCTTTTTATTTTTATTAATATGTATACATTAATATTAGTATTTACATCTAATTGCTAGCAAATTTTATAACATCAAATATCAGGCCTTGTGTATTCGATGCATCTTTTTTTTTTTTTTGGAACAACAGCGTTGCGCAACTTTTGAGCAAATATTTTTTGCTTTTTTTTAGATGTCAGCTGATTATGATTAATTTTTTTTTAGTCGACTTGATGAACAATTTGAATTCATCTTTTATTGAGAAGTTATTTATACTTCCTTTACTCGAGTTTTTATAGAATTTGATATGAGCATTTATGATAGCCCTTGTAGCTAGTCTTTATATTTGATTTTAAGCTCATTTTAAGAGGCCTCGTTGAACTCATTAGAAGTTCATATTGTCATGACCTTTTTTTAAACAATTTCATGTGCACATTTTTTTTTATTTCATTATTAATTAAAGAGCTGTCATCAGAGATCATAAATAATAATATTGTGGCTATTTTTTTTTTCATCAGTAATACCATTCTAGAATGTTTACGGACATGATTGAAAGTTATCGAGAATTTTAATCTCGCATTTGTATTAAAAAAAAAAAAATTAAATTAAATTAACTATGTTATCACAGCTTCTTGTTAAAAAATAAATAAAATAAATATACATAAACACACACTCCCTGTTCACACAATTGTGTTGCTTTGGTCTATATATTATGCAGATTGTTTTTATATAATGTGCTGATGTTTGACTATAAGTTTAAATTTTCAACACCGAAAATTGTGTTGGGTAAACCACATATTACATTTATCTTATTATTCAAACATTATTTTTTTTCAAGCATTCGCTAATTGTTTTATAAAAAAATATGTACATTAAAAAAAAAAAAAAACTAACAAAGTGAAATAAATAAACACATATTGTATTGATTATTTCACTGTATATACTCAGATATAAAGTATGTACATTTTTAACTTTTTCAACACACACACACACATGCAATCTTCATACTTAAAAAAAAAAAAAAAATCAAATATTTTTTTATAATCATAAGCCAATAAAGGAGTATATATATATATGTAATATTTATAATTCTGCTCAATTTTAAATGACAGTATTTCATAACACAATAATACACTAATTATACTATTGTTTACATTTTATTCTCTCCATTTTGAAGTATTTTATGATTAATATACGAATACACTAATTATACTATTGTTTACATTTTATTCTCTCCATTTTGAAGTATTTTATGATTAATATACGAATACAATTAAACATACACTTTGTTTTAAAGTTATTAGTAATATATATATAGAGAATGTAATGTTTTTTTCATTTTTATGTTTTTCTACTTGCTTACAAGGTAATTTTACCGATAAACTATATAAAAAAAAAAAAAAATCATCACAAATAAGTAACAAATTTATGTGTTTCTTTCTGTATACATTTTTGCTGCATTATGTACATGAGTTCTTATGCGTGCTGTCTTTTAGGTCAGAACTTCATTGTCATTTGATTAATTTGGGGTACGGTTAAATGGCAATGTTTTCAATAGTTATTTTACACGTTTTGACACATTTCACACATTATGGCATGTTTTAATTGGCCTCACAACCCAATTATTCAGCCATGTTCTCTTCTGAGTTTATACACTTTTCTCTGACTTAAATATTTGGCATGTCATGTGTTCACATGTCAGGTGATCAGCAATATTTTAATTTTAAATTTGTTATTTTTTTTTGTAAAATATAGTTAGAGATTTATAAAAGATAAATTATTTGTAATTATAATAATAATAATGATAAAATTTTATCCATCTTACACATAACATTCAACAGAAGGTAGAATGGACACTTTTCGAAATTCTGGTTATTGAATTTTTCTCTAAAATTATAAATTGTTAAATTTTTAATGCAGGTATTTCTTTTTCGTTAGTCAAAAATTTAAGATAGTTTTTTTTTGTTCTTGTGAAGTTGTAGTGTTTTACGGATGAACTTATACGCTCTCTCTCAAGCGCTCTAGAGTGTGTGAGTTTTGTTTACTGTTTTGTTATTCATTGTCCACACAATATTTTTTCGGCTGGACCGATATATATATATTTTTATTTTTAGACGGTGAATGATGAGACATTTTTGTGAAGCATTGCAGTTTCTTTCAGAGGACATTTTCAATTAATTATTTGTGGCCTTATATTTAAAAATTTTTGCTTGTATTGAATATATTGTTTTTTTGTTTTTCTTTTTTTAAATTTCTTCACACACAAAAAAAAAAAAATAAATAAATAAATAGCTAGATAGCGTTAAAGAGTCTTTATCACACAAATTTGTTCTTATTAATTATGCAGAATATTAATTATAAATTTTTAATGTTTCATATTATGGGTATAAAAAAAAATAATAATAATAATTTTTTACACTTGAACATTTTTATTTCTTTCTATGGTATTTTTCCATTTTGCAAACACTGTGAGTCATTTTTTTAATGATTCACATGAATGTGTAATTCTTCAAGATACAGATGTTTTCTAACTGTACACATATACACTTATATTTTATTTATTTTATACATACATAATACCACATACACAATTACAAACAGTTTCGCAAATACTTCAATTTTTGTTTAATATTATTGTCCATTTTGAATGTAAAATCCTTATTAAAAAAAAAAGAAAAAAAAGTATCATATCATGCATACTTAACAAGTTTAACACTTTGTATTTCTCAATTATTTAATCATTATTCAATACAAACATCACGAATAATATATATTATTAATAGAATAAAATATAAATATTATTAAAATATTATTAGAATTTGTCCATGTTGACAATTTACACTTTTCAGTTGTGATTCATGTTTTATAAATTATTGTATTTGTTAAGGAAAAGGGAATTAGTATTAGTAGTATATTGATATCTTTCTTCATTATTTTAAACCACATAATGTTTGAAAAATGAACTTACTTCATATTTTTTTTTGGAAATAATTAATTATGATTGAACATTAATAATAGTAATAATAATATTAATAAAAAAAAAAAATAAATAAATAAATAAAAATTAATTAATTTTTTTTAATTTTTCCAGACTTCATACTTGTGTCCTATTACTTTATTGATTGGGCTATATTTTTTTTTCATTTTCCCAATTCAATTTACACAAACAAAAGACATTTAATTATGTCGTGTTGCAGAATGCTTGCTGTAATTTTATTTACACACAATATATGCCTCTTCTGTTTCACACCCTAACTCAGTACGTTATTTTTGGCTGTGGCCTCACAACCCACAATGTCAATTATGATTTGTATACTGATTCACACACACTGGCTCAATTTGTATAAATTTTAGGTCTTCACATATTGGCGTTCTGGTACTTTCTTTATATTCTTAAAAAAAAAAAAAAAAAAAATTCATACCAAAATATCTCATCAAAATATTGTTTTATTGAAATTAATAATAAAATTAGTAAATAATAAATAATTTCAAGCAAATTAATAGATTGCATAAACTTGTGAATACTTAAAATATTTTAATTTTGTAATTATTGATTTCCTTTTTCCTTGCCTTCAATTTGTCATACATTTTCAAGAAAAATTTGTTGAGAATACATTGTCATACAGCTGTGAATTATTATAAATCCTGCATTGCATTGCTTATTTTATAATTATAATGTCATGATTTCAATATACATTGTTGCTTCTTATGAAAGATAACTATGATCAAACAAGTTCTAATTAATTATTGGTATTATATATATTTGATGTTTAATTTTACATTATTAGCCACCTTGTAATATGAAAAATATTTTTGAAGTAATATTGATTTTATATAGAAAGTTATTTTGAAATTTGTAGTATGTATTTGTCTTGATGCGAGAGAGAGCGATATTTTTGATTACCTTTCGATTTTTTTTTCTTTTTAGACGAAGGGGAGAAATATGTGAAGGTGTTCACATATGTTTGGTTAAATTTTAATTGAGTTTTTAATTAAAATAAAATCTAATGATAAAGTAATGCATTATAGCAATATAAAAATAATTAAATTTCATGTGTGATATTTTATTCACATAATTTGTTTTCAGACATTTGAAGAAAGAATTGTTTTTTTTTAAGTGTCATTAAAAATTGCACAATTTTAATTATACATACGACCTACACTATTTATTAACATAAAACATTAACACACATCATTCAGAAATCTAATTTGTATATGTTTTATATCTAAATTATAAATAAAATGTTTATCTTTTAAATAGAAAAGTAATTTATTTTATGGGATAAAAATAAAATAAAATAATAATAATATCTAACGGAAATTCTGACATTAAACGTAATTATAAAATAAAAAGTGTTCTCAAATAGTCATAAAACAAGGAAACTCATTGTCAGAATTTATATTATTTCAACACAGGATGTAATTTATTTTAGATTGCGCAATATTAATGACTGCATTTCTTAACCGTCTCTTTCTCTCGTCTAACGGTAATTTGGCAAAATGTTGGCGATTGAAGGGTTACTACAATTATAAACTGTCATTACAAATTCAAAAATTAACATTGTTTTATCCGATAAACAATGAAAGTATTTGGCACTATAATTTGGCTGTTTTTCTAAAATTTGGCTCTTTTTCTTCAGACATCTCAGATCTGTTCTGGTGTAGGGATCTCAGAACTGCTCCAGATCATAGGATTGTAAACATGTAATTACTTCGCTCTCTCCCCCATCTTACGCGACAATCTCAACATTTAACCATGGGTTTATGTACTTCATTAGTAAACATTTTACAACGCTCTGTACAAATTGTTTGAAATATTCCTTGATTTTGTTGGACGAATTATTCAATAAAAGGATCTTGATGACATCAATTGGACTTATTCTTAAAATATTGCTAACCAGTCTTTCCTTCCAGAGATCTACATTAGTCAACGGTCACTATGGCGTGAAGAAATTACATTACACCTACCAACTTTCAACTCAATCGAACCAAGCTTTTAGATGTTATTGTGTTCACTCGCATGCATATACATACTCATATCATACATACAACACTGTAAAAGTTGCAAAAATGAACTCAAGAGACCTCAAAACGTAGAGATATACCAAAATCTTAGTCGATATTTTTCATGATAACAAAGCTTTTCTTACATGTTATATGTTCTTATATGTTCGGAAAGTAAAAAGAAAGGAAATGTATGTCCCACAATTTTACTATGCAAAGTATTTGAAACAAAGATTAACTAATAAATCATCTAAAAAACAAAGACAATGCAAATAAATGTACACAAAGAAAAAAATCTGTTAAATTCAAAATTATTTTAGAAAAATGACTATTTCAAACAGGGGCGCGCCAGCAGTGTCAGGCGTCTGTGTGCAGAGAGTCAGTCGGCACCCTATGTTAGACAAGGTGTCTACTAAAATACCCCCCTCCCCCCCCCCACACCCTTTTGCTGGAAGATAGCTCTCAAAATTTGATCTTTCGGGGAAGTATTGACTGTACGGAACATGGATGATATTGAAGCCACGACAGATTTTATATGCATAAATTATAGTGAATTAAATATACAAGGCGGTTTTTGCCTGGTCTGGGTATCGAACGTGAAATCTTCCAGATCCCAGCTCAATGTTTTACTATCTATCTAACACGGCTTCTCAAAGATATTATTATTTAATCCGAACATAATTTTATTATTGCTACAAAATGCCAAAGATGACTTCCGCTAGTACCAACAGGCTCGTTTAAAAGAATTTTATTTTAACGGTATTTTCAATTTTTTATTTATTTATTTTTTTTTTTCAACAACGCAAAGCTTTATGGCATGTTCAAAAGCTACTTTACATTGTATGATTTTTTTATAAAAATTTTAGATATTTCTGTTCAAATGAAATAATCAAGTTGCGATTTCTATTTCTTTCTTTTTTTTTTTTTTTTAATAAATGCAGAATATATTGCGACATAGCTAATTCCCCTTGTTCTTTTTCCCCGATGCCATTTAATCCGAGATAACTACTTAATATGTTTTAATTTTCATAAAATTTTCAAAAAAATCATTCGACATAGAAAATAAAACATTAATAAATTACAATAAATATCAACATGAATAAAAATACAGGTAAATGTCACATAGTTACATATTCACTATTAAAAATAACATTGTGAATTTATCAAAAAATGGAGAATTTAGTATTAAGAACAATCTTAAAAAGTTAACAGAACTGATTTTCAATTAATATAGATGCATATTTAATAGGTAAGAATTCAGATTAATCTTTATTCGATAAATTAATCCAAACTTTAGAAAGAGCAAAAGTACAAAAAATTAATTTTTCCTAACAACTATAGTAAGTTGTAATATGTATTTAGCTTAATTTGTAAAAATACTATTATTCATAGTAATACTTATGTTTTATTATTATTTACAATTTTACTATTGTTTATCATAGTAAATAATAAATATTTTTTAACATTTCTCAGAATACATCATAAATGCATATGACTGATGCTGGTTTATATAACTGCCCGTGCTCCAGGACTCGTAAATAGTATCTGATAAAAGAAATTAAGTTTATTGAAATTTATTGTAATATGTTCGCATGAAAATAGTGTGCATTGCTTTTATACTTCTTTCATAGGAGCATTCTAAAAAACTGGATGCATTATGGTTTATGGGAGTAATAGTTTAAAATAAATTTTAATACTGATGTTATTAGTACTACATTACTGATGTTTATTTCAGCATCTACCTCCAAGAATATGGTGTTATAATATTCATAGCTATTTAAAGGCGTGTGCAAAAGGCAAATTTACAACCGTAACTTTAGTGTATATTCCGAGGACACATTAGACTGCATTATTAAAATGTTATAATATTTTATTAGTAATTATTATATGTGCTGTTCATTCATGGATGACAGTCATAAAAAAAGGAGACGACTACTCCGAAAAAAGGGGTAACCTCTGAATCTAGCTGGCACTGAAGGATTGCAGCTGAAAATAATAAACATTCATTTCAGAAAATCTTGGAGTGGAAGGCTGATATTTTATACCAACTATGTGAAAAATACCAGAGCCGGGAATCGAACCCGGGCCTTCCGCTTTACGCGCGGATGCTCAAACCATCGAGCTACCCTGGCTGATTACCAGCTAGGCATTTCTCACATAACAATCGTTGGCAAAGTCACCGAATCTGTAAACACAGCTGTATCAAGTGACATTAATATTCATGGCACAACTCCAATAGACCACGAAATTTTATTTTAATTTAGAAATTTAATCATCAACCATGAAAATTCATTTCAGAAAATCTTGGAGTGGAAGGCTGATATTTTATACCAACTACGTGAAAAATACCAGAGCCGGGAATCGAACCCGGGCCTTCCGCTTTACGCGCGGATGCTCAAACCATCGAGCTACCCTGGCTGATTACCAGCTAGGCATTTCTCACATAACAATCGTTGGCAAAGTCACCGAATCTGTAAACACAGCTGTATCAAGTGACATTAATATTCATGGCACAACTCCAATAGACCACGAAATTTTATTTTAATTTAGAAATTTAATCATCAACCATGAAAATTCATTTCAGAAAATCTTGGAGTGGAAGGCTGATATTTTATACCAACTATGTGAAAAATACCAGAGCCGGGAATCGAACCCGGGCCTTCCGCTTTACGCGCGGATGCTCAAACCATCGAGCTACCCTGGCTGATTACCAGCTAGGCATTTCTCACATAACAATCGTTGGCAAAGTCACCGAATCTGTAAACACAGCTGTATCAAGTGACATTAATATTCATGGCACAAAAGTTGGTATAAAATATCAGCTTTCCACTCCAAGATTTTCTGAAATGAATTTTCATGGTTGATGATTAAATTTCTAAATTAAAATAAAATTTCGTGGTCTATTGGAGTTGTGCCATGAATATTAATGTCACTTGATACAGCTGTGTTTACAGATTCGGTGACTTTGCCAACGATTGTTATGTGAGAAATGCCTAGCTGGTAATCAGCCAGGGTAGCTCGATGGTTTGAGCATCCGCGCGTAAAGCGGAAGGCCCGGGTTCGATTCCCGGCTCTGGTATTTTTCACATAGTTGGTATAAAATATCAGCCTTCCACTCCAAGATTTTCTGAAATGAATTTTCATGGTTGATGATTAAATTTCTAAATTAAAATAAAATTTCGTGGTCTATTGGAGTTGTGCCATGAATATTAATGTCACTTGATACAGCTGTGTTTACAGATTCGGTGACTTTGCCAACGATTGTTATGTGAGAAATGCCTAGCTGGTAATCAGCCAGGGTAGCTCGATGGTTTGAGCATCCGCGCGTAAAGCGGAAAGCCCGGGTTCGATTCCCGGCTCTGGTATTTTTCACATAGTTGGTATAAAATATCAGCCTTCCACTCCAAGATTTTCTGAAATGAATTTTCATGGTTGATGATTAAATTTCTAAATTAAAATAAAATTTCGTGGTCTATTGGAGTTGTGCCATGAATATTAATGTCACTTGATACAGCTGTGTTTACAGATTCGGTGACTTTGCCAACGATTGTTATGTGAGAAATGCCTAGCTGGTAATCAGCCAGGGTAGCTCGATGGTTTGAGCATCCGCGCGTAAAGCGGAAGGCCCGGGTTCGATTCCCGGCTCTGGTATTTTTCACATAGTTGGTATAAAATATCAGCCTTCCACTCCAAGATTTTCTGAAATGAATTTTCATGGTTGATGATTAAATTTCTAAATTATAATAAACATTCTTTCTCTCCTTTCATCACTATACTGATAAAATCAAATTTGATACAGACTTGACGCATGGGTATAACTCGACATGAAAATAAACAGCATAATTATTAAATGTTCATCTTTTGTGCATCCCAGTGTATTATGAGTTAAAGTTTTATACGCACTAAATAATATATAAAACTTATTCATGTAGAATTCCCGAACACAAACAGAACAAGCGCACTTTGATCTTTCCCCCATAACCTGCAATGTACCAATTTATATTCTACAGATTTATAGGTACTTTGTAGACTTTATACAAAGTAACGTAAAAAAGTAAAATTTAGATCAGCTTGGAGTTATATAATTAAAATGCTTACTTAAAAAAATTCCAAAAATTATTCCACAATCAAAAATGTTTAAAATCTCTTTTATAAGTTTATTTAAAAGATATATAATTATTCCCTGCAACTTTTATTTTTAAAAATATGTAATAAAAAAATTCAATTACATAAATCAATCACTTTTATTATGTTTCAAATGTCTTTGCCAAACATTAAACATATTATAAATTTTCATCGTTAATAATTCGTAATAGGATTAAATATTATTAAAAAATAAAATTATAGCTATATTTTTATTTTTTATATTACCCGGTAAATAAACAATAATTGGCAAATACAAATATTTTATGCAAATTATGTCTTAACTTAATTTGATAACTTATGTAAATTTCCCTTAATCTGAAATGTTTTTGCATTAATTATTAAACTGAATTTAATTTTTTTATATTCATAGATTTTGAAGTATCTGATTTTTTTTTAGGACTGAGGGCCTATTAGTCTCAATCTGGGATTTTTGCGTTGTCGTTTTCGATAGTTGGACATTTGTCGAAATCTAAAATTTATCGAAAATATAATTGAATAATTTGAAAGCGATGTTATAATTTGAAAAAAAAAAAAAAAAAACTAATAGTCCTCCGTCCTAAACTAAATTCTGCTTTTGCCAGAATTTCATCAAAATCTTTTTTATTATTATTATTATTATTATTGAAAGAAAAAGAAAAGAAAATTAATAATAATCAGTATCGTTACAAGCTATATCGAAAAAGTTTTTTTTTTTTTTTTTAAATAATTTTGAATCGCCTATATTATTAAAATCTGTACGCGTGTGTGTGTCTGTCTGTCTGTCTGTCTGTCTGTGAGAAACGGCTTGACGCAGCTAAGGCTCCGCCGCTAAAGGTCGCACGGACTTCGAACAGGTACCGTCGGACAGAGAATTTATCGCAGATCAGGGTTATCTAATTTGCTAAACGATGCGACCCTAATTAGCGGAGATATTAATTAAAACGTCGACCATTGTCTAACGAAAAATGACCCAGAATTCACGATTAAATGCTTAAAAAGCGACATTTTTACGGAAAAAGTGGAAAATAAATTAGAAATATCAGTCGTATCGTTACAAACAAGAAACCATTGGAAAGGGCTTTTTTTTTCTCAATCCGATGGTTTAAACGGCTTATCGATCGAACAATTAGATTTTTTAAAATTAACTAAACTATAAAAAAATGTTGGCAACGAATCACAAGAATGTTATCTTTGCAGACATTAAGTCTACAGCAGTCTTCAACTGAAACACATCTGGTCACGTGTTTCGTAGTGCGATTAAAAATTACAATTTTCTATTTTCTTCAATTTTTCAAATTTTACACATTTTATTTAGTATATATTATTTACACCACAAAACAAACTTGCATTTCAAATTTCATTGATTTTCGTCAATAAACAAAAGATTTACATTTTAATTGCAAATTAAATTTTATCTTTACACGCCGGACATTTTTGCAATATTCTAATACGCGTATTTCAATTTCTAATTACGATTGATTTATTTTTTATACATCATACGAAAGATATTTTAAAGTTCTTTTACATAATTCAAAGTTTTCAACAGATTTACACGTTTTGAGGTCTCCTGAATCAGTATTCTTTCATGGCGCTGTAATATTTTCAAATTTCAATATTTCAATTTCTAATTATGATTAAATTATTTTTAATACATCATTCAAAAGATATTTTAAAGTTCTTTTAAATTATCGAAAGTTTTCACCAGAATTACACGTTTTGAGGTGTCCTGAATCAGTTTTCTTTTATGGCGTTGTAATATTTTCAATTTTCAATATTACAATTTCTAATTATGATTAAATTATTTTTAATACTTAATTTGAAAGATATTTTAAAGTTCTTTTATATTATCGAAAGTTTTCACCAGATTTACACGTTTTGAGGTGTCCCGAATGAGTTTTCTTTTGTATCTCAGATACTAATTATAATAATTTCATAAGTAATACATCATTAGAAAGCTTTTTTGATTTGGAATCGAACAGTGGAATACAGAAATTTCTACCGCCAGATGGCGCTGTAATTTTTTCAAATTTCAATATTTCAATTTCTAATTATAATTAAATTATTTTTAATGCATCACTCGAAAGATATTTTAAAGTTCTTTTAAATTATCGAAAGTTTTCACGAGATTTACACGTTTTGAGGTCTCCTGAATCAGTTTTCTCTTATGGTGCTGTATTATTTTCAAATTTCAATATTTCAATTTTTAATTATGATTAAATTTTTTTTAATACATCATTCGAAAGATATTTTAAAGTTCTTTTATATTATCGAAAGTTTTCACCAGATTTACACGTTTTGAGGTGTCCTGAATTAGTTTTCTTTGTATCTCAGCTACTAATTAAAATAATTTCATAAGTAATACATCATTAGAAAGCGTTTTTGAATTGGAATGGAACAGTGGAATACAGAAATTTCTACCGACAGATGGCGCTGTAATATTTTCAAATTTCAATTTCTAATTATGATTAAATTATTTTTAATACATCATTCGAAAGATATTTTAAAGTTCTTTTAAATTATCGAAAGTTTTCACCAGATTTACACGTTTTGAGGTGTCCTGATTACGTTTTCCTTTGCATCTCTGCTAATTGAGTTAGACCGTTCAAAATTGGTATACGTAGGTTAATTAGGAGGGGCTGAAAGGGTGAGTAAGAGATAGGCGTGCACCGCGCGCGTATCCCCTAACTTGTGCGCGCAGCGCGCACGGGTCTGCGCGGCTGAAGGCAGTGGGGAGCAGGTCCGACTTTTTAACCGATGAGAAATGATTTTTTTCATTTTCTCTTCTTAAGAATAAAAATTTGATTTGAGAAGGAGTATATGCGCGAGGCGCGCATGGGTTTGCGCTGCCGAAGGCAGTGAGGACCCGGTGTGAGTTTTTAACCGATCAGAAATGATTTTTTTTTAGGGGGCACGAAGGGTCAGGGAAGGAATACGCGAGCGCAGCGCGTGTATCCGTGAACTTGTGCGTGCGCAGCGCGCACGTGACTGCGCTGCCGAAGGCAGTGGGGACCCGGTCCGACTTTGTATCCGATGAGAAATGATTTTTTAAATTTTCTTTTCTTAAGAATAAAAATATGACTTCAGGAGGAATATGTGCGCGCAGCTCACGTATACCTTCACACGTGCGCGCGCACGGGACTGCGCTGCCGAAGGCAGTGGGGATCCGGGCCGACTTTTTACCCAATCAGAAATGATTTTTTTTAATTTCTTTTCTTAACACTAAAAGTTACTTTTTGTTTCTGTTACTGTTAGTTTTCTTTTCTTAAGAATAAAAATATAACTTCAGAAGGAATATGTGCGCGCAGCGCACGTATACCTTCACACGTGCGCGCGCATGGGTCTGCACTGCCGAAGGCAGTGGGGACCCGGTGCGAGTTTTTACCCGATCAGAAATGATTTTTTTAGGGGGCACGAAAGGTCAGGGAAGGTATACGCGCGCGCAGCGCGTGTATCCCTTAAGTTGTGCGCGTGCAGCGCGCACGGGACTGCGCTGCCGAAGGCAGTGGGGACCCGGGCCGACTTTTTACCCAATCAGAAATGATTTTTTTTTAAATTTCTTTTCTTAACACTAAAAATTACTGTTAGTGATTCATTAATTTTAGTGATTCATTTGAAAATACTGACCCGCTAGCGGGCGAAGCCAGCTAGTTAGGTAATAAGAAGTGCGCGAGCAATATGAAATAAAAATAAGTAAAAAAATGAATTTAATGGTTTAATTTTTATATAAAACAAGATCGCGTGCTATCTTAAAAAGTAGATGTAAAATTTAAAGTTTAATTTTTTTGGCAACAATTATAAATTAAAATAAATAATTTAATGAAAGTTTAGAAGTTAGAATTTCTAATTTTATCTTATAATTATTTTTTTTTCTTTTCTCACGAACCCAAGACCAACGAAACCAACTTGCATTTCAAATTTCATCAATTCTTTTGGTTAATAAACAAAAAAGTTACTTTTTTTTAAATTTTATTATATATATATATATTATGAAAGATTGAAATGTAATTTTATTGTGATTTTTGTTGTTTTTGAAAACAAAAATTTTTTATAGGAGAGTTGCAAAAACTTTTTATTTTTTAAAAGATTTTTTTTTTTTTTTTTTTTCCTGTGACGGACGTTGTTAACGAATGAGAACTGATACGAATTACTGATACGAATATGATATTTCACTAACCCATAATGAATCCTAATAATACAAATTAATTTTGTCATTTTGTAACATTTTCCATTGTTTATTTATGAAATTTAAAAGGCAATTCATCAAACCGATAAACAGGCAGATAATAATTAAATGTTTTTCAATAAGTGAATTGAACAATATTTTATTATTATTATTATCAAATATAAAAGCAAGAAATAACTAAACTTTGTACAAGTGTTGGAATACCATTTAACGTACAATCATCAATGCGGAATAATCAGTGAGTTATTTCAATTTCAGTAGTAAATTTGGTAAAGAAAAGAAATTTAGTAAAATTTGATAAAGTTGGTAAAGAAAAGAAATAATCTGGTGTGTCACTCACACAACTTTCTCTTACCCTGAAATTTAATACTATAAATACAGGTTGGAGATTAAGAGGTAAGATAATGATGTTATGTAAACCTATGTTAAACAATTCAAATTAGGCTTCGGGAGAGTTTTGTATGATAATTAGTTGTGTGTGAGGGGGGCTACGGCTACCATCCCCCTCAACCCCCCGTTTCATTAATGCACCTACATTTATATACAATTTAATTCAGTTATTAAAAAATCATTCTGTTTAAAAAAAAAACTTATTAAAATTATTATTTAAAAAAATTATCTTTTATGATAATGCAGACGATTTCCATATTAGAGAAGTAGTATAACACTAAATATCCAAAAAAAGTCCATTTTATTCTCAAAAAAAAAAAAAAAAAAACGATTTTTTTTCTAAGTTTTTCTTTCGTTAAAAGTGAAAAAAAAATCGATAACTTTCTTTTAAATTATCGCAGATCGATGGTTCAACCATTCGTTTTAAAGGTATTGGTGAGCTCTTTTGAAAGATACCCATCATGAAAATTTACTCCCCTCGAGGGGGGACTTCCCCCCCCAGGGGGGAGGCGAGGCTCCTGCATACACAAAATTTTTTTCCAGTTGACTATCTCTATTACAATATATATGTATTCGTTTCATTTGGTTTAGTGCAGTCTATAGACGTTAAACTCTACTTACCTGCGATTTCCCCCATAGACGTAATGTATTAGAATTCTCTTGATTGTCCCTGTATACGAACCATTTGCTTGATCTTAACGAAAAGCTTACTGTAGCATCTATATATGATACACATTTAGAATACCAAGTTTGGAATGTCTGCTACTATTTGTTCTTGAGATATGCTGATAACAGACAGACACGCACACAGACATACACACAGACCATTTGCTAAAAACATGATTTTCGTATTCAGGGGACCTCAGAACGTGTAAATATAACAAAATCTCGCGTTCGAAAATTTGACCCAAAAACAATATTTTCTCTACCTTATGGGTAAGAGAAAGTAAAAAGATACTTCAATATCTGTTTAAGATATTTGAAAAATTTGATAAAATCATGACTTAAAAAAAAAAAAAAAAAATCAGATGCGCAACAGCTACACGGTTCCCATTACCCACTACTACACATATGCTGTTTTTGGGAAATAGTGTGGACGTTGTGAAGGGATACAAAAGATTATTTATTTATATATGACATTTACATACATTATTTTGAAGTTTCATCGTTCTATCTTTATTATATTTAAAGAAGTGATAGTCAAAATATTCCACACGTACATACACACTTACACAACGGCCAATTTGCCAAAATCAACATTTTTTTCTTCACTCAGGAGACCTTAAAACAGGTGAAAACTCGATATTGAAATTTTTGGCCAAATATAATACCAGTTATAAAATTTAGAATAGTAATTACTTAATTTAATAATTTTAAGCTGTACGCTTTTAATATTACAACATTTTGATACATATATTCCATGCTGTGGCCCGATCATATATATATATATTCAGAAGTCATACTTACGTAAATACTCTTACATTACCTATAAATGAAATATTCCATTGTATCTATGCGCTTTTTTTTTTTTTTTTTTTTTTTTTTAATGTAGTACAAAGAAAGGGATAACAATCAAAATATAGTGTGGTAATATATTATTATATCAGGAAATCAAAGCAATTAAACTAATGGATGTACAATGCCTTTTTCTAATACTAATTAAAAAAAAAAAAAGAAAGAAAGAAACACATTTGGCAAAAAATTGAAAAGGATACGCTTTTAGTTCTGGGATCATTTATGTAGAAATTGATCGATTATAATCGTTTAATTTATCTCTGTATATATAATGTAAAATTTGCATCAAGAAAGCTTTCGAAATACTAAAATAATTCAAACCATAATTAGACATGAACAGTGGACTTATGTTAGAAATATCTCGGACTAGTTCTTTAGCTAGACTGATCCGTCATCTTTGTTTCAAAATGGCAGGCATTTCAAAAATTTGAATTGTGTATTTATGAACAGATATTCTTGAAACTCGATAAATACATAGCTCGTATCAAGGTCTAAATTAAGTGTATTAAATCAATTCGATCCGCTATTTTATTTCAAAATAGCCTGCTTGAAAAGGTAACAAAATCATTCTACTCTTTCGACTAAGTTGGAAATACTTTTTTTTAATTTAAAGAAAAGTGGGATTTCATAAGAACAGGTCTATCAAAGATAACCAAGATTACTGTACATTAAAATAAATGTAAAATTAATATCTTACCAATCTTGGAATAAGATAAATCTTCTCCCTGTTCATTTTACTGAAAATATGATTTGTTTCTTTTTCGTTTTTTTATGACATATTAAAATATTTAAAACATTAAAATAGTTAAAATCTAAGCAAAAGAATGATTTTAATGAATGTGCAAGCACATATTAATCATAGACTACCAAACCTGTATCTGACAAGCTAAGCTTTAAATGTAAAAGTTTTGCTCGCTGCGGCTGCAGGTGCAAATTTAAATACAAAACGCTGACTTAGTAATTTCTCAGCAATAACAGAAAAGATGGGAGGAAAGAAAGAGAAAACAGGAAATACTTTTATTGCGGTTATTTATTAACTATGTTAGATAATTACTTAAAATCATTTCTTTGAAAATGCTATTCATTCGCTTCGATACGAATTTCAAGAGTTGTCATTAATTTAAATTTTTGTGATTTATTTTTTGGGGACAGAGGTTTGAGTTCCTTAGCCCCACTCCCCCAGGTCTGCCGAATTCAGTTTTAATTTTTAGGCCGAACACTCTCGATTTTAGTGAAGCTAAATAACACAAATTTTCGATTTACAGGCAGACACATTTTTATTACATTACGTGAGTTTTTGGCATCCCCCTCCCCCTTATGACAATGAATCTACAATAAAGTAAAATATAAAACTGATTTATAATGTGTGATACAAGGCCGTAGCCAGAAAATTTTTTGAGAAGCGCTTTTTACTTAAATACGTAATGCTGAGACTTAAAAATGATGATTAGCTCAAAAATTTTTTTTGCCAAAACAGCATTTTCTTTAGGGGGGGGGGGGGTGAACTCCTTCCAGATGGGGGGAAGGGGTTGTAGGGATCCGGTGGTGGCGGGGGGGCGTCCCCCCTCACCACCACCACCTAGTTACGAAACATCATTCACATTGCCTAGCATTGACATTATAAAAGTTTTTTTTTTTTTAGTAATTAGTTCTTGGTAGGCACCTTTAGTTGCCTGGCGCCTGTGTGCGCCACACACATTGCACACTGGGTCGGCGCACCCCTGATTTCAAAGACAATCTTTTCAAAGTTCTCTTCTGCAAGTAAAGCACATATGAACTACAGTTGAAGATCTTTAATCCACACACCTTGGTTCTAGAACTTGTGCAGATTATAGATTTTTGCAAATTATAGATCAATGATGCCATTTCCTCGCTATATAAATTAGTACATTGTTAGTTGGAAACATACAGGTTTTATCAATAATAATGGAATTAATTTGATTTAAGATTGGATTTCAAAAATTAATAATCATTTGAGTATTATTATTTATTGTTTAGTTTTTTTTTTTTAATTGAAATTTAGATGATATTGTTTAATTTTTGTCATAATGTCAGAAAATATACCAGAAAAATGTTTATTGAAATTAAGTTTCACAAAAACATTTATGTAAGCTTGTTTCTTTTTTATGTAAAAAATAAGTTTCCAGGAAGGTATTGTGGATTGTTTAAAGATCTTTTGTAAAGGATTTATTCAAAATAGTTGTAGAACTTAATGATTGTCTTCTTTTGTTATATGAAGTTTTGTTCTACAAAGTGTGATTGAGAGAGGGATAAACAGGAGAATATTCATGAATGGGATTAATATTTGATAGAACTAAGTTTTATTGAATATATAGAAAGAAAAATAATATAATTGGATACATTTTTGAACAAGTTTTTAACTTTTCAATTATTAGTGAACTATTTTATGTTGTAATATTAGTTAAATATTTTATGTTTAATTTTTTCTTTCATTTTTCATGCTAGTATTGTAAAAAATATGTAAATATAATGAAAAATTATATTTTTATAATTTTGAACAAAACCTATTTTTTTAAGATAATACTTTTCTCCACAAATATAGTAATAAAATAATAATATAGTAATTTTATATTTAAAGTTTATCCTTTTATACCAACATTACACAAATAAGTAAATATTTTAATGTTTAAATTATCATTAAAATTAATTAAAAATGTACCACCTTACTTGAAGTTTACTTGGAAGAAATTTTTTCTGGGATCTTGGGTGCCCTCAGCCATGCTTCATTGATGTTGTTACTAGTTGAAACTGTCTTTGCTGGAGTTGAGCATATAGTGCCCTTCTGGTCTATTCTCCCTATTGGTTTATTACTGTTGCAGCCATTCCAGTTTTATAAAATTTCAATTTTTTCTCTGTTTACTGCATATATGTAATTTTTATTATTAATTTTGATAAGCAATGGTTGTTTTTTAGCTGATTAACCCAATGCCAGTTTTTGTGTAATATTGAGTTTTATCATTAGCTGAGTATTCTTAGAAAAATTGTTAATATCAAAAGAATAAATAAACCAATAAATTAATGTTTTTAATTTTAATGAAATTTTTACGAAGTCTGCTAGAAAATTAATATGCAAAAACATTCATTAAAAAATAAATGATGTTCATTATTATTAATTTCTTATTAAATTATTTTTAAGTAATAGAAAAAATGAAATTAGCTGAATATAACTATGAAATTTAAAAACAAAACATGGATAACTTTCTCCTATCCTATTCTAAAAGAGCAGTAGTTTTTTAACTGTATAATGTATAGCTGTATTTAGATTCTTAACAATTTTGTATTATGTAATCGGATATAATTTAATGATATTCTTTTCAGTGACGATGTCTTTGAGACCAATGATGATATTAGAAATGAAAGAAGAAACATGAAGTGCGATGATGATTTTCATGACTTTGATGAACACATGCATATGTTTAATGAAATGAGAGAAATGTTAGACTCAATGTTTATTTCACCATTTGGATCTGTATTTGGTAAATATTGATTTGATAAATGTATGATGCTAATGAGTTAAAACATTTTTCAAAGTATAGTCCTAATGTATCCAAATTTTTTTGTTTTGCCCTGTAAACAAATGGTAAATGACATTCATATCATATTCTATACTGAAATATTTTTATGCTTATATATATATATATGTGCGTGTGTGTGTGTTTATTTCATTTTGTTTAGTGCAGTCTACAGGTGTTAAATTGTACTTACCTGAGATATCGTCCACAGACGTAATATATTTTTAAATACTCTTTGATATCCCTGAACATGAACCATTTGCTTGGTCTCAACGAAAAATTTAGTGTAGCATCTATATATAATAGAGATATAGAATTCAGAGTTTGGACTTCTTGCTAATATTTGTTCTTGAGATACAGATACACACAGATCAACCGCTAAAAGCCTGATTTTTCGATTCAGAAACCTCAAAACATGTTATTATATCAATTTCGAAAATTTAAATTAAAAATAATAGTTCTCTATTACTATATGTTTAAGAGAAAAAAAAAAAAAAATAGAAGAATAAATTTTTATTAAGAAATGAAATTTTATCTAAATTGTATATCCTGTGTGTTATTACTATCTATTCAAATTTAACAGTATTGATTATATTTGGAAATTAGTAAGATAAGTGAATTATTTTTTTAGTAAGTTTGTTTAGTAAATTAATTTATTCACTAATTAACTTAATAATAATAAATCTATTACTTTAACTTTTTGAATATATATTTTTTTCTTTCTACAGATGTCTATTGTGTTTAACTTTAAATAGTGTTCACATAATACATTATTTTTTATTTACAAAGGATCAAAATTTATAACAATTAAAAATTACCTTACATAAATCCTTTTAAAAAATGAAAGGCCTATATATTTCAGCTCCGACCGGAGCCATCATCAGAGCCTGACGACAACCAAATGCCCGATGGTTCAATCCTTTTTCTTTTTTTCTTCTCCGTCCATCAATTCTTCACTTCTTTTCTTAATTTCAAAAAACTGTTTCCATTCAGGTGGGATCAGACTGTGTTCAACGTCATTTACTGCGTCATTGGTGCTCCGAATTTCAAGTGCTTCTCTTTTAAGTGTGTATTTGTATGAATTGAAAGTTGAAATTTTATGAAAGTTAATTGATAATGAGTTAATTCCTTGCTGACTTAAAATACAACAAACCGTTCACAGCTTTTTCAAGAACTAATAACACTAACCCTATTAATATTGACTCAATTAACTTTCGTAAAATTTCAACTTTCAATTCACACAAATGCGCACTTAAAAGAGAAGCACTTGAAATTCTGACCACCAATGACGTAGTAAATGACGTCAAACACAGTCTGATCCCACCTGAATGGAAACAGTTTTTTGAAATTAAGAAAAGAAACAAAGAATTGACGGACAGAGAAGAAAAAAAAAGATAAAGGATTGAACCACCGGGCATTTTGTTGTTGTCAGGCTCTGATGATGGCTCCGGTCGGAGCTGAAATATATAGGCCTTTCATTTTTTAAAAGGATTTATATAAGGTAATTTTTAATTGTTTTTAATAATGTTCACATTTTTTCAAAAAAAAAAGGCAGGGCGGATTTATCGAAAAGGGCACATATTGATAGACGAAAGGGCACTTTTTTCACCACTTACTAAATGGTTTATAAAATGTACAGCAGTCCACAAAATAAAATAAATACAAAAAGGAGAACACTCATCTATCTCATCACCTAATTAACGTAAAAACACAGCAGGTACCATTCTTCTTGAATTCATGTCTATTTTAATTTAATTATTTATTAAAATTGTAAGCTTAGCAGCCATTTACAGATGTAAACATGCAACAATGTTAAAATTTATATTTTCAATGAACACACAATTTTGACTTTATAAGTTCTAGAGAAAATTTTACCTTCGTCTACTAAATTTGAAGTAATTTGGTATTTTTCAATCTTAAACCTGGTCTCCTGGAGGCAATATTTTTTTTAGATTTATCTCAAAATCTGTTTGTCCAAAAGAGCTGAAATTTTGTAAAAATTATAATTAAAATAATAGGGCCCGGTAAAATATTTGTAGTAAAATATTTCTAATTTACAATTCAACAATTTTTACTTAAATAATTTCAAAACATTTATTTTTGAGATAAGTTTATTTAAAAATTTTTAAATAGTAATCTACAAATATTTTAAAAGTTAGTGCAGGCTTTAATGCACTAATGCCTTAAGCATTGTTTCCCATAAATAATTATATTACACATAATTCTATAAAGAATAGTAGGTATCTATTTGTCTCTCTCTGATATATGCTCGATCAGATAGATAAAAGTGTTTTTTTTTTTTTTTTAAGTCTGCATTAATATTTAAAAAAAAAAACACCTAATTTTTTCGAAACTTTAAGAAAAAAAAAAAAAAACTATGCAGCATGTGCAAAATAAATGTGAAATTAGCAATATTTATTGTTAAATATGCTATAATTTTGTCTCTAATCGATAAAATTCTTTAAGACTGATTCTGATCGATCACTGAAATGCATAAATTTTGTCGTCGCTAATTAATTTCTGCGGTTTTTGATGTTAAATTCCCAAATACTCAATTATTTCGTTGCTAAGAGAGGAAATTTGAGCTTTTTTTCTCAAAGCTGAATACCGAAATGTGAAATAGATTTGCAGCCGATTTCGAAAACACTGGATTTTTTTCTCTGCTGTCAATTCTTATAGTAAAATCTTACATTTAATCACAAGTAATTCCTAAATTCTGCTGTTATTTCGCCATTAATTGATGAAATTTCGCGATTGTGGCTGATTGCTGAAACCTGTTATTATTTCGCCCCTAATCGATGAAAATCGTGTTCTTTATAATGTTGAATCTTCAAATACTCAAATATTTCACCACTAATTGATGAAATGTATGCTTTTTTCAAAGTTGAATCCCGAAATATGCAATAATTTTGCGGCCTAATTCAGAAATATGGGATCATTTCTCTATTAGCTGTCAAAAAGTTATGTTTAAACGCAACTAATTACTAAAATACGATATTATTTCGGTGTTAATCGATCAGATTTGCACTCGTTTCAAAAGTGATTTCCGAAATTCGCGATGTTTTGTAGCTGGTTGTTGAAACACATAATCAAATCGACGCCACTTACTAAGGTTACTTTAATCCTAATTGTTTGCTGAGATATGCTTTATCTCTATATTAATTCATGAAATCTGCACTTTTTTGCAAAGATGTAAGCAATAAATTTTCCGAAATACGTAATTAATCATACCAATTTTTTGAAATTTATGTAATAGCAACTAATTGCTAATATAGGCTACTGTTTTACCGCTAATTTTTAAATTTTATATGTTTTTCAAAAAAATTAATACCAAAATATGCGATTATTTTACAAATAATAATAATAATAATACCTAATAATAATTTTTTTTTTTTTTTTTTTTGTATGCGTGATTGCAGAAATATGCGATACGTCTATCTAAATACAGGATCATTTCGTCGATAAGATTTACTTTTAATCACTTAAATTATGTGCTGAAATTAGCCATCAATTCACTACAGAAAAATATAATAATCTTGCAAAATTTATCATTTTACGTCTTAACAAAATTTACCTTCATCACAGCTAACTGCTCAAATAAGCGATTGTTTCTCTGTTTCTCTAAATAAAGATATGCAACTATTTTCGCAGCTATAATCGACAAAATTCGTGCTATTTCAGAAAATTGATATCGCAAATATTAAATACATACATATATATATATATATATATATATATATATATATATATATATTGAGTAAAAAATCAGCAAGATTCCTAATTCCTACCTTTATTTTGGCGTATATTTGCCAAAATACCCCTATTTTTTGTGTCCAATTACCGAAATATATGCAATTTCCTCGTCGGAGTATTATGAAAAAACTTTTGTGAAAGGTCTGTTTTATGTTCGCTGATTTCATTTTAAGTAAATCAATTTTAGCACGAAGTTGACAAAATAATAATTATAAAATGCTGATTTTAAGCAAAAAATTTTAGCTTCAGCACAAAATACCAAATATGCAGGATATTTGAAATCCTGCATACGAGAATTGGGTGCCGATTTTAATACTTTAACATAATTTCTGTGGTTCTTTATTTTATTATATTGTTTCCATAACAGTCATTTCTACTCTTGGATATGCAGAAATGATCCCCAATACGCAGGCTTCGAGCAATGGCGTGAACAAAAACATCCGAGAAACAGCGGCTAATGATCATTTTTTCTGTTGACCACTGGAATATACAGACCGATGACACATAGACTGCACCCAGAAGTGACTTCTTATAGAATTTTCAGATTGCGTTTGTTTGAAGGTATGTGAAGTCCGATTTCACATCAGATAAAAATATATTATAAATGTATGTTTCTCAGCGAAAACAGCAAAATATCTTTAAAAAATAACGATGTAGCAGATGGGAAAATACCGGGCATATTTTCATTTAAAAAAATTGAAAGGTGCATTTTTACTTGAAAAAAGGGGGCAGGGTGCATTTTTCACTTCAAAAAAGGACAGGGCGCATCGACGCTAAAACGAAATAGGGCAGGGCGCGGCGCCCTCTAAAAAACGCATAACATGAACACTAACTTTAAAAATCTAACACGATTAAACAACATCTGTTGCACCAAAATCAAGAAAAGAGTTCAATTAAGAATTCGATTATTATTTTATGATGTTTATTATATTATGTTTAAATATCACATGCAGACACACACATATGTATGCATTAATTACATATACGCATCTGCATATAAACTATATATCTCCTATTTTCTCTCATTCTCACGTCTCTCTATCACACACACATACAAAAAAAAAAAAAATAATAATTAAATGTGTTTCATTCAAAAGAAGTATCAAAGGCCCTGTTTCTCCAATCTATTTTTTGCTAAAAAAAATATTATTGTCATAATTAATTGAACGTGTATACATCAAATCCATCAAAGCCTCTGGGTTCCGATTTATGATTTGAGATTTCCTGAACATCAGTGAGATGTTGGGTATGATTTTAGGTCATGCTCATCTGTCTAGCTGTTCAGAGTTTTCCATGTTTTTCTCTGAAACTTGCATAAATACAGGCTAGGACATCTTAGAAAGACACCTGTAGTGCAGTCCCCTCCATCTCTAGAAACTTTGCTCAGTCCATTGACCACATCACACCACTTGAACACAATATGACCATTTTAGAAGATGTCTCTGTGTTTATGTATTTGTGTATCAAAAAATATTTTTATTGATGCTGTATCTCACAAACCAATGGACAGAATTTAATCAAACTTGATATAAAATAAAACCATCATACAAGGACATACCCAAAGGGGGAGTCCATGGGGTCCAGACCCCTCCCGAAATAAAACTAAGAAAAGATAATTTAATAATATGCCTTTCTGAATTTGAAAACTGTTTTATAACAATATAACTTTAAAAAGGAAATGGTCTTTTTTTTATGATCAGATTAGTTATCCAGAAAAAGAAGGTTAGCAGGGGTCAGGATTGGATACTGACCTCTTCAATTGGACACATTTTTTAAATCTATTGGGTGAAAATATTAATAGATATTTCTTATAAGCGAGCAATCTTTAGTTATTTTTCCAAATTTTTAGGCTCATTTTAATAATTTATTGGCACCACCCCACTGTTTTAACAAATTACATAACTATACATTACGTATTTTATTCATTTCACATAATGTCACCCTCTTTCCTTTTCAAAAATTCTGAAGAAAAAAAAATCACTTATTTATTTATTTATTTTTTTTTTTATATCTATTTTGATTCTCATTTTAGCACAGTGACACCCAGATGGAATTTTAAAGACTATTTTAATCCAAATTACTGTAATTCTGACATATTTTTCAAAGCAAAATTTTTCGTAAATCTATTAAATTTGCAGGTGTTCCAAATGGTGTTTTTCATGTTTTATAAATGGAAATAATAATGTCAAAGATGAACAGATTTCAGATTAAAATTGAAATTTTTATCTTACACAATTAAGAGGGGGTTTGGGTTCGAAAATTCATAGAAAAGAGCATGGAATAAAAGGGAAAAAAAAATGAATACATCTCAGCAATCAGAGTAATATTCAGAAAAAATTATTGAGAAAAAAAAAGTACAGTTAGAGGGGTAGACTCGAAATCCTGAACCTAGTTGTTGCAGCTCTGTTATAAATGTATACAATATACTTTAATTAAGGCTGTTCTAAAAAAATATATCTTGCTTAACAATACAGGGCAGACTTTTCAGACAGGGTCCTGTTTTTGTGAAATTGTGAAAAATTCTACACGTAATTTTGTGAATCTAAATTCAGTGTGAAAATGGTTTTTCCAAACTTTACGATTAGAGTCCTCTTTTTTTGTGAAATTGTGAAAAATTTAATTTTGTAAAATAAAATTACAATTAAGGTTTCATTTTAAACAATGATGGTTCATTTTTAACCAACTTCAAAAAAAGAAGGAAGGTTCTCAATTCAAACCGTATGCTTTTTTTATGTTTGTTAGCTCATAACTTCTGAACGGATGCTTCAATTTTGACACTTTTTTTGTTGAAAAGGTCTTGGTCTGAAATAGGTCCCATTGTAATATCTTTACAATCTAAAGAAAATACAGGGTGCCCCAAAAAATCAGTCCCAACTCTTTTAACTGCTAAACGGCTGCAGCTATAATTTTAAAAATGATATGTAAGTATAGCAAAGTGGCCATGCAGTACTAGGTTAAACCGCTTGAAGCGTCACCTGGTGGAAAATAGCGGAGTTAATGCTACTATCTCAAAAACGGTTCTAGAGAAAAAAGTTAATTGAAAAGTATCATCGATTTAGTACTAAAAGATTGTTTAGACATTCATGCTAGCGTTCCTATCTCGGAAACGGTTCAAGACAGGGGGAAAAAGTAAATTATAAAATTGCAGGGCATCATCGATTTAGTACGAAAAGATAGTTTAGACGTTGATGCTAAAAACGTGCATTTGTTTGTTCGCAATTTCTTACACTATGCACACTTGAGCTACATTGCACACATTGTAGAATAGCTAGTGAGACATACGTTATATAGTTGAAAATACGGTTACTTGATACTTTTTGTTTTGTTGTAAAGATCTTGGTGTGAATTAGGTCCCATTGTAATATCTTTACAATCTAAAGAAAATAAAACGCCATCTGGTGAAAAACAGCGGAATCAGAGCTCCTATCTCAAAAACGGTTCAAGATGGGAGAAAAGTTAATTACGAAGTTGTAGAGCATCATCGATTTACTACGAAAAGACAGTTTTTAGACATTATTGCTAAAAATAGAACGCTTAAAACATGCAGTTGTTTCTGCCCAATTTCCTACACTGTGCACACTTGAACTACGTTGCACACATTGCAGCGTAGCGGATGACACGTATACTCTGTGGTTCAAAGTAATGTTACTGTAAGCGGTCACATCGATTAGCGCAAAGTCGTTTTCAACCAACTTCAGAAAAGGTGTTCTTAATTCGAGCTATGTGTTGTTGTTGGTGTTTGTAAGCTTATAACTTCGTAAGATATGCTCTAATTAACCGACTTCAAAAAGGAGGAGGTTCTCAATTCAAACCGTATGTTTTTTTGTTTGTTAGCTCATAACTTCTGAACAGATAATCCGATTTTGGTACTTTTTGTTTTATTGTAAAAGTCTTGGTTTGAAATAGGTCCCATTGCAATATTTTTACGATCAAAAGAAAATACAGTGTGCCCAAAAAAGTCAGTCCCGACTCTTTTAACTGCTGAACAGCTGCAGCTATAGTTATAAAAGTGGTATGTAGATATAGTAAAGTGGATATGTGCTGCGTGATTCAACCACCTACAGCACCACCTGGTGGGAAACAGTGGAGTTAGCCTTTCTATCTCGGAAACAGTTCAAGACAGGGGAAAAAAGTGAATTATGAAATTGCAGAGCATCATCGATTTAGTACGAAAAGATAGTTTAGACGTTAATGCTTAAAACGTGCATTTGTTTGTTCACAATCTCCTGTTTTGTGCACACTTGAATGACTTTGCATATGTTGTAGCGTAGCGCGTAACATTTATGCTATGTAAAATTCAGAGTATGATTATTGTAAGCGGTCACATCGATTAATGCATAGACGTTTTAAACCGACTTCATAAAGGAAGAGGTTCTCAATACAAACCATGTTTCTCATTGTTGTTGTTGTTGTTGTTGAAATTTGTTAGCTTATAACTTCTTAAGAGATGATTTAATTTTAATACTTTTTTTGTTGACGTAATGATCTTAGCCTGAAATAGGCTTCATTATCATTTCATTAAGGTATAAACAAATTACAGGATACTCACAAAAGACTGTTCTCACTCTAACTGCTGAACGCATGCAGCTACACTGGTAAAAGCAATTGTAAGTATCGATGTTGAAACTTCTGTCCGTCAGCTGCAATGTATATTTTGCTCTTTATTTGAACTTTACGCTGCGCAATTTTCAGCGCAGCGAGTGACACGTATTCACTGTAAAGTTCAATATATATGCCTAACAGAATTTTTGGTTACGAATACAGCGTATCCGTTCGTTACATTTCTATAGACTTTTTAACTTAACGTATGTTCATTCAATAGATAGTTTTTTGCTCATATCCGATAAAGGCAAGAAAATTGACACAACTTAAAAATGCAGCATTTGAGAAAAATCAGTTTAAAAATAACTTGACTAGAATAAAACTGACACAACTGTCTCTCGAGTGGATAACTTTCTAGATGGAGATGTAACTTTTTTATTCACATTGGTGCATTTCATGTATTTTTCAGTGACATAAACTATTTTTTGAGTTATGCCACTTTTTTTGGAAGTTGTGATTTGTGAAACTGCCGTCGAACGTCTTTTGATGTTCTGCTATATGAATAAGTTTTCACTGAAAAGAGAAAAATGAAATCTTTTTGTAAAAAAATAGAACCGACTCCAAAAAACAATTACTACTATTCAAAAAAAAAAAAAAAAATGTATGAAATGAAACTAAATTGCGCCTAAAAGTATAAAATAATTTCCTTCGCCAAACAACCTATAACACTACAATTAATCATAATTTTGAAGTCGGCGCAAAATTAAATAAAAATTGATACCTTTATTCAATACAAAAATCAAATCCTATTCAAAATGCACATCTCACATTGTCACCAGCAAAACGCAGCCGAAAACTATTTTCATTCAAGAAAACAAATAAGATTTCGTAAGCAGCAAAAGTTGGCAAAGTTATCTGACGTCCATGGTGAAAGAAAAATCAAAAAATTATCTGGCAAACATATTTAATTTCTTTGGGATATCATTATTAATTTGATAAGGTATATTAAGAGAGTAATCAAGAATATGAAACAATACTTCGCGCAAAATATATTATGAAAATATACATCTTGCGTGTATATTTTTGCAATAAGTTTTGAACGCCAAATCCAAAAGCCACCAAGGATGATAGTTATCAAAGTTATACCAAATTTGCAAAGGAAACTCTTAACTTCGTAGAAACATAAATACCGCATTGTGACGAATGTTCACTGTTCTGTGTAGATGCTACCAATAGACCAATTGTATACAGTGATAAAATAATAAAGGAAACATGAAAATGGATCATTCGAGACAACAGCATTTAATGCTACCGATCTAAATACAAACCTTTAAAATTTAATTAAATTATATTTATTTTTCCGGCGACTTCAAAAGTTATGATTAATTGTAGTGTTATAGGTTGTTTGGCGAAGGAAATTATTTTATACTTTTAGGCGCAATTTAGTTTCATTTCATACATTTTTTTTTTTTTTTTGAATAGTAATTGTTTTTTGGAGTCGGTTCTATTTTTTTACAAAAAGATTTTATTATAGAGCTGAAATTACACATATCCTTAGAAACCTTTTATAAATTAGAAATTGAATATCAGTTTTTTGGGGAAACACAGCAAAGCACATCTGATTATTCAAGCAGCTTGATCGTTCCATGGAAGATTAGTCTTTATCAAAGGTCTATTTTTAAGAGGAAAAAATTTGTTAAGGATCCATTTTTAGGATAAAAAATTTTGTGAAGGGTCCTTTTTTAGGATAAGTAATTTTGTGAAGGGTCCTATTTTAAGATATAAAATTTTATGAAGGGTTCTTTAACGGACCCAGATTTTCCTCTGGACAGACCCCTGCAACATGAAACTTTCTGATACACTTCCAGAGTTATTTGTAGACAAAAATACCGTAATTTCCGGAAGAAACGCCACAGCGTTTATATGTTTAAAAGTTAAATTTTTAGCTGTGCAGCATTTCTAATGATGCGGCGTTTATGATGATAAAAAAATATATATATAGATATATGCCATTTATGATATAAAAAAAATTCCGTTTACAACCCCTATCTGCCCGAACAGTCATTTTGTTGGCTAAGTTTTCCATTCTTTTGTTTTTCATCATCAGCATTACAAATACCTTTTTTAAAGCTTCTGGAGGTCTTATATATGTATTAAAAACATTAATTTGTATGTAAAAGTGTTAATTGTACTCAGCTTTTTAAATCAAAAAATCTCAAAATCCAAAAATGCTGTTTTATTTACATTCTTCTAACTCCAGAACGTTAACTGCTATCAGCAAGTGGAAGTAGACGTTGATTTCACAATCTTTCTTATTAATCTCTATTTTTGCGATCGCAACTCTTCTAATTATTGTAAACTATGGGTGAGTTTTGAATTATAAACAAAAAAAACATATTATCGATATTGAAGATTGAAATTTCAACAACACAAAAATATTATGTAATTTAATACTTAAAAATTGTTTGTTTAGTTAGGGCTAAATTACATCCGATCAGTGCATTTATCGGATCTAGTTTAGCTTTGACTTGATTGAGGGAGAATTTTTTTTTTACCGTTGGCAACACTGACTTTTTTTCTTATCTTTCATGCGTTAGTAATTATTAGTATTAAGTTGTTAAATGTGCACATGTCTTTAGCAAGTGATTTTATTTTTACTTTGAATGTTTGTGAAGTTTATTTCTTGGTTAGCTTGTGTATATCACATAATTATTTAGAATGGCATCTAAATGTCATAAGAGTTACGCAGCAAATTTAAAACTTTCTGTCATTAAAAGAGCTGAAGAAACTAGTAATAGATCTGCATCTCGTGAATTTGAAGTAGATGAGCATTGTATTTGGCATTGGAGAAACGAGAAAGAAAAGCTGAAAAATATGCCACAGCTGAAAAAAGCAAACAGAAGTGGTACTATAAGATGTCAACCTCGTTGCTGATTTTTTTTATGATCATGGCAAACTGTATTCCAAATTTTTATGAAGATACACTTGATCGACATTTAAATATTCAGTATTCTATTCCATTTTTGCTATCATATTTAACGAAATGTAGGCCTTTGAAACATATTTATAATATAAACTTGATTGACATTTGATACGCCCCAGCTTTTAATGATAACGATGTCGTTTTGGATTATTTGCAAAATAATATTTCAACCTGTTTGCTGTATATTTTTTATAAAATTAAATATTTCTATGATAAGTTAAATATACATAATTATGACAAGAAAAAAATTTCATCACATAAATCTCTTATAGAGTGCATTTTAACCTTAATCGTTTAAAATATACAGTACCGGATCTACATTTTTAAAAGGGGGGTGCAGACTTCCAATTTGCCGCCCTCTAACAGAAGTTTTTAACAAATTAAATAATGAGAACATTTACAAAATTATTCATTTTAGTTATAAAATTATACGTAAATCTAAAGGTTTATTTTCCTCGACATTATTTCAGTTAAAATGTCATAATTGAGATTGTTGGCTATTTCACTCTGTCCAAAATATTGCCAATTCCGACAAGTGCTCTTGGGACATTGTGGAACGTAATCTTTAGTGAGTTTCATTTTTCTGAAACTTCTTTTACATGAAACAGAAGTTGTAGGCAGAGTTGCATAAATTTTGAAAACTATGCTTATGATAGGAAATGCATTCAGCAAATCGTTTTTACATATAACTTTCAATAAAGAAACAGGTTGTAATTCATAAATATTTGTTGATAAAAGTGGTCTTTGTTCTTTGAAAACTTCATGTTCAGAAAAGCGTTTTTCTGAATTCAAGCCCTTGATATATTTAAGAGCCAAATTGTGTCAATATATTTTTAAAAAATATGTTATAGTCATTTTCATCAATCCTTCGTGAGTCAAAAATACAAAATAATAATTTATTTTCCTCGCATTGTCTCTGTGATTAATTTCGACTAAAATTCGATCAAATATAGCATTTGTTTGTTGTAGTGTTTCTGTTTCAATTGTCTGCAACTCGTCATCGACTAATTCGCTAGGCATCTTTTCCTTTCGGTACTCTACGTTCTTTAACTCTTTGAGGGGAATGAAAATTTTCCAATTTAAAATGAAATGCCACCAGAATTCACCAACAATATTAGAAGAAAGGAAATAAATGAAGTTATTCCACTAAGTAATAAAAGCAAAATTTTATTTAAAAAAAAAAAAAAAAAATCCAGGGCCAGATTTTGCAATTGAGAATTAAAATTTGCGTTTTCATTACGCCAACAGCACCCTTGTTAGGGTTAATGGTTGTATCTATGACATCAACTCGGCAACGACAGTAGCTTTTTTAAACCATTTGTCAAATCCAGTATTACGAAATCTTTTAATGTATTTTCCAACCCTTCCATAAAAGCAATTGATCTTGTTAAAACAATATCTGTTGTCAGTTTTTTGTATTCCTTTACCGACACAGTTGAACACTTTCAAAACATGATTCTATATCACTAGGTATAAAATAAACTCAAAATTCCTGTCCTCATTCCGTAGATGTTTTTATTTTGAATTTGCCTTGGTGATTTGTCCCCATCTTTTAGTTCTTTCTATCAAAGCATCGCAAACTTATTTAGGCTTATTTTCAAACCGATAACAGTTTCTCCTTTCGCAGACCATCATGCCTGACCCTTTGACGTTATTCTTTGTTTGTTTTTAATACTTTGTAACAACATTGAAAATGGTTTATGGCATAGATTTGTCTATCTGTCTGTCTGCGCCCTGTCTCCAGTAAAAATTCATGGAATTCTCTGAAACTGATATATGTTATTGGAGTTTACTATGGAATGTTCCTCATTGAAAATGGAATAAATACCACCATTGGTTTGTGTGCAGTGACACACGAAAGAATTCCAAAGCATTGTGTTCTATGAGAGGTATTTCTATAAACCATATTTCAGTACATTTATTTTGCACAAATCATAATGAAATAGATATTTATTATTCCTATGCACAAAAATTGTTTTCTATAAAATATCTTATGATTAACATTAGAAAAAAAAAAAAAGACCACACAAAAATATTCAGATAAATTAAGGATTATGATTGATATTTGCTGCAATTGCAATTTCGCATTGTTTAATCAACGCTTAAGAGTGATTATGATTTGAATTAGTCTATCTGTCTGTCCCTCTAACCACCTCCAGTGTCCGTAAGTATCTTCAGAATTTCTTTAAAATGATCACTCTTAAAAAAATCTTTTCGAATTCACTATGGGTTGTTTACCATTTAAAATGGCATTAGTAGCGCAGCTGGTGTGTGTACAGGAACACTCAAAAGAATGTCAATGTCTTGCGTTTTATGAGAGGGATTTTTACTGCGCAAGTTATAATTAAATTGAAATTCCTTATTAAGATGCTAAAAGAGGTTTTTATTTATTTATTTATTATTATTATTATTATTATTATTATTTTTTTTTTTTTTTTGGCAGAATATGAAACGTTTGGCGATAAGAATTACAGAGCTACACTGAAATATTCAGATACGTTATACAAAAGAATACTGCTGGTGGTTCATTTTTCGTTTGTGTTATGCGTTTCTAACACTTTACAACAATGTTTAAGGGTGAATATCAGTTCAATTAGTCTATGTGTCTGTCTTTCTTCCATTCCGTCTAAACGCTGTGTAATCAAGTAGCAAAAGTGCATTGGCGGTTAAACAATGCAACAGGAGGTACGTATAGTTAGAAAGTTAATAATCTATGGGAACCGCGTGTGATTTTTCGTTCTTGTTTCATAATATCACAGCGTAAACTAGATGAAACAAAAAAGTTGTAAATTCTTTGAACAGCTAACTCCACATAGACGTTTAGCTACCGAGCAGAAAGAAGGCGTGTACACCAACAAGTTTAACGAAATGGACAATGCACGGTGAAAAGCAGCGTATTATTATTATTATTATTCTGGCTTTGACGCATCTGTACGTTCCTGACGTATTTGATTTATCGTAGGACTGACCATGACAGCCCCTACTGGATAACTTATCGTCCTCTAACTTTTTAGAAATTATGGTCGCCACTCATTCGCCACTTTTATCATGAACTTCAATGAAATCAATAGATCTCTCGAAAATTTTACATTCTCCGAAACTTTCGAAGAAAACTATAGAAAACCTAGAACGTTTTTATTCTTTTATGTTTTACAGAATTTCAAATTCCAATTTCAGCTCACATTTCATACTAAGGATATTTAACGATATACAGCCCGGAATAAGGCAAGTTTTGGAGAAAACCTTGGATAAGTCAGACACAAATTTTTATATAGAAATGTTTATATTTATTAATGTTTGTATCTCAACTCCTAATTAACATAATTTCATAAGTTATATATAATTTTAAAACTTATTTGAACTGGAATTAAAAGTAGAGATCCCATATCTCTGCTGCCAGTTGACACTTTAATATTTTAAAATTTCAACATCTCCACTTCTAATTATGATTAAATTACTTATTGCATCATTTGAAATATATTTTATTGGAGATTTTTAAACTGATATAAGCCATTAAATTCCGTGCGGTGGATTCAGCACAAACCCCAGAAAACATAGAACACCTTTATTCAAATATATCCAATTCTAATTATGATTAAATTACTTATAATGTATCATTCGAAATATATTTTGCAGTAATTTTATTGCGAACTTTTAAACTGATATAAGCTATTAAATTCAGTACGGGAGTTTCAGAGAAAACCGCAGAAAACCCGGAACACCTTTATTCTTTTTTATTTTGCAGACTTTCGAATTCCGATACTCCACTCACATTTCTTATTAAGGATTTTTAACATTATTTTACCCTCAATTACGCAAGTTTCGGAGAAAACCACGAAAAAGTCAAACAATTATTTTTATAACAATGTTTATTGCTTTTCTATCCCAGCTTCTAATTAACACAATTCCATAAGTAATATATCATTTAAAAAGTTATTTGAATTGGAATTGAAGAGTACATGTTGCAAATCTCTGTCGTCAGATGGCGCTTTGATATTTTAATAATTATATATCACTAATTACGATTAAATTATTTGTGAGTAGATTGGGAGACCGTAGGCTCCACCGGGTTGGGGATTTGTCAGATCAGAATTTTCAATGTTCCTTTACACGGTGAGCGAATAGACTGTTCCAAATCATGAAACGTAAAGGGGCGTCTTAGTCGTAACAGAGCAGAAATTCGCTATAGGTAAAGTTTTCAAAGATATTTGCACAATGAGCGAGAAAGCTGTTGTAAGTTCTAAAACGGGGATAAGGCGCCGCAGTCCCTACCGAGTGGGACTTTGCTACAGTTAGAATTTTTAAAGATGGAGATTTTCCCGAGGTAAGCGAACAGACTGTTTCAAATACTAAAACGGGAATGGGGCGCCGCAGGCGCTACCGAGCGGAAATTTACTACAATTAAAAATTTCAATAAAGCTATTACTTTATATTATTATTTATTTGTATTACGAAAGCATGAAATGTCAATAAGCTGTTGTAGGCCCAGAAACGGAAAAAAGTCTACCTAATGGGGGTTTCATACAGTCGGATTTTTCAAGGATGGCGAACCAGCTTGTCGCTGAAAGCGGCTAGTTAATAATAAACTGGTATTTATAGTAGAGACTCGGAGAAAGAATTTCCATTCTATATTTGGAAATTAGTTTCCAAATATAGAATGACATCAGTTACAATACGAGGAATCGCTTTCCACCTATACTTTACATGGATAATTCAACTGCTGCTGCCATGCCAATTCTCACCTACCACACCCGCAAATATACGTATATCGTCCTTCTTTAGATTTTAATGCTCACTCACTCGCGCGCTCATAAGTAATATTACGTTTTCAGGTTTTCACGCTGTTTTGGTCATACGGTGTCGTGTGAGGAGAGGAGAGGAGGGCGTTAGGTTGCTTTGAGCTTGTTACAGACGATGCAATGTACGAAGAAAATGGTCTGGAAATCGGTTCCAGCATAGTACAAATAGCGAGACTAGCTGGACCTGGTGGCTGCCGCCCCCCAGTCTTTGCCGCCCGAGGCAAGTGCCCCCTCTCGCCCCCCCCTAGATCCGGGCCTGAAAATATATGTACTATATTTATGTATGCATATATAATATGTATTATATATATGGTAGAAATTTCAGGCTGGTCCATAACCCTATTTGGCAAGTTTTCTTTTGGCTGCGTTTTGGACGATAACGATGTCATTCTGAATTATTTGCAAAATAATATGTCAACCTTGTTGCTGATTATTTTTATGATCATGGCAACCTGTATTCCGAATTTTTATGAAGATACACTTGATCGACATTTAAATATTCAGTATTCTATTCCATTTTTGCTATTATATTTAATGAAATGTAGGCTTTTTAAACATATTTATAATATAAACTTGATTGATATTTAAATATTCAATATTCTATACTATTTTTACTAAAATATTTTACGAAATGTAGTCTGGTCTACAAATCTATTTGGCATTGTTTAATTTGGCACTCTTTTGAACGATAACGATCTCATTCTGGATTATTTACAAAATAATATGTCAACCTGTTTGCTGTTTATTTTTACAACCATGGCAACCTGTATTTCGAAGTTTTTATGAAGATAACTTGATTGATATTTAAATATTCAGTATTCTATTCTATTTTTGCTAAAATATTTAACGAAATATAGGCCTTTTAAAATATTTTAAAATATATAGGATATATATTGGCATAAAATATATTTTAGATCAAAATCAAATCTTATAATTTTGCATACTTGCCAACTTTTCCGGTTTTCCCGGAAGACTTCCGGTTTTTTAACGTATCTTCCGGTCTTCCGGACAGATGATGAAATCTTCCGTTTTTAAAAAAGTCGCGGATATCGTTCGTTTTAAAAAGAAACCCAAATGTTCTACGAAAACTCCCGATTCACAATCTTTTTCCATCCATAACATAAATGTCAATATTCATTTCGAACTTGCTTTATGAGATTCTAGAACATTTAAAGAAATAGAATTGTTAAATATTTCTTGATGCAAATTTTTTTTGCCCCCCCCCCCTTTATTTATCTCCAACTAGTGATCAGCAATCTAATGTTCTGCAGAAGTCTTTTGTTTCCTAAGCTTTATCCATCTGCAACATAAATGATAGTATTCATTTTAAAGTTTTTACATTAGATTCTAGAAGTAGAGTTGAAAGATTTTAATATTTCTTACTCTGTAATTATTTTTGTATCCCCCCCCCCCTCTCCCCGGATTGTGATCAGTGATCAATTCTAGAAACAATAAAGCAATGGAAGTGCTCAATATTTCTCACATATGTAAATTATTTTTAGATCTTTATTGCTGAATTTAATGAATCTGTTCATTTTTCCTCAATTAAATTAAATATTTGTTTGTCATATTTATACCAAATGTGTAAACATGGGAAAAAAATTAAGAATAATTTTTTCAGGTAGGAAAATTTTCCCCAAATCAATTTAAGAAAATTAATACTCAGTTGGTTTTATGCACGTTTGAAACTGATAATTAGCTACTGCTACTTTTTTTTATATGAATGATTAATGTACATACACAAAAATCATATTCTAAATTTATTTAAAAAATTATTTATAATTTAACTTAACTAAGTTTTTTTGTCTATTGTTAAATAAATTTCTTACAGATTCTGTTTAGTAGATATTTATATGTTGAAGAGGAATAACTTCATTTAAAACTTTTATATATTTAGTATAATCAATCTATAAGTAAAACGTTTTTATAGATTGTTTCTAAATATTAAAATTGTAAAACTGTATTGTTTAATACGTCAAAGAGAGAAGAAAAAAAAATCTTCCCTTTTTTTATGAAATCTTCTGGTTTTTCAACAACAATCTTCCCTTTTTTTGTTAAAATTGGTTGGCAGGTATGATTTTGTAATGATAAATTTTTTATATTACGGAATAAAATATTTCTGATACATTTCATATACCTAATTATGGCAAAAAAAAAAAAAAAAAAAAAATCATCATGAGGCGAACAGCTGAATTAGTTTGGTGAACATTTTACTGGTTGTGGATTGTGTCAGTAGATGGTGCAACAAAGTACTGTTTGTAACCATCGCTGAAAGACTTAAGTTCAGAGAGAAAATGCTGTTCAGTTTGCTCGCTCGCTATGTAAAGGGGTTTACGTTTCTGTGCACAGTTATAGCAACTATTTAATTCAATTGAGCTCTTATATTTCTGTAAATTGTTAGTTATTATTTTATGAGTAAAACTGTTACAAGTATCAGTGTGTCTTCTTTGAGTTTATTGAAATAGTGAACACAAGCCAGCCGAAGTGGTGACCCAGACGTAGTGGTTTTCGTAGTGGTGACCTCTGACGAAACAGCGTAATATGGCGATACCTCCAGCCTTTGAGCTAAGTGGTTTAATTTTGAATGAATATATTTTAAATTAATTGATTTTTTTTACTGTTTGAAATTAAAAATGCATTAAATAAATAACGAATATATATATTTCTGCTCTTATAAGCTATTTTAACTAGATTGATATATATTTTTTAAATGCTGTTTTAAATGGTATATATTATATAGTGTATTACGATATGGCTGTAATAGAGTAAAAGATTTGCTATTTTAAGTTAGCGTTAGGAATCTTCTTTCGTATGAATTTAAATTCATTTTGACTTTGAATTTTGAACTTAGGAATTTTTAAATAGTAGTGTATAAAATTTTCATAAGATTGCCATGGACTCTGGTGAGAAGGGGATAAATGTTGAAAGAGTTTCTTGTAGGATTCCCCCTATTTGGAAGAATAATATTCAAGTGTGGTTTGTTCAAGTTGAAGCGAACTTCGCGACATCGCAGATTACAAATGATCTGACAAAATATAACACAGTTATAGGTTCAATTGATGCAGATTCGCTTATTTCAGTTTCTGATTTGATATTAAACCCCCCCTCCGAAAATCGTTATGAAACTTTAAAACAAAGGTTAATTTCGGAGTTTTCAGATTCTCAATCTCAGCAGCTGCGTAAATTATTGTCCGAATTAACACTGGGAGATAAAAAACCTTCAACTTTACTTTGGCAAATGAAAGAATTAGGAGGGAAATCCGTAACCGAGGATTTTTTGAAAACAATTTGGATGGAACGATTACCTGTAAATTTTCAGGCAATATTGTCTGCCTCTTCAGCGGATTTATCTGAATTGGCAAAATTAGCTGATAAGATTGCTGAAATTAAGGAAATCCCTAGTGTTTGCGCGGTTGTTGAGGGGAAAACTTTGGAAAGCGAGGTTAAAGAAATTCGAAAAGAAATTGCAGAGTTAAAAACTCAGATTTCAACTTTATTTTCGAAAGTAAATAAGCAATCAAGATCGAGAAGTCGTGATTTAAACCGTGCATATTACCGTAGTAAAAGTCGTAATGTTGGAGATGGAAATTTTGACGGTAATGGTTCAAATTTATGTTTTTATCATTCAAAATTTGGGGAAAATGCTAGAAGGTGTCTGAAGCCATGTCAGTATAATTCAAAAGAGGAAAAAAACTAGTTTGGGCTGCTGCATCTGGTTTAAAGTTTGGTTCAGGTGTAGCAGCCCAAGTAAAAAATTGTAGACTTTTTGTTTATGATAAAGCTACAAACTGTACTTTTTTAATTGATTCTGGAAGTGATATTTCTTGTATACCGGCACCAATAAATTGTAAATATAATGCTCCTGAAGATTTTTTGTATGCCGCAAATGATTCTAGGATACCTATGTATGGTAGTAAAACATTGGATATTAATTTGGGATTGCGTCGAAAGTTCCGGTGGTCATTTGTGATAGCTCGAGTAAATACACCTATTATTGGTGCAGATTTTTTAAACAATTACGGAATTCTTATAGATTTGAAAAATCAAACTTTAATTGATTCGAATACTACCTTACAAATAAGAGGAAAATTGAGTGGTATTGAATCCCCCTCTATAAAATTAATTTCGGGAAATTCCCCTTATGATAAACTTTTAGAGTCATTTCCAAATTTGGCGAGCCCGGTACCAAATTTTAAAGGTCCTGTGTTGCATAATACTAAACATTATATTGAAACAAAGGGAGCTCCGGTGTTTTCTAGACCTAGACAATTACATCCAAAATTATTAGAAATTGTAAAAAAGGAATTCCAAGTTTTGGTAGAACAGGGAATTTGTCGACAATCTAAGTCTCCTTGGTCCTCACCCATACATGTCGTTCCAAAATCAAATGGTACGTATAGGGTATGTGGAGATTACCGACGTTTGAACTCAATAACTATTTCAGATAGATATCCTATCCCACATATTCATGATATAACTAATGTCCTTCATAATAAGTCAATTTTTTCGAAAATTGCTATTGTTAGGGCATATTATCATATACCAGTGAATGAAGAGGATATTCCAAAAACTTGTGTAATGACACCAATTGGAAATTTCGAATTTTTATATCTCCCATTTGGTTTAAAATGCGCTCCAATGACATATCAGCGATTTATGAATGGGGTCCTGGGGGATTTGGACTTTGTTGTGTCTTACATAGATGATGTATTGATATTTTCAGAAAACGAAACGGAGCATATCAACCATGTAAAAAGGGTCTTTGAAAGACTAAATAAATTTGGTTTAAATATATATATATATGGTCAAAATACTATTGAATTTTTAGGTCATGAAATCTCCCCGTCGGGTATTAAACCCCTTGACAGAAAAGTTAAAGCCATTTTGGAGTACCCTAGACCTGAAAATTTGCTAGAGTTACGAAAATATTTGGGATTAATAAATTTTTACAGAAAATTCATAAAACACGCTGCGGACATTTTGGCTAATTTAACAGATTTATTAAAAAGAGTAAAAGGAAAAAATAATCGTACAAAAATTGAATGGACTCAAGAATTAATTGATTCTTTTGAAAAATCAAAGCAAGCTCTTTCGAATGCTGCTTTGTTGTCATTTCCGAGTACAAATGGAAGGCTTGTATTGCATAGTGATGCAAGTAATATTGCTATTGGTGCAACACTTAGTATATTGGAAGGGTCAGATTGTAAACCAGTTGGATTTTTTTCCAGACGGTTATCGCCTTCTCAGGCTAAGTATTCTAGTTTTGATCGTGAACTCTTAGCAATGTATGAGCCAGTAAAATTTTTCAGACACATGCTGGAAGCACGAAACTGCGAAATAATTATGGATCACAAACCAATTATTGAAGCCTTTCGTAAAGTACGTGACACACATACAAATAAGCAGGCACGTTGGCTTTCCTTTATATCAGAATTTACTACGGATATTAAATATATAAAAGGGGAGTTAAACGGTGCTGCAGATGCTTTGTCACGTATAAATGAAATTTCTATTCCTGGAAATTTAGATTTTGATGAATTAAGTAAGGATCAAAAATCGGATGAGGAATTAAATAAATTAATTTCAGAACCAGAGTCAGTGCTTAAATTAAAATTAATTACATTGCCTAATACAAATTCACAGCTTTACTGTGACATTAGTACTGGAAAAGCTCGTCCATATGTCACATTAAAATTTCGTAAGAAAGTTTTCCAGAATTTACATTGCCTTTCGCACCCTGGTATGCGAACTACAGTCAATCTCATTAGAGATAGATTTATTTGGCCTTTTATGAATAAAGATTGTCGTGAATGGGCACGTCAATGTATTGATTGCCAACGATCAAAAATTAGTAAACATACTAAATCTTCATTGAAGAAATTTGATATCCCTACTGCGCGTTTCCAACACATTCATTGTGATATTGTAGGTCCCTTACCAGAGTCACATGGTAAATCTTATTGTTTAACTGTGATAGATCGTGTTAGCCATTGGCCGGAGGCTTATCCGCTAAAAGACATTACAGCTGAAACAGTTGCACGAACTCTTTACAGAGAATAGATTGCCCGATATGGTACACCATTAAGAATTACGACAGATCAAGGAAGACAGTTTGAATCTGACTTATTTAAACAGTTTGCTCAGTTATTTGGTATAGAAAAATGGAGAACTTCGCCATACAATCCAAAAGCAAATGGTTTAGTTGAAAATTTTCATAGACCACTAAAAGCAGCGATTATGGCCCATGGAACTCGTAGTTGGACTGAGATCCTCCCAACAATTCTTTTGGGTTTTAGATGTGCATTGAAAGAGGATATTGAAGCAACTCCTGCTGAATTACTGTATGGAAGTAACTTAAGACTTCCTGGTGATTTTTACGACCCTACGGTTGTCATAAAAGACTCACGTATTTATGTTGAGAAATTAAGAGAATTTATGAGGTTGCTCAAACCAAAACCTACATCTGCACATCAAAATAATCCAGTTTTTGTACATAAGCATTTAAAACAATGTTCACATGTGTTTGTGAGATATGATCGAGTTAGAGGATCATTACAACCACCGTATAATGGACCATACCCTGTAGTGTCAAGAAAGGAAAAATATTTCCATGTTTTAATAGATGGAAAAATTCAAGTCGTTAATATCGATAGACTTAAACCAGCATTTATTGTGTTTGATTCTCCAACAGAAGTTCAACTAGATGAAAACATTAATGCTCGTACCTCCGAGAAACTGGTACCTAGACGTTCTAAAAGACAGGTCCGATTTCCAGACCGATTCGTACCCAGTTGAAGTTTGCCTGTCTTTGTTCACTGGGGAGGGGGTACTGAGGCGAACAGCTGAATTAGTTTGGTGAACATTTTACTGGTTGTGGATTGTGTCAGTAGATGGCGCAACAAAGTACTGTTTGTAACCATCGCTGAAAGACTTAAGTTCAGAGAGAAAATGCTGTTCAGTTTGCTCGCTCGCTATGTAAAGAGGTTTACGTTTCTGTGCACAGTTATAGCACCTATTTAATTCAATTGAGCTCTTATATTTCTGTAAATTGTTAGTTATTATTTTATGAGTAAAACTGTTACAAGTATCAGTGTGTCTTCTTTGAGTTTATTGAAATAGTGAACACAAGCCAGCCGAACATCACATAAATCTCCTATAGGCCACATTTTAACTTACGTTGTTTAAAATATATATATTGATTTATATGTTAGAAACAGGCTGGTCTACAATTCTATTTGGCAATTTTTCTTTTGGCGATCTTTTGAATGATAACGATGTCATTTTGGATTATTTGCAAAATAATATGTCAACCTGTTTGCTGTATATTTTTTTAAAATTAAACATTTCTATAATAAATTAAATATACATAATTATGACAAGAAAAAAAATTCATCACATAAATCTCTTATAGAGTGCATTTTAACCTTAATCGTTTAAAATATATGGATTATATGTATGCATATATAATATATCTCTATATATTAAAAAAAAACTTACTGTCACTGGCCTCACATTTTTTTGTCTGCGACAGCATCTTCTAATGGAGGGCAGGGTCCTTCGCGTCATGAGAGGTATCACTGTGTTCTGAGTACTCCAAGGAAGACATTTCAGCTGCTTAGAAATTTCTATCATTTTAATTAAAGAAGTTATTAACTAAAAACGACAAGTTTATGAAGGTACTCTTTGCCATTTTGAAAAAAGTTTTTCCCAGTGAAGTTGTTCTTCTGTCATGAAGTCATCTTACACTGGTAAATTAAAATATGATCCATGGTTGTAGATAAGTAGGTATGTTTGATTTAACGTCGCACCAGTACTGCGCTATGGGTAATTGGCGACGATTTGGGACACCCCCTAGAGATGCTCCGGAGACAGGCCATCACAATTTTGATCATTCACGAAGGGGATTCCCCCCGCTTTAATGATACCCAGAGGTATAGTGCGGATGGGAACATGGAGAACTTTGTGGCCATGACAGATTTTATGTGCACCAGTCACCATTATTTTACACGATGGCCTTTGGCCGGCTCAAGTATCGAATCGGGAATCTTTCAATTACATGCTCAGCGCTTTACCGACTAGGGTACCGCGGCCCGAAACCATGGATGTAAAAAAAAAAAAACAAAGAAAATAAATATCAACTTTTTTTCTCTACTTTTAGAAAATTAATCTTCTTACACGGGAAAATTAAAATATGATCCATTCATTGTAGGTAGGTTATGATTGACGTCGCACCGTTACTGCGCTATGAATAATTGGGGACGGTCTGGGACGCACCCCCTACGGATGTTCTGGAGACATGCCACCACAGTTTTGGTCCTACATGAAGGGGATAGCTCCCCAGCTTCGGTTGTCCCCAGAGGTATAATTTTGATGGGAACATGGAGGATATTGTGGCCATGACGTATTTTACATGCACCAGCCACCATTAGTGTACGCGACGGTCTTTTGTCGGCTCGAGAACCGAACCCACAATCTTCCAATTACGAGCTTGGCACACTACCGACTGGGGTACCGTGGTCCGGGTTTAAGGTTGTAAAAAAGAAATAAAAAGGGTCATATACTAATTCTGTAATGCAAAATGGCCTAGATATTATGATTTTCTTTCTATTAAAAAAAATATATATATAAATATTATATATTTCAATTTGACATTGAATATGAGGATTTCCATACTAATTTTCTGTTTTGTAATATACATTATTAATATTCCTTTTCAGTGAAAGAAAGCAGTGAATAGGCGGGCAGAGTTCTGCATGTGTTAATAAGTAAAGTGAGTCAGGGAGGAGGCGAAGCCTCCTTCGGGGGTTGGTAAGCGGAGCTAGCAGGGAGCAGAGCCCCCTAGTTATATAAATATTTTTTGGAAAGGCATTTCTAGAAGTTTTTTTTTCTTGTACTATTTTTAATTTTCAAGGGATACATTTTTTCATGTGGAAAGTAAATATTTTTATTATAGTGTACTTTATTGTAATATTTAAAGTTTAGTTTACTAATTTAGTGTATTATTTTTTATTTGTTTATTATTATGAAAGCTGATATAATATTCATATACAGAAAACATTCCTAGAATTTCATAGTCTATACTGCAACATTTACGATGATGCGGCGTTTCTGACGATTTTTAAGTTTTTTATGCTAATTTTACTCACGTGCGGCATTTACGCCGATGCGGTGTTTCTACCGAAAATTACGGTACGTAAAATTCATAAGAGTTATTGTTCAAATTATTAAGATCCACATGTTTTATTATTATTGCTACGAGAGGACTATTTTCTTTTCAGACAACGATTTGTATTGTCGCCATTTATTTACTATACCTTGAATTTGCCAAGGTGTTTGTCAATGCTAATTTTATAATTTCATTTCTTAAAGTATCATGTCAAATTTGTGAAATTTTTTATATTTTTCAAAGTCTACTGATAAGTGAGAAATTCATTCTTGATTTTTTGTAAAGACCAATTGCTGATTTTGGTATCAGAGACCATCACCATTCATAAATTGGGTGGCTTCCAAATATTTATTGGCAATATTTTCTGAATAAGTATTGATGTTGCCTTCTGAAAAATTGTTAGCGATATCTTTTGCATATGTATTGAGGATAACTTCTAAATGTCTGCCGGCGATACCTTCAGGATATGTATTGATTATAACTTATGAATATTTGTTGGATATATCTTCAGAATATACATTGATTATGGCTTCTGAATATTCGTTGGTTATTTCTTCTTGATTGGATATGTATTTATGTATTGATGATGGATTCTGAATATTATTTGTTTGCTATATAAAGCCAACAAATATTCAAAAACTTTTTTTTTTTTTAAATAGGATTGTAATATATAAATTAGTCCTATCATCATACTAAATTAAATTGTGTCTTTGACAGATCGGTAATATGTACCACTCAAGAATATAAATTAGGTAGACATTCTCATTTTGACTTGATTTTCTGAACAGTTTTTTGGTTTTATACAAAAATGGAAAATAACATTTCTTTTAAAGTATCTAAATTAGAATGTCTGTAAATTTCAGGTGCTTGCCAAGTGAAAAAAAAAAAAAATTAAGAATTGTGACAGAAAGTTGTCTTGTGTTTAAAAACAGCTTTAATGAAATCTGTATTAAATATACAAAAAATACTTAGAACAATGTTCACAATGTTTTTCACATGAATGAACAATGTTTTTTCACATGGATACAAGTATGTGTACGTTTCATTAAGAATTGGAATTATAAATCAATATATTTAAAAAATTGAATTTAAAATCCAATTCTAGAAAAAGCTTCAATCTTGCCTAAGTATTGGTGACAGCTTTAATTATAATTGACAAGAAATTATGTGAGGGAGGGGGGGGGGGGGAATTATGTTCAACTTTAAATTTACTTATAATAGTGTTAAGGGGGGTCCCTAAAAAAGACTATGTCTAGCACCTGACATGCATTAATTAAACACTGATCCCTGGACCCCCCCCAAAATAAAATCCTAGGTATGTCCTTGCCATCATACACTTTTAAAAATAAATTTCAAAACAATGGACACCTATCAGTGGCAGATTTAAGGGGGGGGGGGCTAGGGGGCTGAAGCCCCCCCCCCCCCCCCCCCCCAAACACTGACAGTCACAATTGAATATTGCAATTGTAAATTTTTTATTGGTCTAGAATAACACGTTGAAAAATCTTAGCCCCCCCCCCCCCCCCAAAAGCCAAGGTCTGGATCCGCCACTGACACCTATGATCATGAATTTGTCTCTTATAATTAAGCATTCATTTTCCAGGTGCAAAAACAAGCAGAAGTATGGGAAATTTGAAATTGAAAAACTATGCGCCAAACAAAGGTGTCCGCTAAATAGGTATTTAGTTCAATTAAGTTAATTTAACAGATTAAATTAAGAATAAACTTTGTTCATTTAAAAAATAATCGATATATGAAAATATTCTCCAAGAGGAAAAAATGTTTAGAAAAAATAAATAAAAATCTTTGTAAAAGTGAACTTTTTATGTGTTTCATTCCTTTTGAAAAATAAACTTGAGTTTAATTTAGAAATTTATTCATCAATCCTTAAAGTTCATTTGAGAAAATTTTGGAGTGGAAGGCTGATTTTTTATACCAACTATGTGAAAAATACCACAGCCGGGAATCGAGCCCGGGCCTTCCGCTTTACATGCAGATGCTCAAACCACATCAGCCTTATACTCCAAACTTTTCTGAAATGAACTTGAGTTGTTCAGTAATTCATTTTTTCAAATATGAATTTGAGCATGAACTAACTCATTTTTAGACAATGAACTTGAGTTTGAATCAGCTCGTTTTTTTTTTTTTTTTTTTTTTTTTTTTCGTGAGTTTGCACAACACTAATTATAACCAACATATTAATTTCAAATTAAAAAAAAACCCTAAGGAATTAAAAATTTAATGGGGTGTTCTTGAAAGGTTAAGATTACCTCTAATTATTTTAAACAAAATTATTTTTATTAGAAAAAGAATAAAAAATTTACAAAGTCAAAAAATGTAATAAGTGGTCATGATTACACCTAATCCTAATCTTCATATTTGTTTTAGAAAGACACTAAATTTTAGAAATTTATAGAACTTTAAATTAGAGTTTAAAAATTAGCTTTAGTCATTACTGATATTATAATTGTAATATAGCTTACCAACTTTATTTATTATGTATGTACTCTATGTAATTATGTTGATTGTAATCTAATACAGAAATTTTACTTCTTTCCAGGAATTAGAAATTTGGAACATTTTCCTTGTGAAAAAAGTCCACGCAGCATTATGTTGAAAGATGATGAGGAAAAGACATATAATTCATATTTTGTGAGTATTATATGGTTCTTTCAGTTATCTTTTTTTTTTTTTTTTAAATACATTTCAATGGCTTTGAAAAACATGAATTTCTTTTCAAATACATGTATCTCATGGATAAATCTATGTTTTGTTCATTAGTGTGTTATAAGCAAATGTCTATAAGAAAAATTCTGGTCTGGAAACTGATTCTTTATAAAAATTGGTTCGAATCTTTAAATGGTATAAAATATCCTTTAAAAAAATCAGAAAGTTAAAAGATTTTTCTAATCACTTCTTTCTTGTTCCCATTAAAATTGCTCGCTGATATTTTGCTTTATATCTTATGCTTGTGCTATTTTCAGCTGAAACATTAAGAAATGATGTATCAAAATTTTAAATGTAATCCAGGGGTGGTTCTGTTCAGAAATTCCTGAAAAATCAGAAAATTTAAAGCTGTCCATTCAGAAAAAGAAGAAATATTCTTTAGTGTTTTTGATATTTTATTGAAAGCAGCTTGTTTCTAATGTCTAATAAAACATTTTAATTTATTACAATAAGGTTATATTCAAAATGTAGATGAAACTTACACACATTATATATGTATTACTTGCATACATATATGGGTACTAAGTGGAGGAAATATGCATACATGTATGTATGAAATATTGTTTCAGAAAAATTGATGTGTAGTTCAGAAAATTTTCTTTTACTCAGAATCACCCCTGATGCAATTCATATTTCATATTTAGAAAATTTAAATATTTTATGACTTATGTATGTATGTATGTATATATACAGGGTGATTATAAAAAAAAAAAAAAACTACCCCGATATATGAGACCATAGCTATCCTAGCGTTCACAGTAACTGAATAAAATTATGGTGGAAGGTTTTTTGAGGTATGTGCTCAAGAATAATATAAAAAATAACAGTTTAACTCTAACAGTTATGGTTACAGTGATAAAATTTCGAAAATTTCAAAAGGCAACACCTACTTTTTTTATTGGAATGGGATCTCCATACCAAAAAACCATAAATAGCGTTGAAATGGTACCTGTAGCACGAAAATTGCCAGCGCTAGAAGAAAAGAGAAAACAACTGTGAGGTGCCTACCAGGGCAAGACTAATGACATCACATTTCCCACTGAGGCTTCGACAAAGAGCTCCTATAAACGCAAGCCAACTTGTGGAGGCTGGTTTACAGCCTCAATGTGTGGATTATCTCCCATCTTAAATAAGAAGTGTGTAAAAGAGTGAATTGAAGACAACTTAAAACTAATATTTGTTCAACCTGACACTTTCACCGAAACCATCGGCATCTAACACTGAAATCAACTTTTGACCTTGACACTTCCAATGTAACACTTCAATGCTGAACTTGACATTGTCACCGAAAACCACCCCTATGTAATGCTGGATCCGACAGGTGACCTTAAAACTTCCAACTCAATACATCTATGCTCAGCTCGATGCTGTCACTAAAACTACTACTATTCAACACTAGATCCGACTGGTGACCTTCACTCTTCCAACTCAACACATGCCTTACAGACTCACATAAAAAATGATGCCCAAACAAAAGTTTAACATATTAAGTTCTAAGTCAGCTTCTTTTTTTAAGAAGTGATACATTGGAAGTGTCAAGGTCAAAAGTTGATTTCATTGTTAGGTGGCGATGGTTTCGGTGAAAGTGTCAAGTTGAACAAAGATTAGTTTTAAGTTGTCCTCTTCAATTAACTCCTTTACACACTTTTTATTTAAGATGGGAGATAATCCACACGTTGAGGCTCAACAAGTCTGCTTGTGTTTATAGGAGCTCTAAGTCGAAGACTCAATGGGAAATGTGACGTCATTAATCTTGCCCTGGTAGGCACATCACAGTTGTTTTCTCTTTTCTTCTAGTGCTGGTAATTTCGTGCTACAGGTACTGTTTCAATGCTATTTATGTTTTTTTGATATGGAGATCCCATTCCAATAAAAAAAGTAGGTGCTGCCATTTGAAATTTTTTAAATTTGTCACTGTAACTGTTAAAGTTTAACTGTTATTTTTTATATGATTCTTGAGCGCATACCTCAAAATACCTTTCACTGAAATTTTATTCAGTTACTGTGAACGGTATGATAGCCATGGTCTCATATATCAGAGTAGTTTTTTTATAATCACCCTGTATGTATGTGTATATATATATACAGTAGAATCTTGTACAACGTGCTCCCATAAAACACGATTTCATTTAACGAGACGAAGAAACTGCGACTATTACGTATACAATGCAATATTCTCGTATAGCAAAGTATAGTAAGATAAGTTAAACATTTTCTCACATTGTAAAAAATTCTGTAAATTTACTGGAATGATTATCCAGAGTCTTTGTTAATTAAAAATATTTCTCAGTGAAAAATATATAATAGAAAATGTCTATTTTTATTCTGCAATTAAAAAAAACAAAAAAATTAAAAATAAATATTTCTACTTTCAAAAATGTGTTATAAAACACTAATATATTCCGTCAACAGTGAATTAAAATAATATTAGCCATTAAATGTCTATATATCAGGCATGAGAATTTTCCGCGGATCCGCGATTTTCTGCTTTTTTGCGATTTTCGTTAATTCCGCGGTTTTTTATTTTGTTAAAATCAAACTCCAATAACGATCAGTGTTACACGCTCCACGAAAAACTTTAGATTCTCAATCTTTTTCCATCCAAAATATAAATGTCAATATTCATTTTAAACATGCTTTATCTGATTCTATAACATGTAAAAGTACAGAATTATTCAATATTTCCCCTCCCCCCCTTTTTCATCTCTAACCATTGCCAATTAAACATTCTGCGAGACGCCTTTTACTTTTGAATATTTATCCATCCACAATATTAATTTTAAACTTACTTTATGATATTCTAGAACCCATAAAGAAGTAGAATTGTGTTAAATATTTCTCTCATGAACTACTTTTTACCCCCCCCCCCTTCTTTCCTATTTTCCACCGCCAGCCAATGATCCAATGATTAAATGTTGATTGCTAGCTAACATTTTTTTTTTTTTTTTTTTTTTTAAACCCATGTTTTATTGTGTTGATGTGCATTATTCTATTAGTTTAATTTGTCACATTAAAATATTTTGTATAGTTTTTTCCTGTGAGCATTATTTTGCATTTGAAATAAATTTTATGAACGTACATTTGTATAGATTTCCCCGCGCACATTATTTTTCTTTTAAAATTAATTTTATTAACACGCGTGTTTCCTCTTTTTTTTATTTTCTGCACTCTCATGCCTGATATATAATAGATTTTTTACATCTGTTTATTTTTCGCTGTAATATTATATATGATTTAAGATAAATGATTTCCAGTAGTTTTTCTGTTGAAATTTATTACAGTGCATAAGTTTCTGATTTTTTGCATAGAAAATCAAATGTATACACTAACCTGTTGTTTATATGTGAAGAGTGAAGCTGACAGTTTTAAAAAATTAGCGGTTTATAAAAATAAATAAATTATAGGTCAAGAGGACGGGTAGTGGACCCTGTACCAGTAATGGACACTTTTAAATTTAAACTCTGAAAACAAGTTTTTTCTTGTATAGGTACGAGCAGCATTCAGGGTTGGTGTTTTTACTGTTAATATCTCGACTACAAATATTTTCAGTTATCAGCTTTAGATTACGATTAGATTAACTGAAAAAAAGAAAAAAAAATTAACTTTATGTAACTTTGCTTTTTCTTGTAGTTTTTGATATCCATATCAATGTCCTCATATTAAAATTAAGAAACATTTGAATTTACTTATTGTTTTATCTTAAAAATATATATTTAAACTTACCTTTATTTATTAAATCCTTTTTGATATTTAAAATTTACTTTGCATCTATTCTTTTCAAACATCGTTACTTTGTTTACTATGTCGGCGTTGCCATTTCTCGTCTGCATAATCTTTCTTGTTTGAGCTGTTGCCACTTCTTGGAAATTGTCATTTTTTATTATGTTTCAATTTTCACCACCGGATGTCGTGGCGCGGCGGTCAACGTTGTTATGCAGATCGGTTTGTTTAGATAGAATATAAGGCCGTGATGTTTGGGAGATACTGCAGTTTCAGCTGAGTTCAGTTCTAGTGTGCTCCTGCTAGCCTTGGCTTGGAGTCCCGGTTTGAATAGCTGCGGGCGGCTGTTCTTTTGGAATAGTTATGTTCTGTACGATGAACTCATATTTAAATACTTAGGTAAATCGAATGTTAAATTGTTGTTGTTACGTTTGATAGTTTTATAATGTTAATATTTGTTTACAATCATTCAAGTTTGAGGTTTTTTTTGATATGCAATAGTTTCTTCAGAAGTTTAAATGATTAGTTTATTTGAGGACTTTTTATGCTAAGTTTGTTTTCTTGAACTTTAATGATTTATCGAAATCGCTGGTCATTTGGCGACCGCGACCTTCAAGTAATTTACACGTTTTATTCATTGGTCATTTGGCGACCATGAAGTGTGGTATAGTTTAGCTGACTTTATTTTTCAATGGCATTCGCTGGTCATTTGGCTACCGCGATCTTCAAGTAATTTACACGCTCTATTCATTGGTCATTCGGCGACCATGAAATGTGGTATAGTTTAGCTGAACTTTATTTATTTTTCAATGGTATTCGCTGGTCATTTGGCGACCGCGATCTTCGAAAATTCTTGTGCAGAGTTTTGATTTTCAACTAGTGATTCATCTGTTTTTCTTCAATATGGTTTCGGTGTTACAACATATGTGTCTGATCGTTCTTCTGGTAAAATGCTTGTACTGGTGTGATGTGATGTTGTTTGTTCCATCTTCCACATTGGTCATGTGTAGACCATGTAAAAGGACTTGATACCAAAAGACTTCGTTTTTTTTCTTCCATGTATTATCAAGTAACCCAAATATGTGATTGGAGAGGTAATATGATTTTGAATTGATGTTGAAAATTAATTTTGTTATATTGAATTTGAAAATTTTGTTATATATATATTTATATTAAATTGTTTCTGAATAATTGTTATAATTGTTTTTTCCTAATCTATTATATTTCCATGAATAAATTAATTTTCGTTTAAAAATATTTTTGTCTTTACTGAGTCTGAAACTTTTACATACTAGTCAAATTGAAATTTTCTAAAATAATTCTATTGCAGTTTTTTTCTGCTTAATATAAGTTTGTTTAAGATAGACCTTAAAATGTCTAACATCTGGGTTATGGGCCCAGTTTAAATAAAGTTCTTTTTGACTAGTTTTTTTGTAGACTCAGTGGATTCAATTTGTTTCTTTGGTGATATATTTAAATTGGTTAATCATGGCGTATAATTTAGTACCTCAAATAATTAAACTTAATTCTCATAATTACTCTGGTTGGAAATGCGACATCAAGTTCCTTTTAATGGAAGAAAATGCCTACGATATCGTAACTGGTATCGAAGAGCAACCTGTAAAAAGTGATACTGTCACTGTTGAATCTATAAATGATTTTAAGAGAAGGCAGAATGCTGCTATGTCCTTAATCTATTTAAATATCGAACCAGAATATCGGAGTTTAATTAGCGAATGTGATGATCCCGCTAAAGCTTGGGAAATCCTCAAAGTCAATTTCCAACCAGACAGTAGAAGTCACCATATGAAGTTATATTCTGAATTAATGTCTTGTTTTTTTTACCCTGGCGAATCTATGGCAATTTATGCCGCAAAAATTTCAAAAATATCTGATCAATTAAAATCTATTGGTAAACCTATAAATGACGAGTATCTGTGTTTTCAGATTTTACGTTTTTTGCCCGATAAGTTTGACCAAATCGTCCAGCAAATTTTAAGGTGGCCTGATAAAGACTTTATTTTTAAAAATATCGTAACTGAATTGTGTGCTGAGGAGACTCGTCTCCAGCTCAGGAATATTGACAAATCTAGGGTTGATTGTAATATCGAAGCCCAGAGTGTCAAATTTAAGAAAAGGCCTGTTTTTACTTGCTGGCGATGTGGAAAAAAGGGTCATATTAGTAAAGATTGTCGGGTAAAGTTAAGTAATGATAAATCTGTTAGGGATAATACATTTAAAGGTAATTTTGTAAAAAAAGGTGACTCCGCTCAACAGCCAAAACGTGATAAAACTCCCCCCCGTAAAAATAAAGGTTTTAAAGCTCAGAATTACATTGCTGAAGCTAACTTAAGTGGTTTTAATAGAGAGGGAAGCTGGGCTTTTGACACCGCCGCCTCTCACCACTTCTGCAAAAATAAATCTGCTTTTTGTAATTTCACCGAAATTTCTGGTGATGAGTTGCACGTGGCTGTTGACGGGGTTACTTTCCCCATTACTGGAAAGGGGGAAGTTGAATTAGATTTTAATGGTACTATTATAAAACTTTGGAATGTCCTTTTCTCACCAAATTTAAGAAAAAATTTGTTAAGCGGTTCTAGATTCGACCAGGGTGGTGCTAAATTTACTGGAAAGGCTGGTAAACTAAATGTGGTCGATAAATATGGCAAGTTTCTTTTTTCTGCTAAGCTCTATGACGGGATTTATTATACTTTTCCAAAAATCATAAGAAATAATCATAATGTTAAAATGAATGGGGGGCAGAATTCCAAAACTAATGTTGATCTAAATTTTAATGCTGAAATTTCAGCTTCGCCAGTAATTAAAACTGCCAATGTTAAAGATATAGACACATGGCACTTGCGTTTTGATCACATTAGTCCTGATTTAATTTATAATACTATTCGTAATTCTGCAGTTAAAGGTCTTCCTCATTTAAAATCTGTTGATAATTTTTTTTGTGATCCCTGTCATTTGAGTAAGCAAAATCGTGTCTCTTTCAAGCCTCTTAGTTCTTCTTCATCTAAAAAGCCATTAGATAGAATTTTCCTTGATACTTGGGGTCCTGTTAAAATTTCTGGAAAGAAGGGTGAACGTTTTTTTGTGTCTATTATAGACGATTTTTCAGGTAAAACTTCTGTTTATCCTCTCCAGGAGAAATCTATGTGTTTCGAAGTCTTTAAAAGACACGTTCTACGAGCAGAAAGATTTCTAGGGACCAAGTTGAAAGCTTTGAGAACGGATAATGGCAGAGAGTTTGAGAATGAACTGTTTAAGGCTTTTTGTAGAGAAAATGGAGTAAAACATGAGTTGACTAATGCCTATACACCAGAGGAAAACGGGGTTTGTGAAAGATTTAACCAGACAATAATGAATTGTGTTCGGGCAATGCTTAAATCTAGTGGCTTGTCTGACGATTTTTGGCCTGAAGCATGTATGCATTTTACATATACATGGAACAGGATTTGTCATGGTAAAAATTCTAAAACACCTATTGAACTCTATTCTGGTAATAAGCCTTCAGTAAGACATTTAAGGCCATTTGGCACTTTAGCTTATGTCGGGGTTCCTAAGGTCAGGCGCAAGAACAAGTTAGATGCTAAGTCCAAACGTGGTGTCCTTGTTGGATATGCCTTACGTACCCGTGGATACAGGATCTGGTTGGAAGAGGACAAGAAGGTTGTTGAGACGATAAATGTTTCTTTTGTTGAGAGCAGTGATGTGTCACGCAGTGGAGCGGTGATGGGCGACTCTTCTTTTGAGTTGGTGCTTGTCCCAGAGGAGCAGCCATGGACCGTTGACCGGTGTCATACTGATCCGGAGCCTGGACCCTCTGGTGTCTTGCCCAGCGAGACTGAAGATGTTGTTCCAACCGTCCTCCCTGCCACTCCTGCTTCTCCTATCACTCCAGTTTCTCCTCAAGCTTCGTCTCCCAGCTGGAAGACTAATCCGATCTGGTACAGAAAGGTTGTGCCTAGGCCTAAGGGAAAGAAGATCGACATTTACTATTACCCTGACGGTGAAGGCAAGAGGTCATGTCAACGCACTCCAAAGGAAGTCGAGAAATTTTGTAATGATAATGGTTTAATTTTTAATTCTAATGACTTTGATTTTTCTAAATTTAATACTTTTTCTGGTGTTGTTAACCCTAGCGTTATACCTTCCGCGTCCAGCACAACTAGCTGACTAGATGTGGTGGTCCCGCGAACGTATAAGCAGGCTCAAAAATCTAAACAGTTTGATAAGTGGCATGAGGCTATGCTTGAAGAATTGAATTGTATGAATACTAGAGGTGTTTGGCATCTTGTGAAACTTCCTGTGAATAAATCTGTGTTAGGAAACCGCTGGGTTTATACAGTCAAGCGTGACGAGTCTGGTACCATAGTTAGGTATAAGGCAAGGTTGGTCGCGCAAGGTTTCAACCAGGTCCAGGGAGAATCATATGATGAAACATTCTCACCTGTCATAAATTTTTCTGTTGTAAGGTTTTTCTTTTCTTTGCTGGTCTCATACTGCGGGTGGTTTAACGTACAATGTGACGTAAAATGCGCTTACTTATACGCTCCTCTAAACGAGGAAATTTACATGAATCAACCAACTGGTTTGCTGAAAAAGGCAAAGAAGATTGGGTGTGTAAATTGGACAGAGCATTGTACGGGCTGCATCAATCTGGTAGGTTATGGTTTTATGAGTTAAATAAAGTATTGTTGGAACTTGGTTTTAATAAATTTGAAAATTGTAATTGTGCATATTCATATTCTGATTTTTCCGTTTTATTGGTTTACGTAGATGACATAGTTATTTTTTCCAGGACTGAATCGCAGGCAAATAACATTTTAGACCTTTTACAGTCTAAATTTGACTTAAAAATTTTGGGTACCACTCGTAAGCTTTTAGGTGTGGAATTCGAGTACACGGATACTGGGGTTTTGATCCATCAAGGTCAATATATTGCCGAAGTTAATGAGAGGTTTCAAAACCATCGGATACCTGTCTCTTCCTTGCCTATAGTTAAAGGTGTACAATTTTCTAAGAGTGATTGTCCAGTTGTTCAGTCTGATGTTGAAGAAGCATCTCATTTACCTTACAGGAATCTTTTAGGTTGTATTTCTTTTTTAGCAAACCGTACAAGACCTGATATTGCATATGCCACAAATATATTTTCTCAGTTCCAACAAAATCCTGGTTTTAAACATTGGCAAGGCTTACTTAAACTTTTAGGTTACATTAAATATACCAGTCATTATAAACTCTATCTCAATTGCACAGATATTAAAATAATTTCTTACTCTGACGCCGACTTCGCCGCTAATAGAGACGATTACGTTTCTATGGGGGGTCAGTTGGTATTGTTGGACCGTGCTGCCGTTTCGTGGCGCACAAATAAACAAAAAGGTTTCACTATATCAACTATGGAATCAGAGTTTATTTCTATGTGTGATTGTGTAAGGGAGCAGGATTGGTTTTATAATATTTTATGTGAGTGCTCCAATTTAAAACTTATAAATAATAACTTTAATATACCTACTTTATATGCAGATAATCAGGCAGCCATTCGTTTTACTAAATCCAGAATAGAAAACTTCCATACTCGACACGTAAATATAAAATTGTTTTTTATTAGAGACTGGTTTGACGAGGGAAAGTTTAACCTCGAATATATAAATTCTAAATTAAATCTTGCCGACCCGTTTACCAAGCCTATGACTAAAGGTGACTTATTAAAATTTATAAAGTTAATTTTTCTTTAAATACTTAATACAATAATTTTGTTCTTGTAATTTTTTCCAGTAAATTGCTGCATCTTTCTCTTTTTATATATATCTGTTAAAGTTTTTGAATTTTTCCTTCCCTTTGCAAATTTTTGTAAATATTGTACATAATGGTATGAATGAATGAAATGCAAGGCGCCTTGTGTATGTGTTATCATATTTTCATATTTATTGCATGTTATATACCTGTACATTATCATTGTATATATAACCATTTCTCATACTGTTTTTCATATATATGTATTTGATTTGCATTGTGTGGGGGAAATTATATGAATTGCATGCAATAGTACTTTTTCTTCTTAACCAAATTGTTCTTTCAGAGTATCATTGGTGATACTTTGTTTTTCGTCTTTTTGTAAAGCCATGTGACACCTTGCATTTTTCTATGATACTATGGACTTAAGATGAATGGATATGCAGCAAATTCTTGGTAATATTTAAAATGTTTTCTTATATAGGTTTTGTATTATTTTTAATATTGCGGTGGGGGGCATTTGATATCCATATCAATGTCCTCATATTAAAATTAAGAAACATTTGAATTTACTTATTGTTTTATCTTAAAAATATATATTTAAACTTACCTTTATTTATTAAATCCTTTTTGATATTTAAAATTTACTTTGCATCTATTCTTTTCAAACATCGTTACTTTGTTTACTATGTCGGCGTTGCCATTTCTCGTCTGCATAATCTTTCTTGTTTGAGCTGTTGCCACTTCTTGGAAATTGTCATTTTTTATTATGTTTCAATTTTCACCACCGGATGTCGTGGCGCGGCGGTCAACGTTGTTATGCAGATCGGTTTGTTTAGATAGAATATAAGGCCGTGATGTTTGGGAGATACTGCAGTTTCAGCTGAGTTCAGTTCTAGTGTGCTCCTGCTAGCCTTGGCTTGGAGTCCCGGTTTGAATAGCTGCGGGCGGCTGTTCTTTTGGAATAGTTATGTTCTGTACGATGAACTCATATTTAAATACTTAGGTAAATCGAATGTTAAATTGTTGTTGTTACGTTTGATAGTTTTATAATGTTAATATTTGTTTACAATCGTTCAAGTTTGAGGTTTTTTTTGATATGCAATAGTTTCTTCAGAAGTTTAAATGATTAGTTTATTTGAGGACTTTTTATGCTAAGTTTGTTTTCTTGAACTTTAATGATTTATCGAAATCGCTGGTCATTTGGCGACCGCGACCTTCAAGTAATTTACACGTTTTATTCATTGGTCATTTGGCGACCATGAAGTGTGGTATAGTTTAGCTGACTTTATTTTTCAATGGCATTCGCTGGTCATTTGGCTACCGCGATCTTCAAGTAATTTACACGCTCTATTCATTGGTCATTCGGCGACCATGAAATGTGGTATAGTTTAGCTGAACTTTATTTATTTTTCAATGGTATTCGCTGGTCATTTGGCGACCGCGATCTTCGAAAATTCTTGTGCAGAGTTTTGATTTTCAACTAGTGATTCATCTGTTTTTCTTCAATATGGTTTCGGTGTTACAACATATGTGTCTGATCGTTCTTCTGGTAAAATGCTTGTACTGGTGTGATGTGATGTTGTTTGTTCCATCTTCCACATTGGTCATGTGTAGACCATGTAAAAGGACTTGATACCAAAAGACTTCGTTTTTTTTCTTCCATGTATTATCAAGTAACCCAAATATGTGATTGGAGAAGTAATATGATTTTGAATTGATGTTGAAAATTAATTTTGTTATATTGAATTTGAAAATTTTGTTATATATATATTTATATTAAATTGTTTCTGAATAATTGTTATAATTGTTTTTTCCTAATCTATTATATTTCCATGAATAAATTAATTTTCGTTTAAAAATATTTTTGTCTTTACTGAGTCTGAAACTTTTACATACTAGTCAAATTGAAATTTTCTAAAATAATTCTATTGCAGTTTTTTTCTGCTTAATATAAGTTTGTTTAAGATAGACCTTAAAATGTCTAACAGTTTTCAGTTTCCGTACCTGTATTTTATCCTCTGTCTCTTTTTATATTATTTTTTCAGACAGAATTATGGACATTTAATGAAGTTTTCACTTATCAATTATGTATATACAAATCATTTAAGTTGTAACAATGTAGATGTTAAAGGTGATTTACTATACGATGGTCCTAGGCCTAGGTGGATCGTTGGCCGAAGAGCTCTACATGGGATCGATCCTGGCACTACCTGTTTACCAGCTTTAAAAGCAGAACCTCTTGGCCACTTAATTCCTTTATTATTTTTAAAAAATAACGTGCTTTAGAATAGTGGAAGTAAATTTTGATATACTGTCAAAATAAAAAATTCCGAAGTGCAATAAATTTCTTTTAGGCTTTATCCAGATAGATTTTATACGACATAATAATGTAATTAATGAATCAGACATATACATATATTATTTATTTTTGTTAATTATTTTTATTTCGAGGTAAAGTTCCATACATAGATGATCATGATTTAAGATAGTTTGACTTTATTTTTAATTTTGAAGATTGAGGTTGAGGTTATTTGGTTTACTATCGCACTGGAGTTACGCAATTTCCAATTGACGATGGTCATTAATGCAACCCTAGGGGCAGTCCGGAAACATGCTATCACACGTTTGATTCTTTAGAAGAAGATGGCACCTACACTTCTACAATTATTTTTTACAGAATAGGTAATGCTTTGCAGCCCAACAGATTTTACACATATCAACCACCATTAATGTATATCTAGAGCAGGGGTGGCCAACCCGCGGCCCGCGGGCCGCATGCGGCCCACCGCATAGTTTCTTGCGGCCCGTGAGGAGACTACCGATATTTAAAGTTTGACAGCTTCGGTTAACGGATCAAAAGTTAATAAATACGGTCTGACTTTTTGAAGTGAAAATACATTTCAACGATTATGATAGCTAAAGAACTGTTGTAATGAAATAGTATTAGATCCATTATTCATTCTTTTTATTATAGTTTTACTATACAGTTATAAATTTTTCATGATACTTTTGTTAATTTATGAATGGAAATAATTTAAATTAATGTATTCTGCTCTGAATTTTCACCCTACCCTTCCCCGAAAAAGTATATACAAACATGAATTATATACTCACAAACATATATACACATATGCATATGTACAGTCATAAAATAATAATAATAATAATTTTCTTCTCCGACTCCGATTAATTTCACCTAAAATTATCACCGAATTTACGGCAAATTTTTTCGGAAAAGGAGGGGGGGGGGGGATATGACTGTACATACGGTGCGGACCGAACGAATAAGATAGATTTCCAATGCGGCCCACCAAGTGTTTTGGGTTGGACAGGCCTGATCTAGAGTATCGAACCCGCAATCCTCCGATTAGGACCTCGACGCTCTACGGACCAGGCTATGGTGGACCTACTCTTCTGAAATTTAGTGTAAAATGAAGACTGCAATTCAACCTAACGATCAAACAGCAATTACTGGAGAATTTCAAGGTATGCCTGAACATGCTCTTCAAACCTTGATTGAAGAAAATACTGCAGTGTAAGTAGTACAAGAACTACCAAATAATAACCCGACAAAAAGTAGAAAGTATTGCTCCCATCTCAAGCATCAGACTTCCGTTGCCAAGTGCCAAGTTCAAATCCTGATTAAGGCAGTGTGATTTGGAATGCAATTAAAGCCACAGGTTCTGGTCTAATGATCCTAAATGTGCAAAATATGATCCTAAAGAGATACCCCATTTCATGCCCTCATTGATCAGGCAGTTCAGTCCTATGATTTTTAAAAAAATTCTAAAGGAACCGGCGATTCCTCAAAATACAAGAAAAGAGAGCGTCAGGCGTTATTATTCCATGAGTGTTACTTTGCTATATTAAAGCAACAATGTAACTTAGTTCCCCCCCCCCCCCCATTTGCAAAATTTTCAGAATAGCAATTCTAAAAAAAAAAAAAAAAAAAAAAAAAAAAGAAAAACTTCTAATCTAGATTTCAATTAAAGTTAATTTCAAAAATTAAATAGCTAAATAAAAAATATGTAAATAGAGTTGCACAGTATAACATGGCTGATATTGCATGTATATTTTAATTTTAAATATCCAAAAAAAAAAAATGCAAAAATGATAATTGTCAGTATAGGAGACATTAAATACTAAAACGAAATTTGTTTAAATCTAACGTTTATTAAATCAAAATAAAACAAGGTATTAAACTAACAAAGGTTAAATAACAAACTTGTAAAACCATGGCCACATGAAATAGAATCAGCTGGGTATGTTGTTCTAAAAACAAAATTATGATAACAAACTATATTTCTCACAATTGGCACAGATGACTGAAACTGGGAAAAAATATTTTTAAATTACTTTTAACAAAGTTCATTTATTGTAAGTAAGGCACACACACACACACAAACAAAGTTAAAATTCCTAGCGAGTCAGAAAAGGGTAACATTTAAAATATGAATGATTCAAACTTATATCAAAAGTAAAATTAAATTTGTGATGTATACCAGGCTACAGGAACAAAGAAAGAGAAAAATAAACATCTAAAAAACCATCTCACCACCCCATAACAGCTTTAAATAAACTTTCTGTAAAGTTGCACTACATCTCCCCCCCCCCCCCCCAAAAAAAAAAAAAAAAAAAAGAAACTTCTAGACTGCCAACTGACAGCAGCAGTAAAGGTCAACAACAAGTAAAGGAAAAGGCAACTCACTTCATAAGCGGACAGCTTTTATAAGAAAATAAGAGCTTATTCTAATTTTACAAACAGTGCAGTTGACAGGAAAAGAGACACACCTCTCAAAAGAGCCAATCAAAAAAAAGGATGTCTCACCTGAGGGTTGGATGATTGAATAAAACCTCAAATGAATGACAAGGGCCACCTTATGGGAGAAACATGAATTATGCACTGTGTACAGGATCTCTCTATAAACAACATTATCTTACTGGTCAATCGCATGTAAACAAAGTTGAAAAGCTGAACTAAGTAAATATCTAAAACATTTAAGAAAAACTAATTTTTATCATAGATTAATGATCCAAATTAATGCATAGGAGTTGTTTTTAAATGCAGATTTAAACAATTTAATTAAATTAATAAAAACAATATTAATCAATGTTAATCTTATTGAAAAATACTATAACAATCACATGTACGGACAAGCTAAAATCTATAAGAAGGCAATTTTTTTGCAACAAAGAGTCATGAATTTGTAAAATGTCAAATTTATAATGTAAAAATTGATATGAAAACTGCTATAAAAATATGAAAAATGTACGATCAGAAATTAACAAAAAAAAAAAAAAAAAAAAGAAGGGAAGGAACTAGAAAAATTGTAGAGGAAAAAAGAAATAATATGAAAAGGGAAATTATTAAGCAAGGAAAAAAAAAAAAAAGAAAAAGGCTTTAAAAAAGGGAAGAAATCAAAATGAAAGAAGGAAACATTTTAAAGAACATATGAATGCAGCAGAAGTATACTACGTTTTTTAAAAAATATATATTTTCCTACAGAATTGTTTTTGCATTTTGCTTATATCTGCAAAAATTAAAAGGTATCCATCCCCCAAATTTCAATCTATCCAAAATTTTTATTTTGTCTTCTAGCACTATACGTTTTTTCTCAACTTCTCAGATATTTATTTCAGTTCGCATGACAAAAATATATTTTTTTCTTATGAAAATATTATTATTAACGCATGCAAATATGTTTTCATTTACTTATTTTCATTACAACTTTTATCATATATCAATCTATCCTTTTCAAAAAATACTTTATAGTTTCTCCAACAACGCTGTGAAGTTATTTTGTGACGATTTCTCTTCTACATTCAAGCTTTACTTTTCACTGTAGAAAAGGGTTGCCCCGTTAATGCCAACACCCGATGCTTTTGGTGTCATTACGGATTGAAATAGCTCAATGTATGTCTTGTGTAACGCAATTTCCTATTATGTGGAACACATCTCCCGCCATTATACGAGAGTCTACTGTATATACAGTAGAACTTGGATAATTTGAAGTTGAAGGGACCAGAGAAAAATTCGAAATATCCAAAAATTCAAATTACATATACTATTTTGTCAAAGGAGAGGTAAATCTTTGATCGTAGAGTTTATTTTTTAATTTAACACGCAGACTTTTTCTAAAAATATTTCTACAGTTTTTTTTTTTTTCATTAAATCATCATTTTTTTATGCAATTAATTATTCAACATTTTTTTAAAAATAGTCTGATATTTTTTATTGTTTCTTTAAATACAATCTTTGAGTCATAGCATATGATTCTAACCTATCAACTGATACAAAAATAGAATCTTCTACATTAGACTGACTTTCAAAAAAGTTCCGAAGTTCATGTATATGCATCATAGCTTCTGACACACTAGGTAAGGGCTTCTCTTCTATTTCCTTATCCTCTTCATCTCCGGATAGTTCTTCCTCAGCTTGGTTTTTCTCCACTACTTGAGCAATAATGTCTGCATCAGTTGCCTCGGCACACACAATAACATTTTGATCTATGTTTACATTGTCCTCATACCAGATTCTTGAATAAGAATTTACATCTTCCCAATTATTTACAGCCAGCTCAGGATCAATTTCGTCAAAGTTTTGCACTACATTTATTCCTTAACTTTTTTCCTTTACAAATCCCACCTTATGAAAGCATTTTATAATCGTTCTCTCACTAACCTTATCCCATGCCTGCTTACACATTCGTGAAGCATGAAGAATGTTGAGATTTTTAATGTCAAAATATTCGATGAGAATGTTTTCAACTAACAAACGCCTGTAGAAATGTTTAAGGTTTTTGATGATGCCTTGGTCCATAGGCTGACTAACAGATGTCATGTTGACCAGAAAAAAAAATTACTTTCATATTTTCCATTTTAGAGATGCTGTTGTGAGCAAGCAGCACAATTGTCAGTAAAAAGGAAAATCTCACATTTTCGTTTTCCAAATTTCTTGTTCGTATTTAAAAGCCATTTTTCAAAAATTTCAGAGGGCATCCATGCCTTTTTATTTTAATTATAGGACACAGGCATAGATTTTACATTTTTGAAACAACATGGATTAGCAGATTTACCAATCATTAATAATGGCAGCTTTTCGGATCCATCCATATTTGCTCCAACAAGAAACATTACTCGTTCTTTACTTAGTTTTCCGCCACTACATGTTTCTCCTTTGAAAGGAAGAGTCTTATTTGGAGTACACTTATGAAAAAAAGTCCAGTCTCATCAACATTAAAAATATCTTTTGGTTCCTTGTCTTGAATAATTTCTTTTTAAATGTTTTTTCCATTCATCAGCTGCTTGAATATTCACACCACTTTCACCACACACTGCTTTGAAAGAAATATCGTTTCTGTCTTTGAAGCTATTCAGCCAACCTGTGCTGGCTTTAAAATCTGGATTACCTAATGCAGAGGCAAACTGCTTCACTTTGACTCTCATAATTGAGCCACTTATCGGAATGTTCTTATCTTGTGCTTGTTTAAACCACTTAAGAACACAACCATCCACATCTGGGTTGTCAGGCCCTCTCACTCTTTTTCTATTTTTTCCAGTGTCATTTTCGGTGCTCAAAATTTTATCTTTGTTCTTCAAATATGTCAATGTGTTAGGCAGAATTCCGAATTCCTTTGCAATTTCTGATTTCTTTTTAAGGCCTTTTTCCACTTCCTTAATCACTGCTACCTTTTGAACTAATATTAATGACTTATAAGTTTTAGATTTTAACAATTCCATAGTAAGAGAAGAGCACAGAAACAATAAATTCTTAAAGCACAAACAGACCTGCCAACTGTTAGGATTTTATCATATTTAGTATGATAATTAAGCTTTAATACGAAAATACAATTTTTAAAGTTTATTAGTTTGTCCATTTTATTTTATACATGTGAAAATTCTCTGAATGTATTTATCTTGAATAAATGTATAATTTTTATAAATACAGTAAATCGTATAAATAAATTGTTTTTATCGCACTTTTTTTTATGCTGCTTTGTTAGTACGCTTTTTTCCGTTGAGTAGGGATTTTTTGCTTTGGAAGGTTGGCAGGTCTGCACAAAACACAAAATATACAAACGCATTAAATCATTCATAAGAAGCGCAAGTCACTCTTTGACTCTCAATTGTTTCAACACGTAATAAAATAGATTCTCCTGCTGAAGGGGTGCGCAGAATATGCAGACAGGCTATGAATGGCGTAAATGCAGTATGGAGGAAGGGTAACAATGGAAGGTGGAAAAAAATATCCTTGGAAATCCCTACACAGTGACATCCCAATCATCACTTTTTTCTTTTCTTTTGAAAGACTGTTAAAATAAATAATCGCACTTTAGATGAGAAAAATCTCAGAAATGATTTTTACTGCAATATTTTAAAGGTAATCATATGAAAATTTCAAATTATCCAAAATAGAATTCGAATTATCCATGATTTTTTAACATTATTTTAATACAGAATTCTAGGGACCAAGTAAAAAATTCGAATCATCCAGAATTTCGAATTATTCAAGTTTCACTGTATGTGTGTGTATATATATGTATATGTGTGTGTGTGTGTGTGTGTGCGAGGGTTACTCTGAAATTTTTTAGATACATGAGGACGATAAGTGGTAGAAAAAAAATATCGATTAGATTTGAAAATATGAACTATTCTAGCCTGGCAGACGATTTCTTACTGGCCATTTGCAAGTAGTTTAGCATAGAATAAATTTTAGACAGAAAAGAAAATGAAGTTGACGCGAGAACATTATTGATCTATGATTTTCTGGGATTAGTGGGATTAAATCAAGAAGTACGGGTTCAATGCCTACAATTAGCTTTTGGAAATGAACTTGTGCAACTGTATTCAGATGGTTTACAGAATTTCACAGAGGTCGTCATTCTCTCCAGGATGAGAAACACATAGGAAGGCCCTTGTCAGCAGCAATCCCGGATAATGTGCCTGCCATTTGGAAAATTTTAATAGACGACAATCGCTGTACCTACCATATGATACAGAAGGAAACTTAACATTGGATCCGCTGCAATACATAAAATTAATCATGAAGAATTGCACATGAAAAAATTAGTTGCCGTTGGGTTCTCCATAATTTAACAGAGCATCAAAAACAAGAGCGTGTCAGAATCAGCAAAGAAACCCTTAAATTACTTAATGATGATGGCCATCGCATTACTTCTAAAATAATAACTGGTAATGAAACGTACATACCATTTTTTGATGTTCCAACACGCCAAGAAACCAAAGTATGGGTCTTTGAAGATGATCCCAAACCCACAATGGTAAAAAGACAACGTGCCATGAAAAAAGTAATGTATGCCATTTTCTTTAGAAGAACAGGATTGGTCAAAGCTATCAAGCTGGAAGGACAGAAGACAATCACAGCTAACTGATACACTACTAAATGTCTTCCAGAAATTCTTAAAGAAGTGAATGTTAGAGGACTCATTCTCCACCATGATAATGCATCTTTTCATTCAGCAGAATTAACAGTTGAATTTCTTCAACAAAAACGCATCACAGTGCTGGAACATCCACCCTATTCACCTGATCTAGCTGTAGTTGACTTTTGACTGTTTTTTAATCTGAAAAAGAACTTGCGTGGATGTCGTTTTCATTCCGAAGATGAAATTGATGAAGCTATAAATGCATTTTTTTCACTGATTCCAAGAAATGAATGGTTAGAGGCATTTAATTTGGAAAATTTTGGAAAATTCGCCTACAGAAGTGCGTTGATGCTGAAGTAGACTACTTTGAACACACCTAAAATTTGATTAGTTTAACATTAATTACCTAGGCGCATATCAAAAATTTCAGAGTGACCCTCATATTCATATATATATATAATAAAGATGATCTATTAAGCATAGTAGAAGCCAAGCAACAGATACAAGATCACTGAAAAACCAATGACATCAAAATTTATGAAAAAATAATTCAAGAAACCCAAGATAGGAAGGAAGGAGGTAGGCGGCAAGGCTTGTGACTTGCTTGTGGGGTTAAATTAGTTTCACGCCGGCAACACTCACCCAGCCTGCCACGACCAGAATAGGAGTCATATGGATAGCAAAATTCCAAAGCAGATATATATATATATATATTTTTTTTAAACATAACGAAAGCCGAGCAACAAATGCACGATCACTGAAACCACATAGGCCAGTAAAAATAAATTTTCCTCAAAGTAAAATTTCCTTAAGAGACTGTTGCTTAATAGTTAAAACAATTTTCACTTATTGATCCCGAATCAAAAATACAAATAAATATATATTGGAAAATAAATACTTCTGTGACAGTTTTCTTGAAAATAAGCTGAAGGGTTAAAAGATTCATATAAGAAATTTCTACATTTGATTAACCAGCTGTGAAAATAAAGTATATTTTAGCAATTGGATACCATAAAAACAGGAATTTTCTGATTTATTACTAAATAATCAAATTTTGGGAATCAGCTTTGCATAACAGTATGATTAAAAGTAGGATTATTTCTTTTGTTGCCATAGGCGTAGCGTCGAGGGGGCACGTGCCCCCTCAATCTTTCAGAACCTAAAACATTTTCAGACTAGGAAATGTGATAAAGTTAATTAAAAAATTGTCTTATCACACACCGTGAAAAAAAAAAAAAAAAAAAAAAAGACCCAAATAAAAAAGAAATAGCAATTATGAGTTTATGTAATTAAAAAATGTATATGAAGTACCCCAATGTGCACGAAAAGCATCACTTCTCTTCTCTATTCCGTAACTTATCGACCTAAGAGGCAGTTGTATCAGCATTATTGTAGGCTAATCAATGATTTATCGTCATCTTTACATTTTTTTTTTTCCAAAATACTGCATTTTTGAATTGTGTAATTTTTCTTTGTCTCCCTGTAAAAAAAACTATAAGTGCTAGATTCACCAAAATCAATAGGCTTCGTACTAGGGGGACTTACAATATACGTACCGACTTTCAGCTCATTCGAACAAAGCGTCTAGACGCTAGCATGTTCACTCACACACATATATCATTGTAAAAATAGTGAAAACGGACTCAGGGGACCTCGAAACGTATAGAAACATCAAAATCTCAAATTCGGATTTTTGACATGATTACAATACTTTCGTCACTATAGTGTTCGGAAAGTAATAAGAGAGAGAGAAAAAAAAATAAGAGTCTACTGATCCCAAAGCCGTATAAAATATTAAAATAGCCATATAAAATATTAAAATTTCATTGGTTTTTTTCTTTACTCAAAATATTTTTTGGCATTTAAAGACGTAAATTAATTCCGAAATTGTAAATTTTTATTTCAAAATTGTAAATTTTTCACCTTTACCCAATCGTTTTTCGGTTTTGATGGGAAATAACACTAAAATTTTAAATATTCTGCATCGTTACTATCATTATTTTCTGTGTCTGAAATATCCTGAAAAATTAAATTTTTCTCATTGCCGTTTTTAGTTCCCCATCATACTATAGGTATGGGGAACTTAGGTAATTGTGATAAATTTCGACCTCGGTTTTTTGACTCTTTTATACGTTTTCAGGTGTGAGGAATCCGAAAATGACAAAATTTGTATGGTGTCTGTTAGTGTGTTAGTTTGTTAGTCTGTTTACACGATATCTCACGAACAATTGATCGCAGAGAGCTCAGATCAGTTTTAAAATATTACTTTCGATACTAGCAAGAACCTTATTCATTTGCAACATTCGAATTAAAAAACTTCGTAAGTTATTAGAAATTTACGATTTTCTTAACATGGGAGAATAGGACAAAAATTCACTTAAACGTGCATTAAATGGAAACGTTTTACTGTAAAAATGTCAGACCAGTTTTAAAATATCCGTTTTGATGCCGGAATGAACATCAAAAACTATAAATATGCTACTTTGAAAATTTCGCAAGTTATTGGAAATTTACGAATTTCTTAACATGGCAGTATAGGGCAAAATTTCACGTAAACGTCAATTTTGAGAGATATTTTCTTCGTAAAGATGTCAGACTACTTTTGAAATATTATTTTGGACACTGGCATGAATATTAACGACTATGAATTTTTCAATATAAAAAATTCGTAAGTTATTGGAAATTTACGAATTTCTTAACATGGCAGAATAGAGAAAATTTCACATGACCGTCAATCTTGAGGGATATATTCATCGTAAAGATGTCAAACCACTTTCAAAATACTATTTAGGATACCGGCATGAATATCATAGAGAATGATTTTTCCAATTTAAAAAAATTCGTAAGTTATTTGGAATTTACGATTTACTTAACATATCAGAATAAGGTAAAATTAAGCATAAACTTCCATTTTGAGGATCGTAAATACATTAGACAACTTCAAAATTACATTTATAATATTTGTTTGAACATGATTGAATACAAATATTCTAATAGGAAGATTTCGTAAATTATTCATAATTTACGATTTTATCCAATATAGCGAAATGGTAAATTTTTCATATAAGTATGTATTTTTAGGATTATTGCATTGGAAATACTAGCCTGAAAACTAAACAATGGAATTGACCCTGATAAAATAAATTAATACGTTAGAATAAGATAAATATATCGAAGTGAACAGTGAATAGACTGTTATGCGGGGATTTCATTCTGTCACTGTATCAAGCTTTGGTGAAATTCATTTCTTTTAACATGATTATATGTCTCGTACTAGAAATTTATGAGAACATAAATATGATGGGGAACTGAGCAAAGTCCACCTATGCCAACTAGTTTCTTCTTACATTTTTCGAATTTAAAAGTTGGAATATTGACGAAATTTAGAAAATTCATGAATTTTCTGAATGTGAAAATAAAATTTAAAATTATGTATTATTTAATGAGTAATGACAGGGATTTTTCAGGTCTAGATGCCATAAAATAACATTTGAATTGTAAAATTTTTGTCCTAATTTCTGAATTCATGAAAATTAAAATTTGTCACTTAAAATTAGACGTTTTCACGATTAATCATTTCTAAGTTGATGTCTACACAGACACTGACACCACATCAATTTATGATTTTTGATTTCTCATACTTTAAAAATTGTTTAAGAATTGAGATCTGAAATTTTCATAAATATTTAATATTTCCATACTTATAGCATAGAGGAAACTTTAAAAAAACTTTTTATTGGTTTTTCATATATGTGTGCCCCCCCCAAAATTTTCGTTCACACTACGCCTATGTTTGTTGCATGAATATCATAAGAGTATTTGAAGTTAAAAGTATGATTACTCGGCTACTATCTCAGGAGCAGTATTATATACAGTGTTCTGCAACATAATTTCAAACAGGCATTTTGTTTAAATTTGATGGACCACAATAGACCACAAAATAAACATAAATAATATTTACCAGCAAAATGTTTATTACATATCTTTACATATAATAAAAGATGTGTGTGTTTATGTATATCCATCGATTTGTAGGTAAACTGCTAATTGCAGAGCTATAAAATTTTGCATGAAGGTCCATTTCAATCTCTCCTAATGAACCTCAAATCCTAATTTCCGAATTTTTGATTAATTTCCTAAAACTTTAAATGTATAAATTTCTGAAATGATCAACTTTTGAGATAGGAACTTAAATGTAGAGGGTTATTTCAGGGCTAGGATTGTTCATTTTTCTTCATATTTAAAAAAAAAACCTGGTAAAAAACATTCCAGAAAAAATACCATTTTATCCACTTTTGTCCATTATGTAGTTATTTGCAAGTTGTTAAGTTAAAAAATGTTTTGATTCTTTCCATATATATAAAACAATTCTTTATGTGTATGTGTAAATATCAGTGGCATAGCGTAATATTTGAATCTGGGCATGCTCTGAAACCAACTGTGGAAAGAGCACTACTTCTAAATTCGTTATCATTTCTTATAATTTAACTACGTAAATTTCCAATTTCTTCAAACCATAAATATAATTTTACACACGTATTTTATCGATTTTATCTTGACAGCATTTATTTAAATGCCACTTATTATAATTTATTGAAGAACCAGTAGGCTTTGCATGCTTTACTGGTTACTACATAAAAATGAATTTTCAAAGAAATTGAATCACTAATTTTTTATACATCACTTTATACACATATATATAAATTCATTAAAGTCACGCAAAATATGACAGTGACTTCCTTACAACGTCGGATCCGGGTCCCCACTGCTTGTGATAGCGCTTTAACTCGGACCACAAATAGTTCTTATGCATGAACTTAATTGTTGAACATTTTAATAAAGTTAAAAATGTAATAAGTTTAATTATTTTTATTATATTGACATTTGATACCAAAAGAAAAGAAGAAGAAAAAAAAAAAAAATGATAAACGTTTTTCCCTTTCAAAGAAATTTTTAATTTTCCAAATAAAAAATGGTTTTGAAGAGGCAACTATTGAAATATAATATCTTATTTTGTTCAATTAAAATAAAAATCTGTCAATAGCTTCGCTTTTAAAAAGGCATCACCAGATAGAGAAAGCGTTGCTATGTAGTAACTGTAATAAGCTAGTAACCATTGCTAAGGAATGGAGACGATTAAATATAAAAACCAGGCAAGTTGAATAAAATTTAGGAAAAGGAAAAATTTGAGAAGATAGGGGCGGAGGGAGGAGATATTCTGATTCAAAATTTAGAAAAAGAAAAAAAAAATCTCTATGAAGTGCGCATTTGCAGTATCCGAGCTATACCTTTGTCACATTTTGTAGCTCTGTATTCAAAGGCCTTAGCTTCAGAGCTAAGTTCTTACAAAAGGAAATTTTGATACCACTATTTTTATATGGAAAATTTTCACTTCATGAATCGTTTATATTCATTTTACCTGTATAAAAAAAATACTATATTAAAATAATGGTATCTAAATTTTTATTTGTGAAACTGTCCAGAGTGCACGCAGACACACAGGGAGAGACAGACAATTCAAGTTTTCGTTTGGTATGAGTTGTTTGGGTAAAAAAAAAAAATAAATAAAAATAAATAAAAAAAAGCAGTAACTTTCCTGTCTCATAAAATAAGAGATATTTTTTCAGAAATTTATGCAAATTTCATTTTATTGTTGAATGATCATTTATAAATAAATTCAGTTTTTTCTCTTTGTTAAAAGTTTTTTTTTTTTTTTTTTTTTTTTTATCATTGTACATCATTGTAAAATAAAGCATTAAATTTTACTTTATAAAAAATATTTTTGAACTGACAACATCATCAATCTATTCAGTCATTCTTGTCTTTGAGTAGATGGACAAAATGGAAAAACTAGTTCTCACTGACTTTTACGGAAGATAAGAAAATGAAAATCCCTAATACTTTAGCAGTACGGGAAAACTACAGGACATGCTCTCAATGAATAGCATGACTTGGACCCTTTAAAGAGCGTAAATCCCCTTGTGTGGGAAAATTAGTGCAATGAATATTTCCTCACACAATAAAAATTCCCTATCCAAGGGTATGCTTTAGAAAAGTAGCATGCCTTACGGAGTAACCGGTCAGGAAACGATGTTTTCCAAGAATTTATGTAACAGAAGGCATTTTTTTTTCAGAATAGTTTTCGAAAATTAAATGACGGCTAATGGATGGATGGTAGCGAGTGATTAATAAAATTAGCTGTTAAATTATTATTCTTTCCTTCTTTTTTTAATCAAAATATGTTTGAAGTTTATACAGTATTTAGCGGGTATGCGGCGCATGCCTAGCATACCCAGAGAATACGCCACTGGTAAATATATATTCTCAATTTAAATATTGGAAAATAGACATAAAATTAGCAGCAAAATTATTATTTAATAAATATATTTTTATAGGGCAGATGGAAAAGGGATATTTCATAGTTTCAATTTTAATTTCCCCCCCCCCCCCCCTACCTTCTCTCATTGCTTTTTAACTGTGTTGTCATTTCCTCTCTCATGGTCATAAATATATTTTTAAACTTTGATTAAGCATAATAAAATTGAAGAGTTCACATTTCTTTCATGTAGTTTTTTATTATTTTCTGTAAGTTTTTGTGTATTTACCAAATTGGTTATAGTTCATATGTATGCACTCATATACATATATGCATACATTCACAAAATTATTATATACATTACTTTTGGGAACAAATAACTTTTTCATTTGGAAGTAAAATTTAATTTTGTGTATTTTTCATGTATCATTTCTATTACCAATTAATATTTTAACAAAATTAAAATAAGTATATATATATATATATATAAAAGTTTAAACATATAAATTTAATTTTTGAAACTCTTGGATAAAAAAACAATAGCAAGTTTGTATTATAAGTAAAATATATAAAGACTGAAGCAATGCGTTTAAAGACTTATACTGATAAAATCTTATAATCTACATTTATTAAATAATTAAAAAAAAAAAAAAAAAAAACCTCTTAAATTGAGATATTTTTAGAAACATGTATACATTCTAATTATTAAAAAGCATTAAAAGCTAAAAACATACTTTAGAATATATCACTCATTTATTAAAATCAAATTTACAATATCTAAAGAACAAAGCATCCATATGATAGATTAATACATATCTTGACTATATTATAGACAATTATCTAATATAAACAATTGCAAAATTTCATTTTAATTAATCATATTTTATTTGTTAGATTGAGTGCCAAGTTTATTTTTATTTCGAAAACAATCCTAAAAATAATTTGTTTACCCGCCATTTTGTATTTAACATTTCTAATTTAGGTAAAATAAATTATCTAATAATTAAAAAGCATTAAAAACTAAAAGCACACTTTAAAACACGTCATTCATTTATTAAAATGAAATTTACAATATCTAAAGAACGAAGATTTTCACCATGAGTTATATGGCATCTTCAGGTCAAACAGAGCATTTTAGCAAGGAATAAAGAGAAAGTCAGCTATATATATTACTTGTTAATACTTTGTAACTTTACTTTAAAATATTAGAGAAAAAACATATTAAATCTAAAAGAATTAATTTGAAATGTCACTTGTAGCCAGAATCATGTTAAACATTGGAAAAAAGGGATGTTGAATCTAAATGAATTCTTGAATTCACAGTCAAGGTTTGATTTGAAAAAGGTTGTAATAGTTAGACAGGATTCAAAATAACTGTAGAAGGTTTCTTGTTATCTAAAAGTGTACTGAAAAATACATGAATTAGTTGTTGGATTCACAAATGAAATGCCAGATTTTCTGTAAAATTGCAGAGGCTTTGTGAATAATTGTTTTTTTTGCATTTAAAATATTTATGGCTTCAGATAAAAGTAACTCTTGACCGCTCTGTGGTGCATTGATTATCTGTGCTTTAGACCATAAAAGCAATAAAGGTGTAGCTCCTGGATTATTGTAGACAAACTCAACTAAAGCAGACCTTTTTTTTTTTTCTTCTAAATTATGAATATGTTCTTGTATTCTTTTTTTAAGAGTGCGTTTAGTTTGACAAATATTGAATAGCAATACACTAATAAAATATTTTCTGTTTTTTCAGCATACCTAAATGTTTAGTTAATAAATTTTATTATTATTATTTTGTCTTGGCTTTTTGTCCAGTTAGAGACCAAACTGAAAAGAAAAGAAAGAAAAACACTACTCAACTTCATTCCCAACTTTCACATTCTTTTAGGCAATACAATTTTACTAGTTGATAGATCCCAGAAAGGTGTGTTTGACAAAATTAATGTCTCCTCTTTCTGTATAAATGGGAGAAGAAACTGAAAGTATTTAGTATACCACAACTATGGAAGTATTTAATTAAAGAAAGAGAAGTACTTGAAGAATTAAATATGAAAATAAACGATATACTAAACTAATAATTTTTATGTTTTTTGCCTCTATGAAGAAATGATTTTATGTTCGTAGTATTATAACGCATATGCTAGGAATAATTATATTCAAATGATAACAAGAAATGCCCTTATATCTATAATATAGGATCTTTTTATCATCTTTCTTGCTTATTAGATGCTATGAAAACAAGAATTTGAATAATTCTTATTATAATTTTGATTTTAAATTTAACATAAAAAAATAAATACACAAAATGACATTAGTTACATAAATTATTAACACGTAATTGTTAAATGCATAGTAAAATACATAATTAAAAAAAAAAAAGAAAAGGCCAATAAAAACTGGCTTTTATTTTAAAAAGCCAGCCAGTCTGGTCTTTTTAAAAAAGGCCAGCTTCCTCATTTTTAGCGCAAATGGTACAGTTATAAATCTACAAAATACAGATTTGATATCCTCTTTTAGTTCTAGTTTAACTTCAAAATTTTTAATTTCCCCCAACTTTTCATCAAATAACTCCTTATACAGGGTTCCCACAGTCCTTGAAAGTCCTTAAGAAGTACTTGAATTTCATTTTCTTTTTCAAGGGCCCTTGAAAGTACTTGAATTTCGTGTAAAGTCCTTGAAAATCCTTGAATTTTCCGCTCTAGCAAATGCGCCAATCTCATACCTGTTTGGTAGACTAGTCATTAATATTGAGCAGAAAGTGATCAGACCAGAACTCAAACCTAAGAACTTTGGAATAATCATAATGATCTCAATTCCAAATCCTAAACTAATCATTTTTTGACTTTCGTAAAAGTTAATTTGGTCAATCCATCAAAAATGTATTGTGAAAACAGGCAAAGTTATTATTCTACTTAAAAAAAAAAAAAAAAAAAAAAAAAAATAATAATAATAATAATAATAAAAGTGTTCTGTGATTTACTAAAGTTTTGTGTATATGCCTAGGTTTCTGCGATTTTCCCCCATATTCCTTGAAAAATTTCAAATGGGCCTTAAAAAGTACTTGAAAAGTCCTTGAATTTTTTTCCTTTTTAAGAGTGGGAACCCTGTTATAGTCTTGCAACAATTTGTTTAAATTTATTTTACTCACAGACCTCACAGCTTTTATAGCATTCCAATCCAGATATACTTTATGGAGCCATTCACTGCCAAGAATTGTATCTAAATATTCTTTGACAATATGTAAATTAAAATTTAAATTCTGATTTTTATATGTAAATGTATATATTTTATATATAAATTTATATCCAACCTTTACAGTGGCATACCCCATGTATTAAGGAGTCACCTTTATAAGTCTTTAAGATAACATTAGTACACTAACACTGAATTTTCTTATACTCATGACACTTACAGCCTCTCCTGTACAGAGTTTACACTTAAAAAAAAATATATATATATATATGTATGTATTGAATTGGATTCTATTGATATATTGAAGGGGAGTGTTACAGTTTTGTTTATGATAAACAAAAACTGTAACACTCCCCTATCGTATAAATACTCTGCCCTACAATCATATATTAACCGTGCAATCCTAGTGTGTTCTAATAAAAACTTACTCAATACTGAACTCAAATACATTAAAAAAATTGCCAGTAAAGCCAATTACTCAAAAAGCCTTGTCAATAACCTCTACAAAAAATGCTTAAAAACCTTAAATAAAATTAATAATGCACAAAAAACAAAATCCAACTTCACTACCTCTATACCTTTCTGTAATGGCACCAGCATAAAAATAAGAAACGAAGCTAAAAACCTTAATATAAATATACCAATCAAACCGGACAAAAATATTTTTCAATACATTCGTAACGAAAAAGATATCATCCCCCAAAATAACACTGCAGGAATATATAAAATTGATTTTGAACATAACAATGGAGATAAAGCTTGCTACATAGGTATGACAAAACGCAGAATTAGCGAACGCGAAAAAGAACATAGAACAGATCTAAAATATGGAAAATCCTCAACTGCCTTCTCCTCCACCCACAACAGTAACCCAATTAACATTAATTCAATTAACATTAAAAAAATAGCCCCGTATAACAGTTATAACTATGCATTAAAAAGGGAGGCCATCGAAATAACATCTAATTTTCAAACCGTAAATGACCGAGAGCACTACGCAATTCCACCTGAATGGCGGCAACTTTTACAAGAAATAAACAACCCCGAGAAGCGAAGTGAAGAAATAAGTCTATAGAACCGGGAAAGATGTTTACAGCTACGAACAACGTCTCACTTTGAACTTAGCGCTGAAGATGGATGTGAATACATCCGAAATTAATCTTCTAAGTCCTATAAAGGATATTTATAAGGTATTTTAATATGTAAAACATTAAGTTTTATCCTTTTTTAAAACGATTTAATTACATTTACTTTTGATAAATTTACAGTTTTCTGTTTTATAATCAATGCCTCTGCACCGCGTACAGCATTCTGTCTTTTCTGCCTTTCCGAAAAACTTTGCTTTTTTAAAATCAGGCTTTTTTTTTTCCTGACATGCACCTTATTTATTCCCTTGCCCATAATATTGTTAGCACCTTTACATGTCTTTTCTATTGCTAAAGTGATTTGTATTGGTCTATCTAGATTGTCCTCCTCGAACAATCTTTCTAGAATTATTTTTATCTTTTAAACCACTGACAAACACATCTCTTAACATTACATTAAGCTTATTGTGGTCATGCTTGCAATTTAAAACTCTTAATCCAGCAGTGTAATTATTAATGAATTCACCCTCATGAAGAGATAATTCAAATGATGTAGAATTCAAATGATTTTTTAATATATTTTTTAATTCAGCAAAGGTGTGATCCCAGAAGGAATTACAGGAGCAAGAAGGCTTTTTAAAAATTGTTGGTATAATTTTGGACTTAAAATTGAAATGAATACTTTAGGGTGCAATTCCTGTGGAACTTTTTGTACATCCAAGTACATATCAAAATGTTCCAAAAAACAATCAAAATTTTGGATTTCCTCATTAAACTTCTCAATAAGAACATTTACTGTTTGTTCTGAAGCTTCTTTTTCCTGTAACGTTTTCAGAAGCTGTTGGTTCTACTTTAACAAAGCTTCAATTTACTCATTCATTTTTTTTCTAGCTATTAAATAAAAAGAATAAACTTTTTACCTTGAGCTGTCTTTGAGCTTTGCCCTAATCCATATATATTTTTTGTCACCAAGTTTCATAACTAGTGCTGGTATATATGTGTTAGTGAAGTGTTCATTATTTCACAAACATTAATCTTGAATAAAACAGCTGAACACAATATAAACAAACATCATGTAACACAATAATGAACGAGATTTAAAACTAAATCATATTACATGAATTAGCCTTATGGCTTACATGCATATTCTTAACTTGTCATGTACATGCTGGAATCACAAACACACAGTTAATCTCAAAGTTCTTTAGTTATATTATTTCATATTAAAATGTAAATTGTTGAGCTAATCTCAGAATATGAGGGAAAAGAGGAAAAAAAAATTATAAGAAAACATTTCGCCCTTCTCACCCTTCCCCCCTCCAAAAAAAGTAAAAGAAAAAAAACTTTTTCGATACTGTCTGTTTTGATACTGATTATTATTAATCTTCTTTTTCTTTCAAAAAAAAAAAAAAAAAGATTTTGTAGAAATTCTGGCAAAAGCAGAATTTAGTTTAGTATGGAGGACTATTAGTTTTTTTTTTTTTTTTTTTTCAAATTATAACATCGCTTTCAAATTATTCAATTATATTTTAGATAAATTTTTAATTTTAATATATTTCCAACTATCGGTAAAACTGGTATCGTAATAATCCGTAGATTGAGACAAATAGTCCTCCATACTAAAACTAAAAGAATTATTATAAGCTTGTAACTCTAACATATTTTTGTTTATTTACTAAGATTTGTGAGATAATAAGGGGTTTTTCACAAAAAAGAACTTTTGACAAGTGGTTAAAATAATTGGATCTTCAAATTAATTACTTGGCGTGTGAAAAACCCCTCAAGAAATTTCAACTCTTGGAAAATATCTAAAATCTAGCTTGTTCTTTTTTGGATAATTTGCTTTATTTTTACTCTATTCAAATGCACTTTTGACAAAAGTTACCCAATATATCTAGCTTTCAACCTATGCAATAAATTTTATTTTATCATTCGCATATGCACAGTGAAAACATTTTTCATAAAAAGGTTCATATTTCATGAGAGATTTAAGATATTTGTATTCCGATTGCAGCATATTATAATACATTATTTTATTTACAAAGGATTAAAATTTAGTTAAAAACATTTAAAAATACCTTATAAAAATCCTTTTAAAAAAGATAGGCCTATATATTTTAAAAAATTCAAATACCTTAAATTTATCCTTTAAAAACAACGTATATATTTCGGCATGCCATCGCAGCCCTCTTCAGCGTTGCAAATGATGAACTCGTATTGCCGGAACTCCAACTCATTTGCAACACTGAAGAGGGCTGCGATGGCATGCCGAAATATATACGTTGCTTTTAAAGGATAAATTTAAGGTATTTGAAATTTTTAAAATATAAACTTTTATCCTTTCGTATTATGCCAATTAGGCCTATATATTTCAGCTCCTACCAGAGCCATCATCAGAGCCTGACAACAATAACGTATATGTAACGAGAAAGACCCTATTCCCTTTAATCAAACCGCTGGTGTTTACAAAATAAATTTTCAAGACCGCGATCAAAATAAAGCTAGCTATATCGGTATGACTAAGCGGAAAATTAAAGACAGAACAGGGGTCAATCCAGGCAAAATTTGGGTCCCTTTTGTGGCCCCTTCACAAAATTCCCCATAGTAAAAAGGGACCCTTCACAAAATTCAAATTCATAAAAAGGGACCCTTCACAAAAATCAAATCCATAAAAAGGGACCCTTCACAAAATTCAAATCCATGAAAAGGGACCCTTCACAAAATTCAAATTCATAAAATGAGTCCCCTTCATAAGATTTTTTTATAAAAATGATCCTTTTATTAAATGTTCTCATGTTTTCAGTACCTATTATTTTTAATTAATGTCTTAATTTGGCTCAATGAAACTATTAATTTGATATTAAACATTACATAAAGTGATTGTAAAAACGAAAAATTTTACGCAATATTTTACTTTTTCACAAAAATATTTTATACTTCACAAAAATAAATACAGATTTCACAAAAATATTTTGTTTTTTACAAAAAAGGGACCCAAAAATTAAAACCTGGATCGACCCCTGCAGAATATCCGAACACTTTGCTGACCTAAAATTCAACAAACCGTCTACAGCCTTTTCAAGAAATAATAACACTAACCCTATTAATATTGAATCAATTAACTTTCGTAAAATTTCAACTTTCAATTCACATAAATACGCACTTAAAAGAGAAGCACTTGAAATCCTGACCACCCATGACACAATAAATGACGTAGAACATAGTATAATCCCACCTGAATGGAAACAGATTTTGGAAATAAAGAAACGAAGTGAAGAATCGACGGACGAGGAAGAAAAGATGAAGGAGTGAACCACCAGGCTCTTTGTTTATCGTCAGGCTCTGATGATGGCTCCGGTAGGAGCTGAAATATATAGGCATGTCTTTTTTAAAAGGATTTTTATAAGGTATTTTAAAATGCTTTTAACTAAATTTTTAACTGCAGCATATTATTTTAAAAGTGTTTTTCCAACTAATCTGAAAGTGGGAATAGTTTTCATTTAAAACTCTGTATATTGTAAATAAAAAAACATGTTTTTTTTTTTTTTTTTTTTTTTTTTAATAAGTGCTTATATCTCCGTTATTTAATATGCTATTGTCACGCAAATTCATCCACATATTGAACTGCATCTATACTAACATATCCTAAAGTTACAATTCATTTCGTTCACTTAACAATACAGGGTGATCACAAACATTGTTGATTTTGCTCAATTTGTTACTGGCCCCCGTAAATGTTGTCTTAACCTATTAACCGCCAAAACTAGAAATAATGATTTTTTTCTAAACAGTAATACTCATTATTTTGATCATATATAACAATAATTTAAAATGAAATTATTAAAATTAGTCTTATCTTACTAACTTCAGTGGATTAAGAGTATAGAATGAATACAAATAAATGTTTATGGAAATTTCTTTGAGGGAGCATAAAACAGCAAAGACTACAGAAGACTTCAAAAGTAGTTATTTTATTATGAAACATTTTTTTTACAAGTTGTTCATGTAAACTTATTCAAATATGAAGATTTTGAAAAGTTTTTAAATTGAAAAAAACTGATCGTTTGCAAATTATTTTCTTTTAAAAATAATAATAATAATAAATTATTAGTACTATCCAGAAAAAAATATTTGTGCTCATACTATGTATAGTATTTATTTCATAATTAAATAACATGCGTGATTTGCTTTAAACTGCCAAGGCTGTGAAATGATTAAATATATACTTTTTTTACTTTTACTACTCATTCATTTTTTGTTGCTCATTTAATATATTGTTTTATTTTAGGAGAAAGAAAATCTTAAAAATGACGTTAGTCCATCTGAAGAAAGAGGTAAAGTTAATAAATATTTCAAGTGTATTCTTTAAAGCTTTGAATTTTTTTTTTTTTTTTTTTTTTACTTCTAACAGTTATCATCTTGTGATGAAAGAATATTATTGAAATGCTATCTTCATTTGTTCCATTTTTAAATCAGCATTGCTGACTTTCTTTGCTTTTTTAAGACATCAAATTCTAAATTGCTTCTTTTAATTTAATTAAATATTTATGTATTAACCCTTAATTATTATACTCAAATCAAACAGAGAATTTTTTCATTGCCAATATATTTCGTTCTAATTATCCAATTTAAATTTATTGTTTTTGTAATTATTGGGTAGAGGAACTCAGAAATACAAATATGATATGCAAAAGTTCTCAAAACTTTTACATTAATCAATATCTGCCATAAGCAATTTTTTTTTCCCTTTTTAATCGTGAAAATGTGTTGTTTTTCAAGTTTATAATTTTATATTAAAAAAAAAAAAAAAAAAAGGAAAAAAAATCAAACCCTTCTGAGTGTTGAATACTTCAGTACATGTGTTAAAAGGTTTAATAACTCATTTAATGGTTTTCTTAACAAAATAATAATAATAATATTTTGGATGATTAAAGTTAGATACTTTTTAGGAGCTTTTTATATGAAATTTGTCATCGTGTCAGCTAGTAAACAAGGTGCCTTCATTTTAGAGTAAATATAAGCCATTCTGTTTGTTGCTCCTTGGTTCAGTTCGTTAGAGCGTCACATTAATAACGCAGTGGTCGAGAGTTCGGTCCCCGGAAGGTCCAGCGTGTTAATTTTTGCAGTTAATTAGTAGAAAAGGTGTCAATTGATACAAGAAAATTTTTTGTTGCTTACACAGTATCTTAAGAATTTTTTGAGGAGTTGAATTTTTTTTTTTTAGATATTAAAAATCACAAAATATTTTTGATAGTAAAAAAAAAAGCACCAAATAAAGTTTTAAGTAAAAAAATACATAAATAAATATTTTTTTAGAAACTTCTTATTTTTTAAATTTGATTTTGTCATCGCGTCTTTGTGTCATGCTAAAAAAACAAAGCACTTCCACTTTAAAGTAAGTATAAGGAATTTTTACAATGGCTCAGTTGGTTAAAGCCTTATGTTGATAATGCGATGGTGGTAGGTGGGTTCGATCTTCAAAGGCCGACATGTTACGTTTTTGTAGATAATTAATAAAAAAAGATGTCATTCGTTAAAGACAAACCGTTCATGGCCTACACAATATCGTAAGAAATTTTGATTAGTTTTTTTAAGCTTTTTTTTTTTTAGTAAAAAAAAAAACTGGAAACTTTTTGTCGTGGAACCTTAAAAAGCATAAAATAAAATTTTATTCTTGCAGAGACATGCTATAAAAAATAAAAGTTCTAACAATAAGAAAATTTTAAAGAAGAATGTAGATATTTCACTTTTACACGCGATAAAAATTCTTAAATATTCAAAGTATTTTGAAAAGCATTCAAGAACAATAATTTTTTTCATTACTTAGATTTTTCTAGCATGTTCTGTGACTTTTGGTTAGAACGTCATGGTGATAACGCGTTGGTCATGAGTTCAATCCTCGAAGGCCGACATGCTATTTTTATTTATTTATTTATTTTTTTTTTTTTTCAGATAATTAAACACCCTTGCCCCATTGTGCCGACGCCCATGATTATTAGCATGGTGCTCTAACCAACTGAGCTAGTGGGCCACAGGAAAACATTTCACATTTATGTTTTTATCTCCAGAGTGGATCATTTCAGACTCTTTCATATTTTAATTAATTTAAGAAAAAAAACAATCAAAAATTCAAAAATCGGGCTTCAAGTTGCATCAGGAGAGTTTTAAACGAACCTCCATGCAAACTCTGCAATCAGCCATTTACCTATAAAGCGATGAACATACACACATGCGCAAATTTCCTTTTATTATATGTAGAGATTTTTTACACAATCATAACTAGATATCAGGTGATAGATTCATTCATTATAGTAAAAATGATTGCTTCATTTTCAATATCATGGGTAAAAGGTAGAAGTCAAAGTAAAAGCAGCTAATTAATTTTTTTTCTGTAACTAGGTTAAATCTCTCAATAGCCATTGTAATAGTTCTTTACTACAATAACAACTAGTATCATTTATTGTATAAAATTAATTTTATAGTGAAGAAATAAAATATAAAAGAAGTGCCTTTCAGTGCTTTAGAATAGAATTACCAGTTTGAAGAAAGGAACAAGTCCAAAATCAGGATTTTTAGAAAAATGAGAAAAATCAATTCAGTAAAATCAAAAGAGGAAATTTGCTGCATGTAGAATCTGATTTTTTTTTTTTTTTTTTTTAAGTTAATTATTTCTATGTATTGTTGAGGTGCATATATTCAGTCCTATTTTCTTATTTTGTATTTTGTGACTTCAAAATTATGATTGCATTGGCGAAATCAAACTCATGAATATTTCTTTGGCTTACATTTCCTTTTGTCTGGCATGTGTGTCAACACAAAGCATATTTAAAAAAAAAAAGGCTCAATTTTCGATTTTTGGCACTTGTTCTGTTCTTCAAACTGGTGATTCAATTATGGGATATAGTAATATTAAAACAAAAGTTTATCTTTGTTATGATTTAAAAAATATATAGTAAAATAAAAAGCTTCATTGTTCAAATTAATGTTATTTAATATTGTGTAACAACACAAATGAATTAACAAAAATAATTCAATTGCTCTTCTATTTTTCAGTTTTTATTAAATCTGAAAATTTAATTTCAATTTCTGATATCAGAATAAAAATGAAAATATCAGTTCACAGCAAAATTTAAATGAATATATTTAAAAAACACAATGCCTCTTTAGAAGTATAAAAAATGTATGTAAAATGACATATAGTTAAAACAGAAAAATTTTAACAGAACAGTATTAATCACATAATTTTTCATGCAGGACGATAAATTCATTTAATAAATTTAACATTTACCTTAAATAATGTCCTTTGTTCTTTTTTTCACTATACGCATTTCGAGTGCATCCGTGCTCATCCTCAGGTGAGTTGTGACTCTCTTCATCTTCATCTGTGTTTGTTGCTGATGATTGCCGGCTCGTCATTTCACTTCGCTTCGTTTCAGTTATATTTATTATTGGATGCCAGTTTTTCGGGATTATTGCGTGTTCTCTCTCATTAACTGCGTAGGGGTTAGTCAGAATTTCAAGGGCTTCGCGTTTTAAGGCATAACTGTGATTATTATATGGAGCTAGTTTTTTAGTAGAAAGTGTTAATATTGATAGGGTTATTATAGTGGACAGAGGAGAGCGCAGTAGATTGTCTATTATGTTTTAAATCTTATTTATGTTCTTTTTCATGTTCGCAAATTTTCCTTTTTGTAACTCCGATATAACAAGCACTATTTTCGTTAGTATAATTAAAGTCAATTTTGTAAATGCCGGGTGTGAATTTATTGTCTATTTTATCTTTTTCGTTTCTGATATGCTGGAAAATATTTCGATTGAGTTTTATGGGGATGTTTATATTGTGTTTTTTTGCTTCGTTTTTTATTTTTATACTTGCGCCGTTGCAAAAGGGGGTAGACGTTGTAAACCTGACATTGTAAACCTTCAAACTGATTTCAGACTTGCTTATTTGTTGGTGACAATTGAATTACTTCACTGGCCACTGTAGTGTGTGGAAGGCCACATTTAGAGTATTCTGGCAGCACGTTGTGTATCTTATTGAAAAGTTTCAATTGGATTTTTTTATGTTATCCCAGCAAGAAAATAAATTGATGATAGTTTATACTGTTGAAAGAAAAATACTAACATTTTCAATGTCTGGTACATTACATCACGAGTCAAATAACATGGAGAAACAAAGTATGTCATTCTCTGGATACCATAATGTACTAGAATGCTAACAGATTTTGCTACCAACTGTATAAAATACCATCAGTTCATCATCTTGTAAGGAAGGATGTATACAAAGACCCAATTGAAATTGCTCAATGAATCATATGCTATGACATTACAATATTCTTTCTTAATTTAAACTATCATAAACATATGAGCACTTGTGCTTCTGTTTATATTGATGAAAGGGGTTCAATGTAAGCTCAAAATGTCTACATTTTTGTTTGTTTTAAAAATATTTTTTAAATGTGTTTTTCATAATGTAACCATTTGAGTGCAGCAAAGCGCTAAGCTTTGATATAGGGCAAAGGGCACTAATTGATGATTCTTGATGCGGTTTGGTGTATCAACACTTTATTTGTAAACTTTTCATATCAGAACTTTGTTTTCACGTCTCAGAAGTTTTTTTTTTATACGCCAGCTGCACATGTGTGTCTGTTGTATTGTATTGGTAATATTGTAATGGAAAGATGTTTTTTATTTATTTGTTTTTAAGAATGTGGTTTTGAGACCATTTTCCATGTTTCATATTTCATGCATTTTCAGATTAATGCAATGACAAATGAGCTGCGTCAAATGATTTTTTTTTTCTTTTTTACTTAATGTACATGAAGTGTGCATAGTAATGATTGCTATTGTACAGATTTTCATGCACTTTCAGATTCATGCAAGGCCAAATTTTTGTGTTATACATCATTTTTAACTCTCAGTTTTATGTTTAAACAGGGAGCCACTTTTCTGCTGAATGGTAGAGTTCTGCTTTTTATAAACTTTTTTCTGTCCGTTCCCTTAAACTAACAATCAACGATCAGACAGGCTATCAAAGTCATGCAATTTTCAATCTTTTTCCATCCGCAATATGAATATCAATATACATACTAAACTTGTTTCATCAGATTCTAGAACCTTTAGAAAGGTAAGATTGCTCAGAATTTCTCATATATACATAGTTATATTGTCCCCCCCCCCTAAAACTAGTGATCGGCCATTAAACAACCTGACGAAGGCCTGCAATTCTCAGTCTTTTTTCATCCAAAACATATGTATCAGTACTTGTTTTATTAGATTCTAGAACTTATAAGGAGGTAGAAGTATTTCTTTTTATATGCGAAATTATTTTGTTTTAAATTAAATCAATATTATTGATTACCATATATACCGATTTTGGATAGTCAGACATATACAGAATATGGTTCATTTTTAAATTTTTTAAATTAATTTTTATTTGTGATAAAGCACCATTCTTTTATATTGCTTAAAATACAATTTTTTTTACTGCAAAGTAACTATTTTTCAATTTATTATATTCAAATTATACTTTATATATCAATTATTTTATTGTATATTAATTTACAGAATTCACATATAAATATACAAAAAATGTCGGAAATTTTAATTTACGTGTGATTTCCTCTTTTTTGAAAATTTTTAAATGGCATCCCTGGTATAAAGCTTGAAACCTTCTAAATTTTTACTTCATTATACAAAGTATAAGGAAGTATAGTAATCTCGATTTGCGAAATGGATTTTGTATTTCACATAGCTCAAAAACGAATGATCATAGAATAACTTTGTAACTAGTAAACAAGAGAAAATACATTACATTTAAATTAACTAAAATAAGCTTACTTTATTTTCACTTATGGCCCATTCGGTCGAGTACCCGACCATCATCAGAAGGGACTGCTCGTGTTCTGCTTTTATCTTCTTTTAACATGCTGCGCCACCTCTCGTCAATTTGTTTGTACATTTGGCGATCATTGCAAGATTGCTTGTTGGCCGTGATTTCCAGTGGCGAATCTAATAAGAGGCTTTTGAGGCTTAGCTTACCCTAAAAATATGCATGATATTTTATTATTAATATATTTTTCTTATTTTAAGTAAATATTACATTTATTATTCTTTTACCGGCGGTTTTGCATATTTCATTCCTTCAACTTTCTCTTCGCAGCTGAGGGAGGCTTTACAGAAAAAGCCTCCCTATAGCTCATTCATACTAGAAATCACACCATTTCGGAACGACTAGGCATAGAATTTGCGCATGCATCTCGGCTTCTGCTCTTGGGAACTTGAAGTTAGCCTCTCCTTTCTCCCTTCAAAGAGAACAGTGGAATGCATAATAATTTATTACATGGCTAAGGACTCAGACTCAGAGTAACTTCTTGCAGAAGGTTTTTCTAAAGTTCAATCTCTAAATATAATTATTGATAAATTTATCTTTTTTAAATTTGATGTCAAATTGAGTTTATTTTATTACAGGGTTCATACTCCTCAGGGAAAACCTGGAAAACAGGGAATACTCAGGGAATTTGGAATTTGTTAAAAAAAGTCGGGGAAAACTCAGGGATAATCAGTTATAAAACCTGGAAAAACAATTTTTTTTTTCTCTCAAGTTATGTTTTTCTTGTTTAGCTTCGTATCGAAATTTAAATGATGAATTATTGTGAAAATATGCATGTAAATATGATTTTTACCTGAATTTCTATTATGATCGGCAGTAATATGACATCATACAGTGGAAGTAGCTGTATTTTGTCTTGTCTAGAAGAGCGTTTCTTGTAATATGTCGCTAATATTTTCTTGAAAATTGTCTGGGAACTCGGGGGAAAACTCAGGGAATTTTTTTTCCCATATTTGAGTATGAACCCTGTATTATTATTATTTACTTATACAAATTTAATAATTTATTTTAAAAACTTCTTACTGTACAGAACGACACTATACAAAATTTTGTAAAGTAAGATGTTGTACAATAATGAAAGGAGAATGAGTACTCTAAAAAGAATAAAAACATTTCTACAAAATTCTATGATGAATGAGAGACTGTCGCATCTGCGTACAGTTGCTATTGAATAAGGGTTGGTAAAACATCTGACCAAGGATCAAAATTTTAAGAAAGAAGCAATTGATAATTTCGTTACCAAAAAACAGCGACGTTTAGAAATTTTGTATAAAAAAAATTTAAAGAACATTTCATTAACACCTTGAGCACCATGTGAATTCTTAAGGAAATTGATAGCCGATTTGGCTATTTTAAGTTTAAATATTGCAGAGTATCTTAATATGCACAATGAAAAATTAACTGTAAAATGCATTAAGCAGCTTCAAATGTATAAGTATATATCTAAAGAAATGCAACTCATAAGTAATGAGGACAAGTTTTAAGAAACAAACAAAATTTATTAAATTGAAAAACTTAACAAATGTAAAAATAATTTTCAACAACAATATATTAATCATTAGCTTTAATTTCCAACGAACAGTAGTATATTATAACCTAAGGCAACTAACGTAATCATTAATAAGGCTTTAACAAATGTTGACTAGCAACTTTGTAAAACAAACTTCAACAGAAAAACTTCAACATTCATAAAACTATTATTAATCTCAACCAAAATAAACTTTAGACAGCATTAACGAAAATCAACAATTTTTAAAAAGTTTTAAAAACATAAATCTGTCTTTAATTTTAACTATAATAAACTTTATCCAACTTTAACAAAACTCAAAAGAAAATTTCAACGGTAATAAACTTTCAATAAATTCAACGAAAATAGAATTCAAACTTAACTTCAACATTCTATATATATTTAAAACTCAACTACAATATATATTCACAAAACTTAACATACCATAAAGCCAAAAAAAATATGATGTCAGCCGAGGTTGACAAACAATAGAGTCAAATAAAACCATGACGATGTTAGCCCAGTGTCTAACGAACTATATGCAACTCAACGTATCGTGAAAGCCAACGAGATACTAAACATCTCTTCTGGAAAACATTTCTACTAGAAAACTTAAACTTAGGTAAAACAACTTACGACCTTTTCAATTAAACTTGCAACTGCCGGAAAAACTCTGCCAGAAACCACGACGACAGGAGTAAAAAAAAACTTTAAATAAATTTCATTTAACTATAAGCATTACTGGTTAGCCATTAAAAAAAACAACGGACATCGTAAAGCTGCTTCACAAAACCAAAACATTGAAGAACTGCCCTGCATCGTTCACCAGCAAGTCCTTAAATACTGACCAACGGATCAGGGCACATAACCAATGACAGCCTGCTAAAACAAGTGACTGCACTGCCATCTAGTATCAGCAATCGGCAACTATGCAGTTAAGTACATAGACCAGCAAATGATGTTAGGAAACCAGTGAGCAACCGGTGATCGTTAGCAAAAGTTTTCCAAGGTAAACAGAAACGGAACTTATTAAAAATAAAGTTTCTGACCAAAAACGTAAGTAAATATGTTTCACTGTAATAAGAAATGTTTTCAATAAAAAGTTTAAACCATATACGTAGAAGATCTTTATAACGCAAAGCTAAAAACACAAGGTTTTGCGTTATATAGAATTTTGCATTATATAGATCACATTTCACACATCGTCAAACTTACCTTGTAAACATGGCCAAATATGTCTGAAACATATCAAAACAGAGTAGGACATTTTAAAGTTACATTTCTCGGAACAAAAAATTAGGTGGATAATAACTTTCATTCTAAAATTTACTTTATAAAGATAGTCCATATATGCCTGTACAAAATCATTCATTATACTGCTCACTTAAAAAAAAAAGTTAATGATAGCAATTTTTTCATTAAAATCTCTGAATTAAGCAGATAAAGAAAAACAAATGTATCACACTTACTTCTCAACAAAATAACAGTTTTTTAGGAAGTATTTCTTAACTGCAAAATTTATTGTTTATATCCAAGAAATTTTGCGTTATATAGAGAATTGCATTATATAGAATTGCATTATAAAGATCTTCTACTGTAATAAATAAATATACTATACTACAATTATAACTTTTACTTTAAGTTGACTTTGCATTAGGTAGACAAATATATAAACGTTCATCTGTTAACACAAAAATACCATCAATTCCTTTTACCTTTTATTACCATTTATTTCATCAAATTAATTAATTAAATATAATCAAATATTGCAGTTTTTAATTCAAAATAAATAAATAAATAAATGAAGGAAAAAAAAACAACATGGATAAAAATTACAACAAATTTCCCCCTCCATGTTGCTTTTTCAAGAAAGCAATTAGTTGCCCAGGATTTTCATTAAAAAAAAAATTGTTACCACAACCAGTACAGTTGAGGAAAATCATAAGACAACAATAGCAGTACTCCAGTAAGATCTAGTCTCAAAGTCTGTTTTAACATGGATGTACTAGAAAATTCTCAAACATTAGTAACACTATATACAGGGCCCGAAATTTCAACTAAGATTACACTCGCCGAAACAAAAGTTTTACTTGCCACAAAGTTGTCATTTTTTTTTCTTTCTTTCTTTCTTTTTCTTTTTTTTTATGCATTTTTTTTTTTTTTTTTTTCCTAACTATTCTATACAAATATGCCTAAAATTATATATATTAAAAGTGTGTAGTATATCATCATGTCTCATAATCATCTATAATTAAAAATCATTATAATTTATTGTATTTGAGATTTGAAAAAGATTAAAATATCTAATAACATAAATGCAAAGAGTCATTAAAGAAAAAAAGACGAGAAGAAAAAAAAAGAAAAACTCTTTGTCAAACAATATCCTGTGAATTTTTTTTTTTTTATTCTGAAAGATTAAGATTCCTTATTTACCTATTTATTTATTTAACTTTTTGCATCAGAAATGTCTTTTTCGTCCAATTTATTTTTGTAATCAGACGGAATGTCGATGTGTATAACTTGTTTATTGTTGTCATTTTAAATAGCCATTTCGGAATAACTTTTTTGATAAAATATTTACTTACAAATCATCACGAGCGCAAATCATTGGCGTTTCAGTAAAAAACTGAAAAATTTGAACTGTTTTTTGATCATTATTCAACAGAATAAACATAGGCAGTATCTTTAAAAGGGCTCGGGCTCATGACAATATCGCATAGGCAAACTTTTGCATATCTCTTCTCCGAGATAGTGGGCGATGGGTAAAGAGGCTCTCTACTCGTCTATTCTCACTCAACGTAACAACCGAAGAGATCAAATCTTTTATGTATGCACTAAGCATTTTTCCTTTCCCATGCTGGGGCAATCTCGGGCTGCGTATACACAGACTCGGCTCTCCGAGAATCTAAAAAGGAGAGATTAAATATGAAGTTATAAGATGGCAAGATTTTGCCATATTTAAATTTATAAAAAGAATGTTTTCTGTCACCGTATCGTGTAAGAATTCTATCTATAACTACACCAAATTTTTACTCGCCACAGTAAAAATTCCACTCGCCAATGGCGAGCTGGCGAGCGGAAATTTCGCGCCCTGCTATATATATCATGAAAAACGGCAGTTTTTCGAGTGACGCAAGCGGAAGGACAAACGGACGGAACGCTGCGAACTCATATATACGCCTAGTTCGACATCAAAGAGATTTGTAAAAGCCGACACTTAATATCTCAGCAAATATACCATATTTTGTTCTGATATTTTCAAAATAATCTTTTATCGTCGGTCTTAATCCATCCTGAAAATTTTACGTTCCTACATGCAGTATGTTTTGAGATCTGAATCTCAATTTAAAGCCAAAAAGGGAAAATGTGTGGTGTCCACTGTAAGGATGTAAGGATGTAAATCTCTAAAACCGCACGAACGATTTTAATATAATTAATATATGTTGTTAATGGGATCTTTCTGAATCGAGTAACGTTTTTGTTTTTTTCAGGAAAACTCTTGTTTTTTGTAAAAGTTGATTTGAAAATAGAACTATATTACTCCGCCAAAATGTATGCTTTTATTCGGCGAAAATGTCGTAATTCGGTTCTTACTTACAAGACACGTTGGTTGGCTGACCAACGTGAATGCAGTCAATAAATTTTTGTTATGAAGAATATAATTTTAATTTTAAGATTTCCCATTTCGTCAAAAAAGTATTTAGATAATATTTAAAATAAATTAAGAATTCTTTAATTATAGATATTCTATTTCATCATTATTCATAATGAATTAAAAAAATTTTTTAAGCGAAAACGTTTAATAAATCCCTCATGCACACAAATTTATACCATGGTCCATGGTCTTTGGAGCGCATGCGTACATCATACGGATGCGTACATCCTGTAGACGCTAAGCTAATTGTTTTCCCTGTATCCGTCCGCGGTGTTTGTTTAATTTGTTGATTAGAAATTGGAATTAATACGAAATTTTGCATGATTTAGACAAACATTGCTAGTGCTCGGATACTTTTTCTGTGACCCACCAGTGTACCACGCCTGCGTGAACGCGTTAATCATAATTTTTATTAAAGAAATTAAGAGTGTGACAGTGTTTTTTACATTTTTATTTTCAATCGGTTTTCAATCGGGAATTAAAATATTTATTCAAAAATTCCACCTTCTTGCATGATTTAGTGGTAAGTGTTTTATAATTTTATATTCTTAAAACTTGCTTAATTTTACGTATATGTAATTATAGTCTTCGTCTGATTGCATGAAGGTATTGTTATTTGTAAACAAACCATTGTTTACTTTTTTTATAGTCGCTTTTTCCGCAAAATGTTACTCAGTTTTCTGTAATATGATAATTAAACAAGTTTTCGAATTCTTTATTAGGTTTATTATTACTTTAATTATGTTGTTATTATTGGTAATATGTCACCTTTTAGCTTAGCAATTTTTGGAAAAATAAATTTAAATGTTTTGATTAGAGATCCTAACTAATCGAGATACTAAGAGATACTTCGATTACAGTCCAAAATTTATTTATTGGAATAAAATAGCTGTTTTATTCTTTTCAAAAAACAGATTACGAAAAACTTTATTTTTGAATGATACAGCCTTGTAAAACGAAACAACAAAAATCCTATATATGATAACATGGAAAGGGAGAAAGGGAGCTATCTGACTGATGTACAGCCTTAATTAGATACATCACAAGTCTAATGTAATGGGTAATTGGGAAATGTTGTGTGTACTGTATTAATACATTATAACTGAATATTGTTAAATTTTAAATGAATCTGAATGTCTTTGTTGTGTATCATAATAATCATTTATAATGTTTTTGACGGATATAGCTAAGGTAGTATGAAAACTACTTTATATCAACAGGGTTGCCACGCTACCTGGAGAACCTGGAATAGTGAGGGAATTTGAAAACTGACTATAAAAGTCAGTGAAAAGAAAAATCTGCCAATGCACGGTCATTTCCCCCCCCCCCTTTTTCCCCCCATTAGCTTCTGCTATTTTTTTTAAACATCCCCACACTTCTTTTTTGCTCATGTAAGGAATTTCTTATTTCGCTTATAAAGCGACAAATGCTATCATTATATGCAACTTTTGTCATATGTAAATTTTGTGTTTACAAGTGGGACCTTAATTATTTTGCCCTCAACACAGTCAGTGCTCAATATACGGTTAGACTGGAATCTTTAGAATATACCTGGAAAACCTTTTAAAAGTCAGGGAATTTCATTCTCCTGTTTGAGTGGCAACTCTGTATCAAGTTTATACTGTACTCTACTCTAAATATAATAATGCAGCACAAGCAGTATAAAGAAAATAAGGCTAAGCTTTACTATAGGGTACCTGTTGGCGATTCATGATGCTGTGATGAGATTCAGTGTATCGACACTTTTTAATACAGTAAAATCCCGTTACAACGAACTTCACGGGACCGCAAATTTTATTCGTTGTAATGGGAATTTCGTTGTAACGGAATTCAATAGAAAATTAAACATTTCAATTCAGATCCTCATATCATAGTTAATTATAAAAATAGTAGTATAATACAAATTAGTAGATAATTAATTATTAAAAATAGTAATAAAAATTAGTAGTACCTTCTAATAACGTAAAGTTAGTACTAATACAATGTATAATATTTTTTATAGAACTGAAAAATTGACTTACCACCATTTCAATGATCTTCAAATTGTACAAGAAAAAATTTAATGCAGAAAATCAGTGATTTTTTTTTGTACAAGGGAGTTTGAAGCTGCGGACAATACAAAATTATGTACATGATTAATATTAGAAAAAATGTTATCTGGTACACTGCTCTGTAAAGAAATAAAATTGCGCACTCTTTCTAAGCTTTCTAAGGCTTCAGCAGATGTAACTTTTGAAGTAGTAATAACCTCATTTTCTTCATCTTCAGAACTTTCTTCATCATTTTCTAAAATGCGATCATCAACAATAGACTGCACAATATCTGTCTCTGTTAATGAATAACAAGTTGCAGCATTGTCATCTGCAGTTAAAAAATCTTTAAAGCTTATGCTTTGAGACACACCAGATTTTTCTTTTACTAAGTTCCAAACGGATTCGATCTCATATTCGACTGTCTGCTCCTCATCATGTAGTACATCGCTAGATCCTTGAGCCGTCGATTCTTTATTTAAATCCTGGTCAATCTGCGCGTGTTTCCAACAGTGGGCTATTGTTTTCTGGCTTATATCATCCCACGATCCACAGATCATATCAATTGCCTCTTTCATGTTGCACTTTCTGTTTACGTTATTTTGCAGATCACAGATAATGCGTTTTAATAACATAGTTTTGTATCGTGATTTTACGGCTCTGATAATGCCTTGGTCAAGAGGCTGAAGTATTGCAGTACAGTTAGGCGGGAAATACTCTACACGAATCTGATTCAATATAGGAGGATCATTGTGTGCTGTGCAGTTGTCTATGAGTAGAAGAATTTTACGTTTTTGTTTTTGCATATCTTTATCAAAATTTATCAGCCATTCATTAAAGAATCCTTGCGTCATCCATGATTTTTTGTTGGCTTTGTAGATGCATGGTAAGGATTTAAAATTTTTGAAACAACGGGGTTTTTCAGATTTGCCGATTATGAGTAATTTTCGTTTTTCTGTTCCTGATTTGTTGCAGCAAAATAGGGCTGTAATCCTTTGTTTGGAAAGCTTTCCTCCAATACACTTGTCTCCTTTTAACGCTAAAGTCTTCCTTGGTTCTAACTGAAAAAATATTCCGGCTTCATCGGCATTAAAAACATCGTTAGGACTATACGTCTTGATTAATTTTAGTACTTCACCTTTACGCCATTCGTTTACAGATTCAACTGGGACGTCTTTTGCTTCTCCTGAAATGCATTTTGCCACTATACCGTATCTTTCTCGGAATCGATTCAACCATCCGACACTGGTTTGAAAATTTTCAACGTTTAGCATTCTTGCAAATTCCAAACCTTTTTCTCTAATTAAAGGGCCACTTAGAGGGATGTTTCTAGAACGAACATCCATAAACCATTTGTAAACAGCACTATCCACATCTTGAAACTGGGCATTTCGAATTCGTTTTCTGCTTGGATCAAAGACTTGAACTTGAAGTTTTTTCAAAATGCTTTCTTTATCTTTTAGAAAAGTGGATAAAGTAGACGGCGAAATTCCATATTTGCTAGCAACATCAGATTTTTTCATTCCTTTCTCAACTTCAGAAATTATGGTTTTTTTTTCTTCCAAACTAAACTGCTTTCGCTTAACAGCCGCCATTTTATGACCTACTGGTAAGATGAAAATTTTCAAACTGATTTCGAGCTTTGGGAATTCCTTTGCGAAAGTTATTCAGGTAGGGAGGAGAGGGAAGGGGGAATGTGCAATACTCATTTCACGTTTTGTTAAGTTTGCTTACATTGGTTACAGCTTACTTGGACTTCCAAGAAAAAGGGGTGGAGAAAAGGGGAGAGCGAACAAAGGAAACATTCCTTCTGCAGTGAAATGCCTATGCACACCTGTTTTACAACAAAGCTTGGAGAAAAGCGATTGCTTTAGAGATAAGCTTGATTGTCCCTAAGACTAGGCATCGAAAACAAAAATTGTCAAGCGATAAAAATGTACAACTGAAAGTATTTGCCGTGTCATATTATTTCGTTCTAACGAGATTATAAAAAATTGAATATTTCGTTATACTGAGATTATGTTAACATTATTTGAATACATTTCAAAACGGGACTCGCTTGCATTTCGTTATAACGGGATTTTTCGTTGTAATGGAATTCGTTGTAACGGGATTTTACTGTAGTAACTTTTTTGTATCGGTACTTCATTTAACTGTCTTGGAACTTTGTTTTTCTTTTTGTGCCAGCCGCGCGCGTGCGTTTATCGTAATGCGGCCCAGCTGAATGATTTTACCATGTTTTTATTAACTTCGATTCTTGTTTGTTTGTGGGTTTGTTTATGGGTTTATTTGTGTGTTTGTCAGGGACAAATCTTGCAGTCGATTTTTAACTAACTTCCCGACTAGCTAGATATTTGAAATTTTCAGGACAGCTCACAACACGGTGACAATACATTTTTCTAATAATTTTAGTCAGCTATTTCAAGTCCCACTGCCTTCGGCAGCGCTTATATGATTCGACAGAAAATTTATTTAACTAACTTCCCGACTAATTAGACATTTGAACCTTTCAGAATAGTTCAGAACACGGTAAAAATGCATTTTCTTAATACCTTTAGCCAACTGTTTCGGGTTCCTGCTGCCTTCGGCAGCGTTATCAGTACAAAGCTTGCAATCGAATTTTCACTAACTTTCCGACTAGCTAGACATTTGAGACTTTCAGGACAGCTCACAACACGGTGACAATACATTTTTCTAATAATTTTAGTCAACTGTTTCAGGTCCCGCTGCCTTCGGCAGCGCTTATATAATGCGACAGAACATTTATTTAACTAACTTCCCAACTAGCTAGACATTTGAAGCTTTCAGAATAGTTCAGAACACGGCTAAAATGCAATTTTTAAATATTTTTAACCAACTGTTTCGGGTTTCTGCTACCTTCGGCAGCGTTATCAGTACAAAGCTTGCAATCGATTTTTCACTAACTTCCCGACTAGCTAGACATTTGAAACTTTCAGGATAGTTCAGAACACGGTAAAAATAGATTTTTTTAATACCTTTAGCCAACTGTTTCGGGTTCCTGCTGCTTTCGGCAGCGTTATCAGTACAAAGCTTGCAATCGATTTTTCACTAACTTCCCGACTAGCTAGCCATTTGAAACTTTCAGGATAGTTCAGAACACGGTGAAAATACATTTTTTAAATACCTTTAGCCAACTGTTTCGGGTTCCTGCTGCCTTCGGCAGCGTTATCAGTACAAAGCTTGCAATCGATTTTTCACTAACTTCCCGACTAGCTAGACATTTGAAACTTTCAGGATAGCTCAGATCACGGGGGCAATACATTTTTTTTTTAATACTTTTAGTCAACTTTTTCAGGTCCCTACTGCCTTCGGCAGCGTTTATATGATTCAACAGAAATTTTATTTAACTAACTTCCCAAGTAGCTTGACATTTGAAACTTTCGGAATAGTCCAGAATACGGTAAAAATGCTTTTTTTAAATATTTTTATCCAATTGCTTCGGGACCCTGCTGCCTTCGGCAGCGTTTCCAGTACAAAGCTTGCAATCAACTTTTAACTAACTTCCCGGCTAGATAGCCATTTGAAACTTTTATAATAGCTCAAAAGACGATAGCAAGGAATTTTTTTAATACTTTTATCCAATTGCTGGGGTTCCGGCTGCCTTCAGTAGCGTTTATATGATTCAACAGAAAATTTAAAACATGGTTTATAAAAAATTTTTTATCTTATAATTATTTCTTTTTAATGCGTTTTTGAGGTATAAAAATTAATTTTTTGAGTGTATTTTATTATTTTATTTTACTTTTTAATAAATGGAATTATTTAGGGGAAAAAAGTGTATTCTAGTAATTGATGCAGTATAGATTTTCATGCATTTTTTTATTCATGTGCCATGAATTAGGAGTATCCAGTGATTTTTTTTTTGTTGTTGTTTTTGTTTTAATATCGGGATAGTGACCACTGTAGTACAGATTTTTTATGCATTTTCTGATTCATGTGCTATGACTTAGGGGTATCCAGTGATATTGTTTTAGTCTTAATATTGGGATACTGACCGCTGTAGCATGAATTTTCAGATTCGTGCATGACAAATTAGCTGCATCCAGTGATTTTATTTATTTTTTGTTTGTTTTGTGATTGCTTCTGTACAGATTTTCATGCATTTTCAGATTCATGCAAGGCTGTAATTTTGAAATTTTGGGGCAAATCTTCAAGTTATTTTAGATTATACATCATTTATAATGCTGAATTTTATGTGTTAAAGCTTGAAAGCTCTCTGATTTTTTTTTTTTTTTTTTTTTTTGTGGTGAAGTAGCTCAAATTTATATTACTGTTTTAAATATTTTATTAATCTTTAAAATATGCTTAATTTATTTCAGTGAATTTCAAAACAAGCACCAGAGTGAAACAGTAATTTATTTTCTTAAAATGTATTTTTGATGTTTTGTAATGATTCAGAATATCGATTTGCAGTAATCGACTCATTCAGTGAGATGTACATCAGCAACAGCGATGGGTGCCTTATAGTAAAGCTATTCCAAAAATAAGCTAAATAAAACTTATCAAAAGCTTTCTTACTTAGATTTCTTTTTCTTCTTCTTTTTTTCCCCCATAGCAGTTAATTGTACAAATGCATCTTAAAAATTAAACCCACTTTCAAGGCCTGCATTATTTATCATTAATAGATTGCTCACACTGTTTAGTGACAGTTTGTTTATAATTTCATTTCTTACCAAATTTATGCAACTGAAAACTATTTTCACAATTTGTCCGAAATCACAATATTTTTGAAAAAAGTTCATTCTGAATGAGGAATTTGCACACATGGGGGATTTGAACAAAATCCTATTCTTCTGGTAGTTTTAGGCCCATAAATTTCAAAAAGTTTATTAAAAATGCAAAAAAAAAATTCTCATTAATTTAAAAAATAACTTTAAAATTAACCAAAAGTCACGTGACTTCAAAACGCTGCCTGACGTCACACTTTATGATGCTTCAATGTTTACATTCTGTTAGCCTGGTTAGTAAGCAGCAATTTGTTTTAACTTTCGTAATTATTAATCGTTTATGTGATTTCTGAGCATTTCTTTTTCATCTTAGAATCATTCAATATCATTATCACCATACTTAGATAAAATGAAAAACTTTCTGCAAACACATAAATCGCAATGAAAAATTTTCTGCAACCCCCCCCCCCCCCCCCCAAAAAAAAAAAAAAAAAAAAAAAGGTTCAAATAAAGTCATAAAACAACAAATATATAACTAAGGTAAAAAAAAAAAAAATTCAAAATAAAGCATTTTCATAAATTGATTTAGAAAAAAAAATTCCTACAAAAAAAAAAGAAAATCTTTTCTTTATTATTTTGTTTACAAGTTTGGTATAGATATGAAACATAAATTTTTAATTTAATTGAGAAAAAATAGATTCATCAAGTTTAGTAATAAAATCTAAAAATAATTACGTATGTGAGAAATATCGATTACTTCTATCGCTTTACTGTTTCCAGAATTGGTCATTGGTCACTGTTTGAAGATGGGAAAGGTTGGGGGGGAGGTCAAGTAAAAAAAATTAATTACATAATAAGAAATATTAAACTCTTTCGTTTCTAATTCTAGAATCCAAAAAGCGAATTTAAAATTAATACTGTCATGGAGTAAGATTGGGATACAAACGACTTCTGCAGAACACTTGACTGCTGATCGCTAGTTATAGATAAGAAAAGGGGGAAAGGGCAAAAAATAATTCCATGAACAAGATATATTTAACAATTTTATTTCTTTATAGGTTCTAGAACGTCATAATGCAAGGTTAAAAAGAATATTGACATTTATGTTGTAGATGTAGAAAGATTGGGAATCTGGAGGCTTTGCCGATCGTTAACGGGGTTTCTTTTTCTTTCTTTCTTCTTTTTTTTTTTTTTTTTTTAACGAACGATATCCGCGACTTTTTTGAAAGCAGAAGAAATTAATTCACAAAATTCAACGAATTAAGGGAAAAAAAAAAATTTTTTTTTTTTTATGAATGCTGAAAAATTTTCTGCAAGGAAGAAAATCTTTCTGCGAACGGCGTTCGCGCGTTCGTGTATATTATCTATGTCTGATTATCACCATTTTCCATTATCATCATTTTCAAATGTTTTCTTTTCATGGCGGTTGTCCAATGTTTTCGTTTCATAGGATCCTGTGGAACGCTAAAGAATAACTTTTGAGAAGCGTTAGCTGTTGTATTAGTGCAAAATGGTACAATACAAATAATACAATATTTATACTACAATTTTTTAATATCAGTCATTATTATATCATAGAAAACCTATTTCACTGATTCAAGAAGCAAAGTAAAGCATGAAATCAAATGTAAACAACGATTACTTTAGTTTGTTGTCATAAAGAGTGACGTCACGATATATTATACTGCGTTTTCTCTATACAGTAAATAGTGCGATGTTAAAATTGTTATAAATCAGTCATTAGATTTCAAATAAAGAAAATGTATGTATTTATTGTGTATTTATTATTATTCATGTAATGAATATGTATGTATTTATTTTCTTACCTTTTCATTTTCTATTAGAATAAAATCAGAAAACGTGCAAATTGTCTATTGTGACTTTTTTGTGAAAGATTTTTATTATTATTATTATTATTATAGAATTTAATGTAATTTTTTAGTATAAATGTGTGATCATGTTCTTTAATTATCGTATTTTGGATAACTGTCTAGCATTTTGCATAAAAAGCGACTGTAGTGGAAACACTGGTTTGTTTATATTTGACAAAATTTTTGTTCTTCATAACAGACGAAACATGTAATTACATTTTATGAAAAACTAATTGTAAGTTTTAAGAAAATAAAACTATATAGATATATCTTACCGCTAAGTCATGGAAGGAGGTGGAATATCCGTAGACATTAAATATAAACAACTCCTGCTGCCAGGGATCACTCTAGAGCGTTTTAGCGGTACGAGTTGCCACAGGGTTGGCATAATACTTACTGTGCAATGGTGTAACGGGTTTTATCAGTTTTTACCGCCTTCATTTATCTCAAACACTTTAAGGATATATTTTTAAGTTTTTAGTTCTCAATTTCCCAATGTATTATTTAATATTTACTATGAAATTCCTACTTCTGCAATTTCTAAAAACATTTAAAAAAGAAAATATTTCCTTATTTATTTAGCTCTTATACCAGTTTATGTCATTTAGCATTGGCTCATATGATATTTAAAAAATAATAGCATTGTTTACATTGTACTGTTTAAAAAGCCCTGCAGGCTCCAAAAAGTTTTAAAAAAAATAATAACATTTTAATTTAACTACATATAATCAGTTAAATACAATTCGAGGCTGCTGTCACTGCTTGTTTTAATGAATTGTACCCACTAAATGTAAAAAAAAAGATTAAAAAAAAAAAGTGAAAGTATTAAAATGGTAATGAAAATATGAATATTGTTAATGGGTAAAGTGTGAAAAAATTTTCTTGATTCAAATGATATTTGTTAAACCTAAGTAAAAATTTTTTAGGATATCTTTTTTTTTTTTTTTTTTTTTTTTTTTTATCTTCCCTAATTCCTTATTTTTTTTTAAAATTTTGATTAGAAACTATGAGTAAAGATTTTTTTCTCTTAATACATTGCTTCAGTTATATGTCATATTTCCTATTAAATTATCCTTTTCCAAAATTATTTTATGTGTTCAATAGTGTGAGTAAAATTTTGCTTTATTTCAATACATTATTGTAGCTACAAAGTCAAAGTCTGAAGTTGAGTGGCTCATACTACCGCATTTATGATTGTTATACAATTACTTCTTATTATGAAGATATTATGTTGAATAAAAATGTTGGTAATAAATGCCTACATGGATTTTTTCTATAGAAATAGAATATTATTTATATTTTTATAATTTAAGTAAAATGATTGATAGTGTGGATATTGTGCATATATATACACATAATAAAAAACAAATGTTGTACAATAATGTATGAATACATAATAAAAATCAATTAAATCTTGATTTAAATAAAAAAAATCGATTTTTTTGAAAAAAATAAAAAAATCAACAACCCTGTTTGGAAGTCAGATTTTCGAATAGTGTGCAACGATGTTAAAATTTATATTTCCAACGAATACACAATTTTGACTTTTAGATCCTGGAGAAAATTTTACAACTGGATACTAAATTTGAAGTAATTTAGTCAATATGCTTAGCAATTATACTTATTGGGACTTTTGAGTTTTTTAATGTTTTTTTTTTTTTTTTTCAATCTTAAATCTCTTGGTGATATTAGTTTTTTAGTGTAGCTCAAAATCTACTGACCAAAAGAACTGAAATTTCATAAAAGTATAATTAAAATAATTAGGAGCCAGTGAAATATTTGTTGCAAAATACTTCTAATTTGCAATTTAAGAATTTTTACTTAAATAATTTCTAAATATTTATTTTTTAGATAATTTTATTTAAAAATTTTTAAATTGTAATCTACAATAATATTTTTAAGTTGTTGCAGGCTTTAAATATGTAGATTCCCTAAGAATTTTCCCCCATAAATAATTAAATTACACATTCTATAAGGAATGGTAGGTATCTATTTTTCTCTCTCGATATTTGTTCAATCTGGTACATATAGGTATCATCTTTTTTTTTTTTAAAGGTCTATACATTATTATAAAAAAAAAAAAAAAACTGCACAGCATGTGCAAAAATAAATGTGAAATTAACAATATTTATACATATAGTCACAACCACTTGTTAAAATATGCTATAATTTCACCAGTTATCGATAAAATTCACATATTTCAAGACTGATTTCCAAAATTCGCGATAATTTTACAATTGATCGCTAAAATGCATAATTTTTTTCATCGCTAATTAATAAAGTTTCTGCGTTTTTTAAGTTAAATGTCCCAAATACTCAATTATTTCGTCGATAATAGACGTAATTTGCACTTTGTTCTCAAAGCTGAATGCTGAAATACACAATAATTTTGCAGCTGATTTCGAAAATACGGGATTATTTTCACCGCTAACTATGGTGTCAATTTTTATAGTAAATTTACATTTAATCACATTTAATTCCCAAATACCGCTATTATATCTCTGCTAACTAATAAAATTCACTGTATTATTTTGCGCCTAATCGATGAAATTCGTATTCTTTATAAAGTTTAATCTCCAAATACTCAATTATTTCGCCGCTAATCTATGAAATTTATGCTTTTCTCAAAGCTGAATCCCGAAATATGCAATAATTTTGCAGCCTAATTCGGAAATACGGGATCATTTTACTATTAACTGTCAAAAATTTATGCTAAGTGCAACTAATTGCTAAAATACGATATTAATTCGGCGTTAATCGATAAAATTTGAAATCTTTTCAAAGGTGATTTCTGAAATTCACGATGTTTTGTGGCTGATTATTGAAACACGCAATCATTTCGCCGTTGCTTAATAAGGTTATTTTAATCCTAATTGTTTGCTGAAATAGGCTTTATCTCTATGTTAATCAATGAAATTCGCCCTTTTTTGCAAAGACAATATCCGATGTATGCAATAAATTTGCTGAAATATGGAATCAATCATTTTACCGCTTATTTTTTAAAATTATGCAAGAGCAACTAATTGCTAATATAGACTATTATTTCACCCCAGTGGCAGAAACACCGTGACACGGTGACATAGTCGCGGACACAGAATAAATGCTTGCAGACAGTTTTTGTCTGCACTAATAAAACAATTAGTCCGTAACTTTCGAACACTCTTTGTCTGTCTCTGTACTAATAAAAAAAATTGCCAACAACTTTCAGACAGTCTTTGTCTGCAATTTACGGACATTTTTCGCCTGCGACAATGCGCTACCCATGTATGACGTCTTAGATGCTCTTTGGTAGGAACTCTAGAGCCCCCATATAGGTGCCTTGGTAGGAACACACAAAACAGTACTTAACAACGGCGACCTAAGCAGCCTATATCTCCCTTGATAGACAGCATATGCGTATTCTTTTCCCCTGTTACTAAGATTCTACGGGGACATAGAAAAGTGCTAATTTCTTTTAAAACTGCTCCAAAACTTCTCCTCCACTTCATAATTCACTTATAAAAATTTCTGTATCAAAACTAAAACTAATACTTTTGTTATTTATACTGTGTTGTGTCAAACATTGCTATAAATACTTAATTGAATGAGTTCAACTTATTATTTTATAATTGTTTATTACTATAGTTCTGTAGTAAAATTGTATTTGTGTATTGTTGCACGAGATCACCACTATTGTTAAGCTCTCTCTCCCAAAGATTGCTGCTATCAGCTTCAGGCTTTTTGAGTGTAAGCCGTTCTCATCCCTGATTACAGGCAAATTTCGCAGACAGATTTTGAAATTTTAAAAGCCTGTCGCACACAGCTACAAAACTTTCTGCCACTGGAATTTCACTGCTAATTATTAAATTTTGTATGTTTTTAAAAAATGATTGCTGAGATATGAGATTATTTCACAAAACAATAATAAAATTACTTTTTTTATTATTTATACATTGCAGAAATACGCAATACAAAAGTCTATCTACAATACGGGATCGTTTAACCGATAACATTTACTTTTAATCTTTCAAAGTACGAAATAAGCTGTTAATTCATTACAAAACAACATAATATTTTTGCAGTGAATTATCGAAATCCCCAGTGGCAGAAAGTTTCGTAGCTGTCTATGACAGGCTTTTAAAATTTCATAATCTGTCTGCAAAATTTGTGTTAATCAGTGGTGAAAATGGCTTACACTCAAAAAGCCTGAAAGGTGATTGGGGGGGGGGGTAACATCAGGTGATATCGTGCAACAATACACGAATACAATTTTACTGCAGGACAATATAGTATAAACAATTGTGTGTACTCATTCAATTAAATATTTTATAGCAATGTTTGACACAACACAATATAGATAATTATAAATAATAAAAGTATTAGTTTTAGTTTTTATACAGAAGTTTTTTTTAAGTGAATTGTTATTCGAAAGTTGCAGACAAAAACTGTCCGCAAGCCGCTTTTCTGTGTCCGTAACTATGTCGCGGTGTTTCTGCCACTGGGTCGAAATCCATCGTTTCATGTCTTATTAACAAAATTTACCTTTATCATGGCTAATTGCTCAAATAGCGATTGTTTCTCTTTTTCGCTAAATAAAGATAGGCAAATATTTTCGCTGCTATAATGGACGAAATTCATGCTATTTCTGAAAAGTGATATCACAGATGTTAAATACATATATTGAGTCAAAAATCAGCGAGATTTCTGCCTTTTTTTGGCGTATGTTTTCTGATTACATAATTTTTGCATCTGATTACCGAAATATATGCAATTTTCTCATCTTTTGAAATACTGAATCAATTTAAGTTGGACATTGAACTTATCACACAAATATCTTGGATGAATTTTGTTCCAACATTTATCTAGTTTCCAAGTTGCAGCCACTTGAAATCAGGCTGCTACTTGAAAATATGCCACAACGATAACTTTTAGAATACTAAACTGGTTCAGACAGCAGCGGCGACTTTGAAAAATTTCTGGGGGGGCTCGAACCAAGGCCGTAGCCAGGATTATTTTTTGAGGGTGGGGGGCATCACATTTCTAATACAAGGTCATCAAATATGGTGTAATAATGTACACACGCTTACCCAAGGAAAAGAACATATGCACACACAAACAACGGCCTGATTAACACAGGGGCACGTGCCAGGGGCTCTGAGTAGCAAAGGGCCCCAAAACTGGACCTGAAAATGCCATCATAATCTTTGCCATTTAGTTTATGTAAATCGAATTTATATGGCAGTAACTTTTGTAAAAATAGTTATATTACTTTGCATCGATGTTTCTGAAAACTTTTGCTCCTCATGCACAAACCATAAGTGATTGGGATTCCCGTAGCACAGTAAAGGGAATCATCTTCCTCTGAACTCACCCCCCCCCCCCCCCCCCCCGCGCCCCATACAGAGACCTTCAGCCTCTCTTGTTTTTCTTTCTTTTTTTTTTTTTCTTAGTCGATTTATGTCCATTTTCAATTGCAACAACCTTACTTTACAGCTATGATTTTGGTAAAAAACTAAATAAGAAATAGAGGAAAGAATTTCTTGTTTAATAGAGAATCAGTATTCAAAATTTCTGGGGGGGCTGATCCCTTACAGAAAATTTTCTGGGGGGGGCTCGAGCCCTCGAGCCCCCACATAGTCAGCGCCACTGGGTTCAGATCAAAGTTGGGGAGTGAATTTAATACAGTTTAAATATCTTGGAAAAGTTTGCTAGGCAACTTGCTCCACCATTTTGTTTCCAAGTGGCGGCCACTTAAAAATTTTTTATTACAATAACTTTTGTAATATGGAATCAGTTTGAATCGCATTTGCACAGTTGACATATCATTCAAATATCTTTGATAAGTTCACTGGGCATCTCAGTCACTCTGTCCTTTGTTTCTAAATGGTGGCCACTTGAAAATTATCACAATAACTTTTGAACCGATTTGCTTAAAACTCCATATGTAAATAGACCTCTTTAATAAATCTACCAAGTTCATTAATAAATTGTAGCTGTCATTTTGAAAAAAGATGGTGGCATCTTCATAAGAAAAGATAAATCAACCTAACCTTCCTATGAGCCGGAACAACTTGTTTTAATTTTTTGATCAATAACCTCTAAAAAGTAATGATATCAGTACAAAAACCCTTAACGGGTTAAAAGTTTGTGACGCAGCTACTTTATCACTATAAGAATTTGAAATATGGGTCTTAAAAATAATGATATCAAGTTTTAAGTGACGCTCTTCTATTAGTTAAAATATACATAGATTTTCTTATTTGATCATTCGCTTTTTTCTTTTATTTATATTTACAATGCAAACATAATATTTTTAACTTCAAGATAAGACAAATATATAAAATATACTCACTGATGCTTTTTCATTTTCATTTCAATTTCAAATTCTTATTTCAAATTCTTATAGTGATAAAGTAGCTGCGTCACAAACTTTTAACCCTTTAAGGGTTTTTGTACTGATATATATACACAAAAATTATAAGAAGATAGTAGCAGTTCTCCAGTAGGATCTACTCCAAAAGTCCGTTTTAACATGGATGCACTAGAAATAATTCTCAAAACATTAGTAACAATATATATATACAATTTCCCCTCTCTCATTGCAAACTTAAGAAAAACATGGATATCATAATTAAACATTTTATATAAAATATATGTAATTAACACACAATGAACATTTAGATGAAATATATACAATGCTATAGTCAAACACATAAAACATACACATACGTACATGAGTGCCCATGCTTCACCATTCACACCAAATCATATAAAAATGTACAAATACAAAACACCACATCGGCAATGAGAAATAGTATTAAAAAAAAAACAAGAAAAAAAAATATGGTTTTGATAGAATCCATAAACCCTAAATACTATATTCAAGAAACAATTCTAAAAAAAACATGGATTTTTATAGGATCCATAAACCCGAAATTTAAACCTATAAATAATGTATGCAAAAGGGAAAAATTTAAATTCAATTTCAATACAATTTAAACTTGACTTTTAATTTTAATTAGCTCTCAAAAATACTTTATCAATAAATTTATTCAAATTAAATTTTGCAATGGACTTCGTGAATGGATCGGCAAAGTTAGATCGACTAGAAACATATTTAAGATTGAACAACCCTTCAAACAGCCACTCACATATGAAAAATAATTTTACATTGATATGCTTAGAACGATTATTTTCAATAGGGGACTTCGTGAAATCTATAGCCGGCTGATTATCTGCTAGGAGAAGTGGAGGAGTATGTGAACCAGGAATTATACCAAACTTATAACAATCCTCTAATATATGGTCCAGCCACATCAATTCCTTAACACATTCACACATAGCTACGAACTCACTCTCCATAGTGGAAAGGCTTACTAGACTTTCTTTGAATGTCATCCAAGAAATAGGACTCTCATCAATAAAAACAATTTGTCCTCCCATTGACACATAATCATCCCGGTTCATGGCGAAGACTGCGTCTGAAAAAGCTACTAAATTAGAATGACATTTTGAGTTAAGTTTATACTGCTTGGTATATGACACATATCCTAGCTGTTTTATTAAACCATTCCAGTGGGGTAGACCTGGGTTACTTTGGAACTGACTAAAAATATTTACAGCGTAAGCTATATCCGGACGAGTCCTATTTGAAATAAATGGCAAGCATCCTAAAACACTCCTATAGGGAAATTTAGTCATCTCGTCAATTTCTTGCTGGTTTGTTGGACAGTCTTTCTTGGAATATTTAATCCCTTTAACTATTGGGAGGGAAGACACAGGAATATGGAATGAACTGAATCTCTCACAAACTTCCTTAATATATGACAACTGACATAACTGCACGTCACTGTTATCATATGAAAACTCAACGCCCAAATGTTTTTGAGTTTGTCCCTGTCATGATGCAAAATCAGATATTTTGTCTGACATCTTTCTCTAATAAATTGTTACATCTAATAAGAAACCCAAATTTTCTATTTAAAAAGAAAAAAAAAGGAAATAAAATAATAATAATAAATATGAAAGGGGTGAGGATAAACTGAAATAAATAAGAAGAAAAACATTTAATTTTTCTTTCTGTCAGCATATTACATCATTTTTATGAAATAATTATAGTATAAAAACATAATTTAATTGCCATTTTGTTCTCATTTTAAAACATTATTCCGTTTTCAGAAAATAAATAAGTATTTTATTATACACTATTTGTATGTGGTATGTTCTAGAACTTTCGTTTTTTCAAAATTCTGTGAGCACCTTGTCAATCAATCTTATTCAACGTCTTCCCGAATTTATTTCTAATTTTTCCATTCGCCAGTTTGAGTTTTGAGTTCGCCTATGAAAAACGAAAATAATTATTTAAATTTGATTAGTGGAACTCTTTATACGTCATTTGGCTTGTTTTCCTAATTGGCATTAGTCAGGGTAGCAATATATTTCTAAATTTCTCAATTTTGGCGATTATATAATCATTCTTTTCTTTTGTTTATAACATGTCTGTTAGCCTTTAACTCTCTTTCCGATCGTCAGCGGGCATCTGCGTTTTATCTTGCACCTGGGGATATTCGGTGACAAGATAACCTTTTTCTCCACTTAAATAGCGGACACGCGCCGCGATCGGCCTCTCTCTCTCCGTCTCCGGCTCTCTTTTTTTTTTCTCCCTGCGTAAGTTAACGGTAAATGCCAGGCAGTAATTTTAACGATGTCTGATAAGAAGGATAGAAGATTTTGGGTCTTGGGTATATGTTTATAATGGACGTCTGATGCCCCGATGATAAATTGATATAAATTTATTTATGAAGAAGAAATATAAATAAAGGAAATGTGGATCTTCAGATGTTCAGTGGAGTCTTCTTTCTTGTTAATATTAATTTCAATTCCTTTTATCTAGCAAAGAACACTTGTGGTAAGTCTCAACAATATATTATTTTGATGATTAAAAAATATAGATTTCCAACAGAATTTAGTGCTATTCAACCCCTGGGATCATGATCACGGCGATTTATTTCTTTTAGTTTATTGCCAAGATTTGGCACAACAACAATGTTCAGTGGAGTCTTCTTTCTTGTTAATATTAATTCCAATTCTTTTTATCTAGCAAAGAACACTTGTGGTAAGTCTCAACAATATATTATTTTGATGATTAAAAAATATAGATTTCCAGCAGAATTTAGTGCTATTCAACCCCTGGGTTCATGATCACGGCGATTTATTTCTTTTAGTTTATTGCCAAGATTTGGCACGACAACATGGTGCCTAAGATCCAGGATATTTTTTTTTATGATGTAGATTTGGAACGTTTTGTTGGAAATGACTAATATTATATAGTATTTTATATATCTATAATAAAATATTAATGACTTAATTAAAAAAAAAAAAAAACGATAGTTTTGTTCAAAACAGGAAATGACTTTATAAAATGTGTTATACTTGACCGTTATTATAAAATGTCTACCTGGATCTAGAAAAAAAAAAAAATAATAATAGTGATAATAATTAGGTATTCATTATAACTAAGGGTATTCAGATTGTAATGAAGACACTGTGAAATAAAATGAAGACTAATGGTCTCATTTCCTGATGTTTATATATGTATATATATTTTATTTTTGTAATTATATAAGGTGATTATTTTATATATTTTATAGTTGTATAATTTATTGGTGCTTTTAGTTGATATACCTAATTTGTGAATAAAAGAGAAAGGTAGATATTTAATATCTTGAATATTTTTAAGTAATTCAACAAAGAAGAATGATATACATTTATAGGTGTTTTGCTAGTTTTCTAAAAGCAAAATAATTAAAAAAAAAGAAAAAGAGAAAATATACTATAGATACACAATAACCATTGTATGTAATATAATAAAATATGGCTAAGGTAAATTTACTGTCTTCGAACATTGTTCTCTTTGATGGGGATCCTGAATATTTACTTTTTTTTAAACAACAAATTACAGACCTAGCAAAAATAAACAAATGGTCAACGGAAGCAACGTCAATTTTTCTTAAAAATAACTTAAAAGGCCCAGTATTGAAATATATTATACAACTATCTCATACACAGAATTTCACAACTCCATAGGAGATTTTCTCGGCATTGGAGAAATTCTTTAAACAGTCTTCACTGCCACAAGCACTTGTAGATTTAGCAAACTTTAGGCTACTCCCAGGCGAATCCATGAATAATTTAGCACATCGCCTGAACTGCACGGTGGCAAGAGCCTATACAGATATATCAGATCAAAATGTACTTGCTTCTATAAAGTATCGTAAACTCCTTGAAATTCTCCCACCTGATATAAGATCACACATACTAAAAAATGTCAATAATTATGATCAGGCAATAGAACAAGCTCAATTGGTACAAGAATGTTCTGTTTCCAATGAAGTGCTAAATCAGATTGCTAATAAAGGTAACGATATCGACGAACTAAAAGAAGAAATTCACTGCATCAAAGAAAGTTTGCAAAAACCGAATGAAGATGTTAGAGTACACCAAACAAAAACACATCCTAAAAATATGTTTCCCAAAGCTAGATACAGAAACAACGCAAATAGAAACCACTACGGTATAAAAACGTCTCCCAGCAAGTTTAACTATAAAAAACATACACATTTCCAAAACAAACGTAAAATGTCATTCCCAGAATGCATGTGTTGTGGCCTTAATAACTACCTGTTAAAGAACTGTCGCAAACTCCAGAACATGTGTGATGCAGCTGGTTTTGCTCGGGCTTCCTGTAGCATAAAAGCCACTGTCCTCTAAAAAAACTAAGTCAATAAAAATAGTCATTTTAAAATAAATGTCAATTCCAGTCATTTTTTTAATTAGCCGTGAGTATTTATTCAAAAATATAAAATGACATAAGAGGACACATCCAGGTTCATATCCATAAAATGAATTCGTTATGAAACGATGGTGGAGGAGAGAGAGAATTTTTAATTGAGAAAAATTACATCTCTTTAGCACGGTGATTATTATCAAACTGTCACGGAATCAAATCCCGCAGCCAAGTTGTTAACTGCCAGATAGAGATAATATCTTTACATTTTGAAGCCAAGGGCGCCAACACATCTTCTTTTGTGTTAATGTTATTCCAATGAGAAATTTTAAAAAATAAATGACGGTTGAAATTATGGCAACCCTTTTTGGCATAAATCACATTCGCCAACGAATACCGTTGGAAAGGCAGGTGCAAGTAATTAAGAAATATTGCGAAAATTCATGCGACATGATGTCTGCACAACGGGTCATTAATAGCTGCAGTTAAATAGATTATCTGTATATAAAATAAAATAAAATAATAAAAAGATATAACGGAAAGTTTCCAACGTACATTTACAGCTATAAATATAAATTAGATTTATTGGGAAACATAGTGAAATGGAAATAAAAATATAATTACTTTAAGGGATAATAAAATTAAATTGTGTTTAGATCCCTACATATATATATTGCATTAAGTTAAAAAGAGATCAATGTATTTAATACTGAATTTGTTCTTAAAATTAGAAAATGATAAGTATTTTAATTTTGAATACATAATTTACTAAAATTGGAATAAGCTTGACCTAAATACAAAGGATTATAAAAGTTAATACTTTTTAATTGTGAATAAATAGATCTTTAATTATAATTGAATAAATTTGATAAAATAAAAGGATATGTGAGGAACTCCCTCACATATCTCTCCCGGTTGCCATGAAAAAAAAATAACTCTCTCCACCACAATACAAAACAATAATCCAAAAATATACAAAACAACCATTATCATGTGTGTAAAGCATACAAATATTGTCAATCACATGCAAGATACTGTCATCAAATACATGAGTGTACATATATATTCTTCAAACAAAAATTTTAAAATGAATGTCTTGACAAATAATTTCTTGATCTTGTTACAGCTGATATATTGTAATACAATTCTTCTGAAAAGTAAATTGATTAGTTTCATAGAATGCATTTCAATGAAATAATCTTTTATTGTCAATCATGTTTAAATCAAACAATTTCTATTTTCTCGTCAAACAATATATTAAATATACCCATTGAAATAATTTGAAGTATTAAAAAAATTTGTGATATATAAAAAAAAACTTAAAAATGATTTTTTTTTTTTTTTTTTTAAAAGAAAAAAAAATGTGTTGTCTACAATAGAATCTTTTGTAATTAAAAAAATAAGTTTAGAAAAAGTGTACTTAACATTGAGCACCACTCATGCCATTTCACCAAGATAGGGGAAGAAAAATGTGAACCCAGCAAACAGCCAAAATAGCAAGTGGTTTGTGAGGCCACTGCCAAATATAGCATACCGAGCAAAATGTGTGACTCAAAAGAGGCTTGATTTTTATGTGTGCATGACTATGCCACACAAGCATTCTGAGAAAAATATGTGTTCGTGTAAAAGAAGAAAAGGTGTGGCTATTGCAAAAATTTGCAAGGAGTATGATCGTGACATCACACTCCTGCAATAAATTTCCTAACTTGATGAAAGAAAAAAAAATTGACTGAGTGTTCCCAATATACAACATGAAAATAGTTAAAGTGTGTAAAATTATTATCATTATTATCTAAAAAAAATAAAACGTTATCCTGGATTAACAAAACCCAAAAAAAATCCATTATTATTAGTTAATATTAATAATATAAGATTGATCAAAATTTAATTGTCTGAAATATATAATTGGAAAGGAAAAATATATCCATAATATTAGCATTGTGTGACTAATACTTTTTATTTCATTAAATTATATCCTTTTTTTTTTTTAAAAAATTAAAAGAAAGATTTTTATTAGATCAATAGAAAATTTTAGCTATCTATATCTTGCCAAAACAAAATTTAAGAATAATATTTACATAAAAAAAATCAAAATTTATAATGTTTATGAAATGATAAATATCCATTCACCCCGTTGGTGGCCGGCCATTGGGAGAAGAAGAATTCATCACTTCACAAGGAAAAAGAAAAAACAACACCTGAGTATTCTTAGATATCATCGAATACAAAGGGTGTTATAAGAAGCTATAAAAATATCTTTCTTTAAATATGAAATATTATGATTATAAAATTTTATTATCTGCTTAATAGATAAACAATAAATTAAAATTATACTTAGTCTTCCAGTCATTTTGTCCCAAAAAAATTTTATTCACTATCCTTTTATTTTGTTTCATTTCATGTAATTAATCTGAAAATAAAGGTATATTAGTGAAGGATATATACACTCCATGCAATATATGCAAACCAGCATCACAAACTTAACCGAACAAAATTGAACCATAATGAAATTTCTTTGCCCTTTGTCATTTTATTCTTATATTAATTTTTTTGTGAGGTACCTAGGTTTTTTTTGTCTTAATTTTTTTTTTTATATTTTTTTAAAGTGCACTTATTAATGAAAAAAAATTAAAATGAATGTCGACATAAATTATAAATTTCTACTTCATGTAGAAAAAGAAAGGCCTTTTTTTTATATATATATATAATTGAGCAATAGTTAAAAAAACATATTTTTTTTTTTATACATATAAATGCAATCACATGCATAATGCTCAAACAAGATCTTTCAAAAATTCAGCTCAATTATAAAAATGGGCAATTATAAAGCCATGAGCTAGTGCCATAAATATTCTGATCAGAAAAAAAAACTTTATATATATATTTTTAAATGCAAGCTATAGCACTCAAAAAAAAATAACACAGCATGTGTAATACACATATATATTGCTTATATATATGTATCAGTAAAATTATTTGATAAGAAAATATATACAATGTATTGTAACACAAAAAAAATCTATATACATATGCACAATAGCGAGAAAAATTTGAAAAACATATGGCCCATGTGTCCATTCATATTTGTTTACAAATTGTATGCGTAGGCAAATTATAATGAGCAAGTGAGAAAAATAAAATGTTAATGCCTTATATGTAATAAAAATTCCAATATTTGAAATATTTGAAAGGTATGCACGTGTAATGAAACTTCGAATGAGTAAGTGAGAAAAATTCAATGTTTTTATATTCAATAAAATAATTCCAATTTTTGGAATAACCATGTGTATAACTCTGTATATTTAAAAAGGTATGTATGTGTAATAATAAGAAAATGTTGTGTATATATTTTTTTTATTTTAAAGATTAAGGTTTATTATATGTTAAATAATAAACATTAGTATATATGTAAAACCATGTGTGTGTGTAATTGTGAAAAATAAAAGAAATATTTCAAATACACGGCTAGCATATAAGCTAGATTTACGTGTAAATATTTCAAAAAAAAAAAAAAAAAAAAATTGTAAATATGTGTAGATAATTATAATAATAAACATAATTGAAAACATTGTATTTTGTGATAAGATGAAAAAGAAAAAAAATAAATATCAATTCCATGATTTGGTTATAATAGAGAATATAAAATTCCTATCTATGTTTGCGTGCATCTCATATATTTTAAAAATAAAAAAAAAAAACTAGAAAATAAATATTGTATAACATATAGAAGTGAAAATTGGTAATAAAATAAAATGTAAAACAATAGTATGTAAAAGTAAAAAAAAATTGTGTAAGAAGAAAAAAAAAATGTATGTGTGAGAAAATTATGTCCCTATGAAATTATGTATTCCATATAGTTATATAATCAAGAAAAATTAAGTGTCATGTAATAATATCTCTTTTCACTTAGTTATTAATGTTGCACATTATTAAATAATACTGCACTTGAATTAAAATGATAAATTATATGTTGAACAATGTGTGTGTGAAGTGCACCTAGGTGCATTATAACTGAAAGTGACTATATGGCAAGGCTGGGATTAGTAGATTTACATGCCATAACTTTCAAAAAAAAAAAATAAAAAAATAAAAAAATAGTGTATTAAAAATTGTGTTAAATCTTTTTTTTTTTTCTATATTTTTCTTTAACAACATCAGTAAATTTTCAAACTGGCACTGTATGTAACAAAACCATTTAATGAATATGTGTGTATACTTTATGAATTTGTATATAAATAGGAAATTAAATGCGAAAATACAAATTTATGCATTTGTTGTAAATGTATTATAATTATATAATTTCAAGAAAAAATGTTTAGCAACAATAATGTAAAAAATGAGTTTTAAATTTATACAGATATTAAATTAATAATTCGAAAAACTCTCAAAAAAAAACTTCCTTTAAAAATGTATGTGTATTATTATTTTTAAATGCATTGAGAAATCCAAAAAAATATATAAAAAATCAAAATTCAAAAAAAATTTTTTTTTTAATCAATATCCTGCATAATTTCAATAGAAAAAAATGTGACAAGGTTCTCAATATTATTTATTTACCCTTGTCTTAATGTTATCTTAATTTCAATCAATTTACTGTTATTATTACATTTGAAGAAGTTTCATCAAAACGAATTTATGTAGCAAAAGGAAATTTTGAACTACATTCTAAAAGTAATTGATTGTAAACATTTGTCAAAAAAAATATAATGTTCCACAAAAATAATGCGTCGCTATCCATCATCCTTAAATAATAAAAATATCGGTCCTGCCGAAATATTGTTTATAAAATGAACAGCAAAACACTAAAAAAAAAACTCATGCAACACTAGGAGGTGCATGTAGATGCATGCCACTCATAGGAGCTCAAAAATGCACAAGCTCTTCCTCCGGAAACATTACATAACTTGACAATAAAAATGTATATTAAATTTTGACTAACAATAAACGAAGCGCATGTATTAAAAATTAAGAATTTATAAGGAGAATGAATACCTTAATCAATGATAACAAGAATATTTTCAGCAGATTAATTAAAAAAATAAGACATGTCTATGATAAATTTATAAATGTTTAACTTCTGCCACTGGAATTTAAATAACTCTTTTCCTTCTTTTTTTTTTTTTTTTTTTTTTTTTTTTTTTTTTAATGCAAATACATCACTATTTCATTATAACCAAAACAAATTACCCTTATACCGAGAAGGAATTATGTTTAAATACTGAAAAATATAAAATTATGTCATTTTATTCATGTATTTATTTTGTAAGTGTAATTGTAAAAACATATAAAAAAAATTAAACATCATAGTTTCACGACCAATAGTAATTGGATTTCCATTAATAATATTTAACAAAAATTTTAGGAAAACAATAAATTGTGAAAATTAAAATAATATATTAACTTCAATTCCCTTTTATTTTAAAAATTAATCCAGAATCTCCTCTCTTTTAAAAATTATATTTCTTATTTCTTAGAACAATTTCAAAATAAATAAAAAAAAACACCATATGCAACATTTTCAAACTCAAAATTGAAAACAAAATTTCTTATATAATATAACTGACTGTGCATACGCAAGTTGATAATAACAATCATCCTTCATCACAAAAATTTAATATTAATTTATCATTCAAAATCATGAAAAATACTTTTTTTGTCAACACATGAAATTTATTTTATAAAAATTCGGAATGAAAAAAATATGAAATAATAATCAAAATTGAAAATAAAATATTTCTAAATTCGAAATTCCTCTTTTTTTTTTTTTTTTTTTGAAAAAAAAAAATGATAGGTGCGAATTATATGCAAATGCTGATAAACAAAAATTATAACTCCATCATAAAATTTACATACTAAATGTGAAGAAAAATAATAATCGGAAATATATTCATTGATCACTTAAAATATTTTTAAAATGACACAATTAACCTGTATATTTATTAAAAATAAACAAGTATCGTCATGAAAAAAATGTATGAAAAATGAAATAAAAATTGAACATTAAATATTTTTAAATTCGAAATATCTTTTTTTTTTTTTTTTGCCAAAACCATACCTTTATAAAAATATTAGTTATTTCAAAAATATTTCCAGAAATAATATATGCATAAAATATATCATAAACACCTGTATCAAAATTTGAAGGATTAATATGCACAGATATATTGTCTAAATTTATTTTCATTTATTTATTCTAAAAATATCCCAAAATTAAATTGTCATCTTAATAAAATATTTATTTACTTGCAAATATCCGTGCATTCCCATAATAAAAATATGTATTTAAATAATTGAAACATGAATGTAAAATACGATATAAAATGAATGTAATATAATTAAAAATAAAGAAGAAAAAAATATATGGTCTTATCTGTTTCCGCCATGTCCATAACTTGCAGACATCCTTCCAAATTAAACACAGACACACGACCTGTTCTACGAATTACCACGGAAAACATTTTTATTACTCTTTTTTTTTTCACGTAGAGTTCTAACTTCAAACAGATAAGAACTCATTTCTAAGATGTGAGGTGTGGCGCAGAATATCGACATTCAATAAAAAGAATTGTCTCGGGAAATCTGGAACGGGAGAACCACTTGAAAAGTTGGTTATTTTGCAGATCAGCTGTCATCTGATACAAAGAAACAACGAGTCAACATCAATCCACCGATAAGTCAGGAGAAAGGAAGTGCTGACGCTGAGCGACAATCGTAATCATTCGTTCTCTTCGAATAAACAGAACAGAGGCGAAATGCGTACTTACATTAAATCACAGAAAAACAGCCGATGATTCATCAGAGATTATTAGTTAATAAATGATATATTTGTATTCAACACGATGATAAGAGAGTCCATCCTTCACAACCTTGTTTACGAAAAATAGTCATATCAATCTAGTAAAAAGTCTTGAGATGTATCTGTCGCATAAACAAGACATTTTATATATTTTCGAAAAAATTAAAAAAAATTGGTTTGTTGAAAAAATATTCGTTCCTCTAAAATCCTCTCATTCAAGAGATAAACATAGGCGAGAAAGTCAACGAACTCCAGACTGTCGAGAAAAAAAAAGCAAAGTTTCATCCATCCAAATATCGAGAGAGTAATAGCAATGAGGAAACCACCTCTATATTAGTCAAGGCCACATGCTATCATCATGAAAGAAGACGTTCTCTCTTCGTATACGATAGCTGAAAACGCAAGACTCTTGAATTATATCCAAAACACTATCGATTATTTATTCCAGTTCTTTATATAGGGTGTTTATATTCATGATGAAGTCACACAGTGGACGAGTATTCTCTACAGAAGGTCACCAAGAAAGGAAGAAGGCGAAAAATTCTATTCGCACTCTCCTGAAAGACAAGCATCGGGGATATACGATGACATTATTAAACTATGCCGGTATGTTCTCGTGCAGGACAGCGGCATGGAAAAATTAGGTTAATCCACATCATCTTAGGAGTCATGGCAGCACTGTTCTTTAGATATATCTGTCGAATACGGCTGATTGCTCCAAAGTCGAAAAATAGAAAAGTTCCTTTAAAACAACACTCTTGTCATATCACTATAGTAGAAAAAGGTTTTCACACGTACTTGCCGCAGAAAAAGGTATTTTATATATTTTCGAAAATAAGAAATTCGCTTGTTGAGAAAAAAAAATATTCTTATACATTCCTCTCCTCCACCGTAACGAATTCTATGGTCAATGAGCACCATATTTATGTAGCATAAAAGCCACTGTCCTCTAAAAAAACTAAGTCAATAAAAATAGTCATTTTAAAATAAATGTCAATTCCAGTCATTTTTTTAATTAGCCGTGAGTATTTATTCAAAAATATAAAATGACATAAGAGGACACATCCAGGTTCATATCCATAAAATGAATTCGTTATGAAACGATGGTGGAGGAGAGAGAGAATTTTTAATTGAGAAAAATTACATCTCTTTAGCACGGTGATTATTATCAAACTGTCACGGAATCAAATCCCGCAGCCAAGTTGTTAACTGCCAGATAGAGATAATATCTTTACATTTTGAAGCCAAGGGCGCCAACACATCTTCTTTTGTGTTAATGTTATTCCAATGAGAAATTTTAAAAAATAAATGACGGTTGAAATTATGGCAACCCTTTTTGGCATAAATCACATTCGCCAACGAATACCGTTGGAAAGGCAGGTGCAAGTAATTAAGAAATATTGCGAAAATTCATGCGACATGATGTCTGCACAACGGGTCATTAATAGCTGCAGTTAAATAGATTATCTGTATATAAAATAAAATAAAATAAAATAATAAAAAGATATAACGGAAAGTTTCCAACGTACATTTACAGCTATAAATATAAATTAGATTTATTGGGAAACATAGTGAAATGGAAATAAAAATATAATTACTTTAAGGGATAATAAAATTAAATTGTGTTTAGATCCCTACATATATATATTGCATTAAGTTAAAAAGAGATCAATGTATTTAATACTGAATTTGTTCTTAAAATTAGAAAATGATAAGTATTTTAATTTTGAATACATAATTTACTAAAATTGGAATAAGCTTGACCTAAATACAAAGGATTATAAAAGTTAATACTTTTTAATTGTGAATAAATAGATCTTTAATTATAATTGAATAAATTTGATAAAATAAAAGGATATGTGAGGAACTCCCTCACACTTCCCCTTACCAAAATAATGTCTACAACAATACACCCCAATGCTTCCCTCCTCCTCAACATCATTTTATGCCAGCCCCTCAATCAGCGCTTCCACCAAATTATCCTCATGCAGTTAACAATAGAGACATTAATTATGTTCAGACTGTACCCGATTCAAGTAACGCCTGCCCACAGTCCTGGTCTCAGCAAACCACAAATACAGCAAACTCTAACAATCTTCCTATGATGTCTTACTCTGCACAGGAAAACCAGTGGTGAGGACTTTGTCTTCAGATGCCCTTTGTCCTCCCAACATTTTCAATAACTGTGCATCTGACAACTCTCATTTTAACCGAAATAAATTACATGACAAGGACTCGCAGACACAACAAATTATTGTGCTGGACAAGGAAACTCAAATGGAGAATTATCTCCAAGATCAGACTTATTATAAACAATAGTTATTAAAAAACAATATAAATTCATATTTTTGTAATAAAAATCTTTAAACATTTCTAGTAATGTTTTTTGTTTAAATTTAGGTTTCTGTGCAATTGCAATGACATTAACTCATGTTCAGTGATAAAGTTGCTTTGTTTCAAACTTTTAATTTTATTATCTAATGCAGCAATTAAATTTTCAGTAGAAATTTTGTTTTTTTTCATAATTTCCGATAATTTTCAAAATCACTCGTTATTTAAATTTTTCTGAATCGCTCAAGTAAAAATTGATTGGTACAGCCATCTACCGGCAGAAAAGCAAAACAGAAATTATAAATAAAATATAGGAATTAGCTTATATGCATTTCGATTTGGAAATGTTTCTTTTTACTATTGCTAGAAATCTTATATGCTGAAACATAAAATAAAATAAATAACTAGAAAATTTCACAAGAATCCTGTATTAAAATAAGCTTAAACCAAAAAAAAAAAAAAAAAAAAAAAAAAAAAATTGAAATAATTCATGGTAATAAGAGAAAATTGTTTGGTGCTGCCATCTATTATCGAAACAGAAAAACAAAAATGGCCGTAAGTGTGACCTTTGGCGAAAAATGCTTCATCATGGGGAAAAAAAAAAAAAAGAAAGAAACACGCGACTACATCGAGCTGCTCTAGAAATAAATTTAAAATTGCTAATTTAAGAGTTTATGTGTGATAATTATTTAAAAATAGGGTTTAATATCACTATTTTACTTTATATATTGTTTTTAAGCTTAAAATATATGTATTCAATCATTGTTTCTAACATACGTTTTTTGCTAGAAATGTGGATCCGTGTATAAGCCAAGCCCCCTAATGCAGCTTCCGAAAAATTTCCAAAAATTTTCGGCTTATACACGGAAATATACGGTAACCAATTGTCACAATATACTTTTTTTACTTCATTGGATATGCCAAGTGCTTATCATCAAATCAGTTTACCAGAACAATATCAAGACAAATTAAGTTTTATTACTCCATGGGCTACTTATAGATATCGACAAATGGTATACATACACGTCATGTTAGTACTAAACTGTTTTTTCTAAGGGATTGGTTTGATGAGGGCAAATTTCATATTGAGTATATTTCCTCTAAATTAAATCTTGCCGACCCGTTTACGAAGCCGTTGACAAAAAATGATTTGTTAAAATTTATAAAAGTGATCTTTATATAAATCTTTTGTGTTTGAATTAATTTCTTCGCTTTGCAGATGTTTTTCATAATTTTTATGTTATGTTATCATGGTGTGAATGTGTGTGTGAAATCGTGAGGCGCCTTGCGTATTTGTTCATTTGTATATATATTCATTTTTCCATAATTTTTCATATGCTGTATATATATCCATTATATCTATTCTTGTACATAAAATTGAATTGCATAATATAACTGTATATAATTGTTATTAGAAATTAATATTGTATATAATGTATATTTTCATATCACCTTTTCTTTAGTATGTCTGCGGGGTGGAGAGTTGTACTTCATCACTTGAAAATCTGAATTCTTGTCAATGGTTATCTTCGTAGTAACTAGTTTATTGTATCACTTGTGATTTTTTCTTATGGACTGTGGGAATCTCATGATGGTATTTTGTTAACTAAATTTATTTTTTTATATGCTGCGGTGGGGGGCATTGATATCTATCAATTGTCCTCACACATAAAAAAAAAATTGTTAATTTTATAAATATAAATGCTTATGTTTCATTATATAACTATTAACTTACCTTTTATTTAAATTTAAAAGTTTTCTTTACTTAAATTTCGGTCAGCCATCTTTGCCTGCATCATGCTTTAACGATCGATGTTTTGTTTACATCGTTGCCGTTGCCAATCTTGTTCTGCATAATTTTTCCTATTTTTACTGTTGCCACTTCTACTAAAATAGTTATAGTAAATTGTATTTTCGGCTGTGGCCGTTGAGTGGCAATAGTAATGTATTGTTTATATGTAGATTTTGACTTTTCAGTCAGTATAAAAGGATCGCGGCATGGGTGTTAGGAGGCAGTTATCAGCAGTTGTCAGCAATGGCCAGCTAGTCTTCAGTTAGAAATGAAGTAGTAGTTTTGTGAGCAGCTTTAAGCTGTTGTTGGCTAAGCACTGGAGTATGTGCTTTTAGCGTTATTACAGCTAAGCTAAATTATGCTCTTTTGGCTATTGCATTTTTAGAAACGATGGCTGCCGTTGTTAATTTACATATGTTAAAAGTTGTTAAGTTTTTGTTTGAATTTGTTCCTTCTTAAAGGATAAAGTTTTTTTCGTCATTCGCGGGTGATGAGAATTCTTGAGATAAAAATTGATGATCGACGTTTTTTTAAAAAATGAGACTGTTAAATTTATTTTTGATTGATGTTATATATTGTTTAGCTGTTTTTTAAACAGCATTTGTTAAGTTTGAAAAGATCTAAAGTTAGTGAAAGTGAAATTAAAATCTTCTTCTAAATTAAATTGTATAATTAACAGTGTGTAAGCATAATCCTCATCGTTGCTATTTTGTGCTAATACATCTCGTTTTACTTTCGCTGGTCAACCCGGCGATCGCGGAAGTATGGTTATTATCATCCCATTTTCCCGTTGATCAACCTGGCGATCGCGGATGTTTTGTCATTAAAACGAAATGTGATTGTTCTTCAAGTGCATAATTATAGATTGTGCTTATTGCTATGTCTGGTTCACCACCTGAAAAGGTAATCTTGTTTTTGTCATATTTTTGAAAGTTTAATATATATTTATACTTTGTTGAATAAAATTGTTTTTTTTTTGTTAAAATTTTCGTATTTGATGTGTTTTAACAGTTGAACACTGGTCAGGTTACTTTTATTGAAACCCTTAAAACTTAAAGATTAATGTTTCCACTGTATGTGACTGCTTAATAAAAATTAATTAAAACATGGACCTTTAGTCTATGTCATTTGGTCTTAAGACAGCCAGTAGCACATTTCAAGCCCTTATGGATGCAATTATTGAAGAATGTAATATTGATGAAATTTTTGCTTATCAGGATGATCTGATAATAACAAGCAACTCATTCCAAGAAACTTAATCTAAACTTCAAACATTATTCAAAATTTTGGAAAAACACAACATTACCTTATTTGCTGCTAAATGCTCCTTCCATCAAAGGAAAATTAATTATCTTGGTTTTGAAATTGCAGATAATAAAATATTTCCCATTCAATCTAATATTATAAAAATTACCTCTTTTCCTAAACCTACCAGTAAACGACAATTAAAACGATTCATTGGAACAGCTGGATTTTACCGTCATTTAATTCCACACTATGCTGATATCGCTAGTCCATTAATTGCTCTTACATCTCCTAAGGTGCCATTTAAGTGGACTACTGTTCATGACCAGGGCATCCATTCTCCGATCCGACCGCCATAGCGACCGTCCTTAAACAACGACAGTCGTTAAGTTTCACTTTTACCGACTTTCTTTCCTCCCACTTCTAAAGAGCGATTCTCTCCTCTCCCCCCCCCCCCGAGGTTGTTATCTAAGGTAGTAATCGAAGCAGTCTTCTTCCGAGGCTAAAGATGTCAGTGATTTCAGCCAATGGCGTGTTAAAGTAGATGCTACACGCTACACCTGTGAATAGACGTCGTGTAAGAAAAACAACATTGCAAGGCAATATGAGGATCGCACATCCAGAAATGCACGTTCTAAAAAAATTCATTGTTCAGAGTTTGTGTTCCTTTATTATCAATACTGTGTAAAAAATTTCATTACAAGAATTATTATATGATAAAATTTTATCTTTACTAATATGAGGGGATAAAGCTGTTAGTGTACAAATTTAATAGGAAAGAAAATAAATTAAAGTACCACAAAGTTCTTTTTTTAATATGGCGTTTTCTTTCTTTCTTTTCTTTCTATTTTTTATCTCTCTTCTCTCATTTTTATTTATTTTTTTCTTTTGGCGGTTTAAATTATTTTGATAAGTTTATTTATTTAAAAAATGTTTTCATCTGCAGAAGTAAGATTACTTATTAGAAAATGTAATTCAACTCAAATCTATACATAATGCAATTATTATTATATATATTTATTATTTGTGTTAACCTACTTGTTTCATGATATAAATTTTCGCTTAATTTATTAATAAAATCTACAATATATTAAGGTGTTTTAAATAATAAATAAAATTAAACATGGAAATAAGATGTAGGTTTTGCCCACAATACAAGTAAAATATAAGTAGATTATTTTGAAGCAAAAGTAATTTAATTTTTCAAACTCCTTATATTCAAATCAACACTATTATAAAACTAATTAACTGATTTAATCATTTTATTTTATTCACAAATAGCTGGTAAACTGAATTTAAATTTAGTTTATTATTATTATTATTTATTTATATTATATATTGAAACTAAACATGATAGAAATCTGAAAATTTTTATTTTAACTTTATACGAAATTTCATTTTATGCGTAGCATAAATGCACTTTTAGAATTAATAATACTGTTTTTTAAACACCTCCTATTGGGAGCTTCATAACCCCAAAACTGACTTTTTAAAAAAGCCTGAAAATTTGTTAATTCGAACCTCTCTCTATCTGTGCTTAATAAATATATTATAAATGAATACTGCGTTTTACTTAGAAGATTTTATACATTTTTATTTAAAAAGTGATATGTTTTTCATAGGATTAATAATACAAAGATTTTCCAATTATATTGAATACACAAGGAAAATAATTTTTACATAAACAAAATACAGACTAATATAGGTAATTATTATAGTTCGAAAAATATTTAGCCTTAAATAATAAGTAATAAAAAGCATTAAAAAATTGCACTAAACATTTTCGTTTTTTTTTTTTTTTTTTTTTTTTTATAAATAACATTCTGAAAACCAGTAAAGTTCAAAGACTTTTCATTAGAAATATTTAATATATATATAAAGAGTGAGTAAATAAACTATATGTAACTTCAGTTTAACAGTTACTTTGAAAGAAAAAAAATCGAATGAATAAATTACATTTTTTTTAAACGGAAGAATTTTTCTGATTTTCCGAAAATGCTTAATATGTATCTAAAATCGTTTGTTTCTTGGCTTTTACTACTTTATATATATATATATATATATATATTCAGAGAGAGAGGAAAAATTAAACAATATGGCAACCCTTTTTTTTTTTTTTTAACTTTATATCAAGTTTTATTTTATTAATAGCATAAAAGCACTTTTAGAATTATTATTTGTTTTAACTATTCCCATAATGGAAATATCATCCTACTCCAAAATCAACTTTGTTAAAAATCTGAAAGGTTGTTAATTTGAACCTCTATCTATGATTCATAAAATTCTAACTGAATATAATGCGTATTTGTTTAAAAGATTTGATTTTTATTTTTTATTTTTATTATGTTGAATACACCGGGAATAACTCTTTTTCAACCAATAAAATACAGAATACTGGTACATAATTATTACAATTGAAAAATATTTATCCTTAATAAGTAATAAAAATCATTAAAAGAAATTGCATAAAACTTTTGCATTTTTTTTTAAATAACATTCCGAAAAACAGTAAAATTCAAGAACTTTTCAGCAAAAATACTTTTAAAAAATAATGTAAATTTAGTTTAAAAGCAATTAAAACAAAGAAAAAAAGGAATTGAATGAATAAAGTACACACATTTTAAACAATAATCATGTAAAAAGGAAAATTTTTTTCTGATTTTCCGATAATACTCAATTTGTGCTATAAATGGCAAAAAAAAAAAAAAAAAATTGAAAAACTATTATAATTATATATAAGCATATATGCACAGTTGGAAAATCATATTTTCATGTTATCACTTCAGTTAGGATTAAAATGTAGCATTCTGTTCGGTTACTTTTTAATTGTGAAAAGCTTATTCTTTTATATTATTATTAAAAATTTCTTTAATTGTATAGGTCTGCTTTTTCAAAAATAATATTGGGGGGAGGGAGAATAAACTAATCTCACAATAGCAATTTATATATTGATAAACTTATCTTTCCCAAAAAATCATTCCCGAGAATTGAAGAAAATAGGGACGAGTCAGCATTATAACGACTCCCTCATGCAGTCGTTATCGTAAGGACTGAAACAAATCGGATCTTTACTGCAAATTTCTATGACTGAGAGGGGAGAATAGCAAAAGGTCGGAATGTCACGTCACGTGATCAAAATAACGACTTTGACTGTCGGAATTGAGCTATAGTCGGATCGGAGAATAGACCCCCAGGCTTTCAAAAATCTACAAGACATACCGTATATTTCCGAATATAAGCCGATCCGTATATAAGCCGAGAGTACGTTTTTCCCTTCAGAAATTTGCCAAAAATTGCAAACCCGTTTATAAGCCGAATTGAAAAAATACTCTTTTAAAGTTCGAGTTTATTGCAAAAACGGCGAAAATATTGCCAATCTGTAAAACTTTCAGGTTAATCTAAATGTAAATAAAAAGCATTTTTGTTTTGTTACACGGAGCGCGGGCATATTTTGAACTCAAATCAGCAAAGAAATCGCCATGCTTAAACAAATAAAATGTCTTATTACTTACCTTAGAGAGTATATTTTAAGTTAAGTTTGAGTAAAATATTGTTATATTTAGTTTAATAATATCATACAGTCTATTTACACAAATAATTTACTTTTAAAATATATTAAGTTATTAAAAAACAATATAAATTCATATTTTTGTAATAAAAACCTTTAAACATTTCTAGTAATGTTTTTTATTTTAATTTAGGTTTCTGTGCAATTGCAATGACCTTAACTCATGTTCAGTGATAAAGTTTCTTTGTTTCAAACTTTTTATTTTATTATCTAATGCAGCAGTTAAATTTTCAGTAGAAATTTTGTTGTTTTCAATATTTCCGATAATTTTCAAAATCAATCTCGTTATTTACATTTTTCTGAATCGCTCAAGTAAAAATTGACTGGTACAGCCATCTATCGGCAGAAAAGCAAAACAGAAATTATAAATAAAATATAGGAATAACTCCATGGAATTAGCTTATATGCATTTCGATTTGGAAATGTTTCTTTTTACTATTGCTAGGAAACTTATATGCTGAAACATAAAATAAAATAAAGAACTAGAAAATTTCACGAAAATCTTGTATTAAAATAAGCTTAAACAAAAAAAAATTAGAATTGAAATCATTCATGGTAGTAGAAAAAATTGTTTGGTGCTGCCATCTATTATCAAAACAGAAAAACAAAAATGGCCATAAATGTGACCTTTGGCGAAAAGTGCTTTATCGTGGAAAAAAAAAGAAATAAACACGTGACTACATCGAGCTGCTCTAGAAATAAATTTAAAATTGCTAATTTAAGAGTTTGTGTGATAATTATTTAAAAATAAGGTTTAATATCACTATTTTACTTTATATATAGTTTTTAAGCTTAAAATATATGTATTCAATCATCGTTTCTAACATACGTTTTTGGCTAGAAATGTGGATCCGTGTATAAGCTGACCCCCCTAATTTAGCTTCCGAAAAATTTCCAAAAATTCTCGGCTTATACACAGAAATATACGGTATTTCTATCCAAACCCTTTATTAAACAACCTCAATTCGACAAGTTATTTTACTTAAATACAGATGCGTCACAAATAGCAATTTCAGCAATACTTATGCAAGACCATGGGGGAGCTCTCTTTCCTGTATCATATTTTAGTAAAACTCTAAAAAATTCAGAATCTAAATATTCCGCGCTGAAACGTGAATTGATGGCAATTGTGTATGGTGTACAGGCATTTCATTATTATCTTTATTCACGGAAATTCATCATTTTATCCGATAGTAGTCCACTCAAATTTTATTCTAAATCATCATCTCCTTCAGATATTACAACGAGATGGTTAATGAAGTTGAGCGAGTATTCATATAATTTTCAACACTTACCTGGTAAACAAAATGTCTTAGCAGATCTTCTGTCACGAACTGTCCTATCCAAGCAAAACATCTCAGATCTAAGTAACAATCCACAAATTATAGAATCTAATGAAGTATTGCCTATAACTACTCAACAGGAAAAAGATGAGGCCATAAATTGTATTGAGTCCCAAAACATACATAATATTCATCCACAATCAGAAAAAGAGGATCCTTTACTTAAGATTTCTATCACGACAATTTTAAAAGAACAAAATAAAGACTTGAAAATATCACAAATATATAAAAACATTCTACATAAGAGAAATAAACAACATAATGAAACTTATATTATTGATCCTGCCACAAACTTATTGATGTGCATTATTAAGGATTATGATAGTGACAAAACAGTGTACCCTAGAATTCTTCTGCCAAAATCTCTACATACAAAAGCTCTCAGAATTGCTCATCTAGGCCATTGTGGCATAAAGAGAACTTTACAAAACTTAAAATTAAGATACTTTTGGTACGGCATGACTGCCGATACCATAAATTACGTTAAATCTTGTCATCTTTGCAATTTACTCAAACATCACAATATTCCTCAGGCGCCATATCAAAATAACCCAATTCCAATTCACCCAGGAGATTTTGTATCGATGGATTTTGTGGGACCATTTCAGAATGGACATCACATTTCAACAATCATCGACCACTTCTCAAGACATTTAGCAATATACCCCTTAAAAATTATATCTGCAGAAAATGTTGTTCAGGCTTTATTTAAGTACATTACTGTACATGGAAGACCGTTACTAATTATGACAGATCTCGGTCGTCAATTCACTTCACACATTTTCCAGATGTTTACTGAAAAGTTTGGTATTAGTCTTACTCATTCTAGCATTGCTCATCCACAGAGCAACTCTTTGAGTGAAAGGATCAACACAGCTATTAAATCGACCATCACTGCCCTTATTGCAGAAGGATATAATTTTCATACTAGCATTTTCATCCATCAAATGCTTTACAACTCGTCAACTCATTCTACTACCAAGTATTCACCCAACTTTATACATTTTGGGCGTCATCTATCTAATCTATATGATACATATATCATTACTCATGAAGACCTAATCCTTAATGCTAATCGCACATATTTACAGTTGTCACAAGATTTGAATGAAATATATAAAGTTCATCAAAACTTATTGAATGCACAACTTCTACAAAATCAACACCAACAAAAAGGTTACGTAGAATTCAATTGAATGATATTGTATACTTAAAAAGTCATAATACCATAAAAAAAAGCCTACACTGGTCCATTCAAGATTGTAAAAATAATATCGCCTGTAGTAGTTAAAATTCAAAGAGAAGATGAAATAAATGCACCACAACTTACCGTTCATATAGACAGATTATGGATTTCACCACCTCGTCGAACTTACCTTATATCAGAAACTGCACAAGCTGATACCAATCAACAGCAAAATAATTCAAACAATTCATCATCTTGCACTTATCCAAAAGAATGTGTACCTCAAAGTGTTCACACGAACAGTGGTAATGCAAAATTCTCCATCTCTGACTCATGCAATATGGAGAATAATCAAGAACTTTTTAAGTACTCTTCAAATTCTCAAATTCCAGTTCAAAACAACTCAACTGTTGACATTTCTTCATCAGATAATAGTTCGGATACTGAACTGGACATTCCTGAACGGTCTCAACATAATCCTCTTGATAGCAGGCAAATAGACAATTCTAGGAATAATTCCTCGAAACGCAATAAACAAACTATTCCTACATTATCTGGCCCATTTGTAAATTGATTATTTCCCAAAGAAAAGCATGTAAAATTATTATTTATGTTTTAGAACTTACCAATTATAAATTGTATACTATAAATAATCATTTTTTAGTATTCTTCTGCAGATGCTGCTGATACCTGATGCAATGCATAGTGACAGTTCCATAAAATTTAAAGTAGTCATATTGTATTTTTTTTCTTTCTCTTATTTTTCTGTGTTTTGGTATAACTTTTGTTAATAAATGTAGTAGGTCCTAATAAAATCTTAATTATTTAACTTTTAAGCATTTGGACTTGTGAGACTTGATCACCCTCACATCGTCCATGTGCATATTTACTGCTGTTACTATTTCATAACATTATGCTAAAAAAAAAAAAAAAAACTTTTAACTGTAAGTACAGTAGAACCTCGATTAACCGAAACTACTCTCCGTTAACCGAAGTCGGTTTCTTCTTCACTTTCTTTTTTTCTCTTTCTACTATCATCCAAAAATTTCTCTTAACAAACATGCATTTTTAAAGTTCTTTTGTATGCCGTCCTTTCCAAAGTACGAGTGCAGATAAATATTTTGGAATTCCTTTTTTTAGAATTCCTTCTCGCAAGCTCAATTCTCGGTATGAGTGTACTCTTCCCACTTTCAAACGTCCTTGTTCTAAACAAAAATATACCCCATTTCGAAATTTGGAAGGTCATACTGCCGAGTCCCAGAACAATCGAATGTTATTGCACCCTCTGATTATAAGCAAGTACAAAGAACCTATTCTCTTTAATTAGGGTAGAGCTGCACGGCAAAGGATGGCCAATTTACACCAGATCAAGCTTCCATTTAAACCATTGTAAGTTTTTGTTTCAGAAATAAATTTATTTTCATTTATGATTTTAATTTATTTAACAGTTAAAATAGTCATAATACCAGTTCAATGACGATACTACATATTAAATTAGATGATTGTTGATGAATTCTCGATTATCCGAAAATTTCGATTATCCGAAGTACATTCGGTCCCAATTACTTCGGATAATCGAGGTTCTACTGTATAATAATTCTTACTTTAGTATAAGATAAATTTTTATATATGCATCTGTGCATTTGTTCAGTATTGTTTTAAGCAGCATTTAAGTTAATACCGGTGGCCACTTGAAAATAACATTATCATAAAATAAAATTCAGCTGTATATGTAATTATACATAAGTGACATAATTTTGCCAGCGCTGGTCAATAAAAAAATAAAATAAAATAAAATAAAGGAAAAATAAATAAAATAAAATTGTGTGTATACTATGCTGTAATAAATAAGGTATTATAAAATATTATCTATAAAACTTATTATTCAATATATTGTATCCAATTGTCTGTTGATATACATGGTTATATATATGTACCTCAGTATTATATTAGGTAATTAAGTGTCTGGTTACATGTATAACAGTATTTATATATATATCTATATTTTTTTTTTCTCTCAAGGATCCTTGAACTTTATATTTTACTTATTTTGTGGTTATATTTGGGTGGATTGCATTTTTATGTTAAGTATTTGTTTATATTTCCACATATCATATGTTTTAATTAGTTATTACTATACGTCTTATGTAACCAACTATGCCAACTATTTTATAGAATATTGTACTACAGTATTACGGTATATGGTACAATAGGTGGTTATCTATATATTTCTGATTTATGTACTCTTATATTGTATTATTTCTCATATATTCTTCAAATGTAACTGTGCTACTTCAAATATTTTCTTTTATGTTATTAAATAGTGTTGATGCATATTACGAATCATTGGGTGCATCCAACGTCTGCGTCTTCCCATTATCTTCCTCCAGACAAATTTATTGATTAAAAAAAAAAAAAAAAAAAAAAAGTAAAGAAAAAAAAAAGGGGGGGGGGGAAACTAGGCCAAAATTAAATTTTTTTGTTTGAACATTTTGCGGGTGTATGTCATGCGAAATCAGATATTTTGTCTGACATCTTTCTCTAATAAATAGTTACATCTAATAAGAAACCCAAATTTTCTATTTAAAAAGAAAAAAAAGGAAATAAAATAATAATAATAAATATGAAAGGGGTGAGGATAAACTGAAATAAATAAGAAAAACATTTAATTTTTCTTTCTGTCAGCATATTACATTGTTTTTATGAAATAATTATAATATAAAAACATAATTTAATTAATAGCCATTTTGTTCTCATTTTAAAACATTATTCCGTTTTCAGAAAATAAATAAGTATTTTATTATACACTATTTGTATGTGGTATGTTCTAGAACTTTCGTTTTTTCAAAATTCTGTGAGCACCTTGTCAATCAATCTTATTCAACGTCTTCCCGAATTTATTTCTAATTTTTCCATTCGCCAGTTTGAGTTTTGAGTTCGCCTATGAAAAACGAAAATAATTATTTAAATTTGATTAGTGGAACTCTTTATACATCATTTGGCTTGTTTTCCTAATTGGCATTAGTCAGGGTAACAATATATTTCTAAATTTCTCAATTTTGGCGATTATATAATCATTCTTTTCTTTTGTTTATAACATGTCCGTTAGCCTTTCAACTTGCTTTCCGATCGTCTGCGACCATCTGCGTTTTATCTTGCACCTGGCGATTTTTGGTGACAAGATAACCTTTTCCCCCACTTAAATAGTGGACACACGCCGCAATCGGCCTCTCTCTCTCTCCGGCTCCGGCTCTCTTTTTTTTTTCTCCCTGCGTAAGTTAATGGTAAATGCCGGGCAGTAATTTTAACGATGTCTGATAAGAAGGATGGAAGCTTTTGGGTCTTGGGTATATGTTCATAATGGACGTCTGATGCCCCGATGATAAATTGATATAAATTTATTTATGAAGAAGAAATATAAATAAAGGAAATGTGGGTCTTCAGATGTTCAGTGGAGTCTTCTTTCTTGTTAATATTAATTTCAATTCCTTTTATCTAGCAAAGAACACTTGTGGTAAGTCTCAACAATATATTATTTTGATGATTAAAAAATATAGATTTCCAACAGAATTTAGTGCTATTCAACCCCTGGGTTCATGATCACGGCGATCTATTTCTTTTAGTTTATTGCCAAGATTTGGTACGACAGTCACAAAATTTTCAAATCAAACTTGCCTTCCAAACGTTTAATCATATCATCTATTTGAACCTGCTTTTTACCAAAAATTACAATGTCGTCAACATAGACCATCAAAACAATAAAATCTTTAAATTTATATGTGCAATTGCACCAATTAAATTTTTCAAAACTGAGGTCCAATAAAACACGATTTAATTCATAATACCACAGGTGTCCGCTTTGGTGCAGACCATACAGTGCTCAGTCAAGTTTGCAATACAAGATGCTGCTTGCCCTGAACAACATACCCAGGAGCCTGGCTCATATATATTTTCTCATCCAATGGAGCATATGAATAGGTACATTTAACGATGCATTGAGTATTAAACCATTTTAAATTTGACACTAAAAGTGAAAAGAAAAACCAGACTACTGAAAAATTTACTACAGGAGAGAAGGTTTCATCGTATGTATCGCCTTTAATTTGACGGAAACTTTGTGCCACAAGTCTAGCCTTGAAGCATGTGATGTTTCCATGCTCATCTCGGGACAGTCAAGTCTTGTCATTTTGTTTTAAGCCTGCATTTTCTTTTAAACTTTGTCAATTGAGATGACGGTACAACAGCTTGATTCACCAACCCCTCAAACAAATTTGCCCCAAAAAAATCAAACAAGTCAGGGTTAAACAACGCATTTTTACTTAAACAAAACTTTTGGACATCATTAAGAGATTTTAACCTTGTGTTAGAACCATCAGGATAATAATATATATCCACGTGCTTTCCAGTGGGTCTAGTGACAGCTTTACGTCGCCACACAAGTTCAGATTGGGTCTTAGCAAGGGGATCAACAGGTTCAACATCACCATCCAGAATATCCTCGTGAACCTTTTCGGGCTCACTCTGCACGATGATGTCAACAGGATCGGCTTTAGCACGATCAACTGGACCATCGGTGAGCAATTCCAAATTGGAAGATGAGGTGCCCAGTACAGCTCCACTGTCAGAACCATACAATTTATTGCCAAAAGAAACATTCAAGGTTTCGATGATCTCTTCTTTTCCGGTAACCACACTCTGTAGCCTTTCGTCCTAAGAGCGTATCCCACTAACACACCCTTCTGGGACTTTGGTGAAAGCTTATGTCGACGTTTTTGCTTTGGGACACCAGCATACACAACAAGGCCAAAAGGTTTCAAGTGTCAAACTGACGGTCTATGTCCAAAATACAACTCAAAAGGAGTTTTCTTTTCTCCACGGTGAATCACTCTGTTCCACGTGTACGCAAAATGAAGAACTGCTTCAGACCAAAAATGAATAGGTAAACCACTATCCACCAACATTGCCCTTACACAATTTAAAGCTGTTTGGTTAAGACGCTTGCAAACCCCATTTTGTTCTGGAGAATAAGTGTTCGTCAATTCATGAACAACACCATTCACATCACAGAAACTTTTAAAATCACTGTTCACAAACTCGGTACCGTTGTCTGTTCGAATGAACTTCAACTTTTTACCTAATAACCTTTTAGCATGAGCAATGTGGCGAACAAAAACTGAAAAAACCTGTGATTTATCATTTAAAGGGTAAATAGCCGTTCTCTTAGAGTACATATCAATTTTTGATAAAAAATAATTTTCCCCCTATAACCATTAATTTGGATAGGTCCCCAAATATCCATAAAAACTCTTTCTAATGGATCATCACATTTAGTACCGTTAAATGACTTAAATTGAATTCTTTTCTGCTTTCCTAAGCGACATGGTTCACATAAAAACTTTGAAAATTTTAATTTAGGCAGGCCTTTTACTCCGTTACATTTGCTAGTATAAATGACCAGATCTGGGCTTATATGGCCAAAACGTGCATGCCATGCTTCAATACCATTTAAAATTTGTGTTATAAGCATTAGCAACATTTGTAACTTGCCTTTCATTTTTATTCAAAATTCTAGAATAAACATTATAAACACCATTACTTAGTTTAGCAGAAAAGATTCTTTTATTATCTTTTATTATCTTATTATCTTTATTATCTTATTTTTTTATTCTCATCAATTTTACCACCTTTACCAGAAAAACTAGCCCCATTTAAATCCATTACAGGTCCCGAAATTAAATTCTTCCGAAGTTTAGAAGAATAAAGAACATTTTTCAAAATATATGAGTTAACATGATCAAAACTTAAATTTACAGTACCTTCCCCTTCAATGGGGAAACTAACATCATCAACCACAACATACAAATCTTCACCATCAATGGAGGTAAAATCTGAAAAATACTCAATATTATTACAAAAGTGATGAGACGCTGCTGTGTCGAATGCCCAACCGCTGTCATCATCCACATTGCTAAAATTTGCCTGAGCAATAAAATAATTTTTAGAAGAAATGTTGCGGCCGATGGCTTTAATTTTATTTTTAGTTACAGATGGAAAAGGCTTATTTCTGGAGGCATTTTGAGACAAAGTATGAAAGTCATTTACAGGCTGTTTAGGTAAGGTAATGAGACAATTCTTTCTTATGTGACCTTGATGTCCACACTGATAACATTTAACATTGGAAAAACTTTTAGAACTTTTAGCATTATAACTTGTATTTTGGATCTCAATCCGATGACTAGTATTAGAGTTTCTCAACTCAAGACATTATTCTTCTGCAATCATTTCAGTGACGATCTTTTTAAATTCGAAACTCTCATGCCATCACAATATGTATTGGACCGCTGATTCAAATTTAGAAAACAAATTCTGTAAGAACTGGTAACAAATATACGTATCATCCATTGGGTAGCCCATTTGCTTAAGTTCCTCAGCAATTTTAGATAACCTCTGTGCATAAATATTTGTCGATTCACCTGCCTTCAT